>CM053598.1:192644141-192699128 GCA_028646575.1 Pseudocheirus occidentalis
CCATATAGGAGGCTATATATGCATATGGATACATATCTGAGCATGTGTGTATATGTGTATATAGAGGGTATAGGATGAATTGAATACAAAGGGATGATACTTTAAAATGCGAAATTCTGAGGTGGGAGAGAACTAGAGTGAGAGGAGACAGGGAGAGACAAAATGGGGTTAATCATCCCATATAGAAGAGGCAAGGGATAACTGTTACAACTTTACTTTCCGATACTCTCATTAAATTTGGCTTAGGGAAGAAATGGCATAAACTCTAAACTGGGCATCATGCCACACAGGAGAATGGGGGGCATGAGGATGAGAGGGGGGATGACAGAGGGAAGGGCAGGGTCTGAGGGAGGGACGCTGGAAGCACACACTTCAGTAAAAGGACAGGGTAGAGAACAGAACAAGGAGGGGGGGGAGGGATAGGAAGGAGAGACAGATGATCACTGTCACAATATGTCCACTATGAAGATGTCCTGTATAATCACACATCCACATCCTGTATTGAATTGAGTGTCCTTCCAGTGGGGGTGGGTGACAAGGGAGGAACTGAAAGAATCTAGAATTTAAAGTTCGGCAATACCTGCAACTAGGAATTAAGATATACAGGGGCTGGGATAGGGAGACCCTCCCTGCCCTACCAGAAAGTTAGAGAGCAGACCAGGGGTGGGGCTTTACAGTGGGATTCCTGTTTTAGGGTTGGGACAGGGGCAAGATGGGGAGAAAATTTGTAATTCAAAAATGTCATGAAAATGAATGATGTAAACAAGAAAACAAATTTTAAAATATTTTAAAAAAAAAAGAAAAATGTCTGATTTTTAAAGAACATTTTCCATCCCTGTGTCCCCACCATTGTGTGTTTAGGGATACAAAAGTATCACTGAAATGTTTTGTAAAACATTTACTGGCCAGAGGGATTTGCTGTAAGTTGGAAAGTAGCATATTGCTATGATTGTTTTAAGCTTTTTGCATCTCTGGGTTTGAAAGTTGCAGCCTGGCCTCTTATAATAAATTGTTGTTGTTCAGTCAATTTAATTGTGTCTGACTCCTCATAACCCCATTAAGGGTTTTCTTGGAAAAGAAACTGGAGTGATTTACCATTTCCTTCTCTAGCTCATTTTGTAGTTAAGGAAACTGAGGCAAACAGGCTTAGGTGACTTGCCCAGGGTCACACACCTAGTAAGTGCCTAAGGCTAGTTTTGTGCCCAGGAAGATGAGTCTTCCCAGCTTCAGGCCCAGTTCTCTGTCCACTACACCACCTAGCTGCTCTCTTATAAGGAATTCTGGAACAAACTTTTCTCAGTTCTGTCAGATCTTATGTCATGGGCTGCTCAGTGTCCAGCACTAAGCATGATCAGAGATGTGAATAAGAAAATGACCAGGCAGTGTGGGTAGTTCAAGGAAGAACCATTAACTCCATTTAATGATGATTTATTTGAAAAATATTTTTAAAGATCCAAAGGACAAAGATTCAAGTATTCTCATCAATAGGCTTAGCTTATCACATGCTGGGGTATTATCAGTTTTATCATTATAATAGTCTGCCATATCCTGGAAGTACCTCAGATAAAATCAGGTTCCTGAATTCCAGGCACCAAAACAGTCTTGGGGAAGCCAACAGATCTTTGGAAAGTCAGTTAGTCTTTTTAAAGGCATAACAAAGAGGATGCAAACAGAGCAGGCTTCCAAGCATTTATGTTTTGTCTAGGCCAAAGCCGCTTCTCCAAGACATCTGCATAAGAACTGACCCCCAAAATAAAATACTTTGGCTTTCTACAATCTTAGATTAAGGTGATAAAATTTTGGAATAGACAATTTATAATTTCACATTATACAATGGGCATAATAGCAAGACCCAGGGATAAATAGGATAAAAAGAGACTTTTCCTTTAAAGAATCAAATTAAAGTTGGAATGGTCCTGCCATGTTTTCACAGAAGAGCCATGTCCATCCGTCCAGCTACATTCACCAGCTGCTGTTCCCTCTTGGTATGTTGCTCAGCACTCAAGCATGGGCTTACTAACATTTCCCTTTATACGTCAGTTTGCTGATTTGTCACCAAGAGCCCTTTCACCTGGATCAGAGTGAGGTGACGGGTCAATCAAATTTACAGTCCCAAGGGAATCCACCTCATGGAGTGAGTTCCGCTGCTTAGAAGTTAAACAGGGAACAATTGTGTTTAGAATTAATATCAGTACCAGCAGGCTTATAGTTGTAAACCAATTTGTGACAATCATTAAAATATGCACATTTTATGCCCATTTAAGTTAACATAAAATCTTTCTAAAAGCTCCCAAACTTTTTTTCACCCATCTTCCGACATTCCTTCCACAGTTGTTTTCCATACAACATGCCACTTTTTCATAACACATTCCAAAACACAAATATCAGTGGTTCCAATTAACAACCACAAAAAGAAAGTGTGACATTTTACAGAAAATGAATATATAGGAAGGGATAGGGGCTTGTTGAGGACAATAACAGTTGCTATTAAGACTAGCCAAAGTGGATGGCTGTTTCTGAAGCCATAGAGGATGAATGATATCAACCTCTAGAGCGGCAAGAATCTTTTAAGATGGAACCCATGGATCTAAGTTGGAAGGTCTTGACATTTAACAGTTGGTGGTTGAGACTGTCTAGTGAGATATTTCACTAAACTCCCAGGCTTTTCTCCAAGGTGAAGATTTTAGGTGCAAGGGATGCACATCCAACACTCAGCATTAATGTCTTCCAGCAATTGAAAACGTATCATTGCAGAAGGAAAGCTGTTACAGGGTCTGAATTAAATTAACTTCTAATTAACTAGTGACCATGTTCTCATCTTCTAGAGGGAAAAAGAATGGGACTAACATCCATACCAAATGTACAAAGTGATAAAATCCATGAAGTCTTTATAATATACCCATAACTCAAATTCTAATTGTGGTATAGTTTTCTCCCTCTTTTTTCTCTCATAGAAAAACTTTTCACAAACATTTCTACAGACAGTCTCTGATAAGGCATTTCTGGCTTACTCAAGGCCTTTTTACTGTCTACTAAATTAACTCTTAGTTCATTGGGTACAATTCAGATATTTAGATTGTAGGGATAAGGATTGGATCTGTGCTTTTGTTGGTGTAAGAAGATCCTGGGGTAGCAACTTCTCTACCACTACTGGGCAGCACCTTCTCTGTGATTTATAATCTAAGAGCAGGGGTTCTTAGTCATTTTTGTTTATTTGTTTGCAATATAGAACTTTTTGGCAATATGGTACAGCTTTGGACCTCAGAATAATATTTTTAAATGCATAATCTAAAATAACAGGATTACATAGGAAACCAATTATACAATTATAAAAAAAATTAAAACAACTTTATAGACCCCAATTTAAGAAGCCCTCTGCTAGAGTGGTCTAGAGTGTTGAGAGATAAGTAACTTGTTCAGGGTGTCACAGCTAGTACGTGTCAGAAGTAGGACTTGAACCCAGTCCTGGTCCCAAAGACAGATCTTTATCCGCTACACCAAGGGTGGGCAATCTGGGGCCCTGAGGCCTGTATTACACCATGCTGTCTCTACATATGAATTTCAAATCATAACTGTAAAAAATTTGGCCAAATTCTACATGCAGTATATTTCATTCTTACAGGTATATATTTTAAAGAAATATATACATTTTCAGATATAAAAGCATACCTTGGTCACATTAGGAAAATGCAAGTTTGGAGATAAACACAAATTGTTCAGTATGTTACACTAAATAAGTAATAAAAAATACCACTCATTCTGGGGAAGTACCATTAAGACATAAGCTCATGTCCATTATGTAAGAGGCAATTTCTGACTCTGCGGTCAATAATAGAAAAACAAAGTGGGTTTTTTTTTCCACATTAGCCATGCTCAGAAAGAAAAGCAAGAAAAAAAAAGTTTAATCCTTATTGTTAACATTTTCTCCATCACTTTCTTAAGTCTAGACAATCAACCACGCAATAAATTGAACCCTAATTTGAGTTTGTCTATTTCTAAGGTATAAGTCCTCACATTGAAAATTTAACCATCTAATAACCCAAGCTAACTCCAGGGCAACCCTGAGAGAATCAAGCTTCTGACCTGAGATCTTGGCTTCTTTTGCTTTAATTTTCTCTCTGATTTAAAGAAAGCTGCCATAGGAGAGTCTAGTAGAGCCCTAAGGCAAGAGTAAAATAGGGACCATGTTGGTTAAGAGAATGGAGATCTTGCTCTCTACAAGAGAGAGCACCCTGAGGCTTCCAGGATCACATTTGTGGGTAAGGTTGACCATCAATGTTTGTCCCCTGGACCAGGACTTTTTTTTTGCACTTAATAATATTTTTTCCCCCAATTACTTGTATAGGTAGTTTTCAACATTCATTTCTGTAGGATTTTAAGTTCCAATTTTTCCCCTCTTTCTTCCATCTCCCTTCCCTAAGACCTCAAATGATCTGATATAGATTATACACGTACAGTCATGTTAAAAATATTTCCACATTAGTCGTGTTGTCAAAGAAGAGTCAGAACAAAAGGGGAAAACCATAAGAAAAAAAAGAAAAAATAGTATTCTTCCATCTGCAGTCAGACTCCATACTTATTTCTCTGGATGTGGATGACATTTTCCATCATGAGTGTTTTGGAATTGTCTTGGATCATTGTATTGCTGAAACAGTTAAGTTTGTCATAGTTGATCATCACATAATGTTGTTACTCTGTACAGCGTTCTCCTGGTTCTGTTCGCTTCACTCAGCATCAGTTCATATAATTTTCAGATTTTTCTGAAGTCTGTCTACTCATCATTTTTTATTGCACAATAGTATTCCATTATCTTCATATATTACTACTTGTTCAGCCAGTCCTTGACTCATGGGTATCACCACAATTTCTGTTTATTTGCCACCACAAAAAGAGCTGCAATGAATATTTGTGTACATGTGGGTCCTTTTTCTTTTTCTTTTTTTTTAATGACCTCTTTGAGACACAGATCTAGAAGTGGTCTGGATTAAAGGATGTTTATAGTTCTATACCCCTTTGGGCATAGTTCCAAATTACTCTCCAGATTGGTTGTATCGTTTCACACCTCTACCAACAATTCATTAGTGTCCCAGTTTTCCCATATCTTCTCTAACATTTAGCATTTTCCTTTTATGTTATATTAGCCAATCTAATAGGTATGATGTGGTACCTCAGAGTTGTTTTAATATGCATTTTTCTAATCATAGTGATTTGTAGCAGTTTTTCATATGACTATAGATAGCTTTAATTTCTTCATCTGAGAACTGCCTGTCATGTATTCTTTGACTATTTATCAGTTGGGGACTTTAAAAAAGTATCTTGAAACTTAAAGTTTTATGCTTCTAAAACACTATAACCTTTGGTTTCAGAAACAAAGCAAAATGTAATTCTACCTACAAAATACTAGATCCAATGACTTTACTTCACAGGTTGCTGTGGGTCTGGTTGGGTCAATTGTTGCTCACTATCAACCCCAACCCACCTTGACAGATGAACAAAGAAAGGAGGCTTCAGAATACATTCCTTCCTTTCTCTTTATCCACTGAGGCTTCTTGATACCTGGTAGAAGCCATACGGTGTGTTTTTCGGCTTCTTGAGATATGCCTGAGGATTACTTTCCAGTAGTAACTGGAGGTAGGGGAAAAGCCTTTCATAACTTACTCCTCATAATCTGAGCAGCTAGGTAGCTCAGCAGATAGAGTGCTGCATCTGAAGTCAGGAAGACTGATATTTAAGAGTTCAAATCTGACCTTGGACACCTAGTAGCTGGGTGACCCTCGGCAAGTCATTTAACCCTGTTTGCCTCAGTTTCATCTGTAAAATGAGCTGGAAAAGGAAGTGGCAAATCACTTCAGTATCTCTTCCAAACCCCAAAATGGGGTCACAGAGAGTTGGCACAACTGAAAACAACTCAACCACAACAAATCTTCACAATTTTGGAACTAACTTAAGTTTTTTCTACTCTTGAGGAATATGGGTGCTGTCAGCTCTCTCTAAATCAAGGAATCTTAACCTGGATATGGGGAGAGTTTGTGGACAGATTTCAGGGGATCTGTGAATTTGGGTGGAAAAAATTACAATATGATTGGTTTCCTTTGTAATCCTATGTGTTTTATTTTATGCCAGAGTAGGAACTTATTTGACCTACCGCCCCTTTTGAAAAAAAAAATTACCCAGCACCTCCCCAAAATCTACTTTCTTTAACATTTTAATGTTTTTGTAAACTTGCATCATTTTTAAAAAATGCAAAACACATATTTTTAAATGTCACATCTTAAATTTAATAACTTATTGTAAATTTGTGCGGGTTTTCTGCATTAAAATTTTGATGATGCAATAATACTAAGTCATTACATGCACATATTCCTGCCAATGCATGTTGAACTGCCCTACAATGCACGCCAGGCTCATCTGCCAACATTTTCTTGTTAAGACCTGTTGACAGACTTTACCACTGATTGTTGTAACTTGCACTTTGTGTGTTTATTTGGAAAATAATGTAACCACTACAACTTTAACTCTGTTACACAAGAGATGAAATTTTTTTTTCAAAATTTGATCTTTCTTATCTTCTTTCTTTATGCTTCTACCACCCCTTTATTGTTATTCAATGCCCCCTAGTTGCATCCAAGCCTACAATTGCCCCCCCATTGTTTTAACGCCCCCTGGGGGCAGTATCACCCACTTTGGTAACCTATGTTTTATGCATTTAAAAAAATTCTTTTGAGAAGAAGTTTGTAGGCTTCACCAGGCTGCCAAAAGGATCTGTGACATAAAAAAAGTTAAGAGCCCCTGCTCTGAATTTGAACATCTAAGTTCAATGTCCTGGGACCAAACTCCAGCTGACCTAGTTGGCTCAAAGATCCTGAGTCCTTAAAATCTTACTTACTCCAGAAGCCTTCCTACTTCCTTGAGCTTGTCATCAAGATCTGAGGACCCTTTGTCCCCAAAGTTGCCTTTCAGTTACAAATAACTTGAAGGGTGAAGGGTAAACAATAGGGCAAAAAAAGTCATTATTGTCAAAGCTTTTGGTTTAATTTCACTCATCTATTTTACATTGTGAGGGGAATGAAGTTTCAATTAGCATTTGTATATTTCTTCCGACCTTTCTCAATTAAAGAACAGAAAAAAACCCATTAATGGGGGAAGGAGAGAGGAATAACTCAATGGCCTAGGAATTTGCTCATTCTCCCAGCTTCCTAATCCTCACACATTTCTCTACAGATTCACAGTTGTTGCCTGGAATGACTCCCTGAAGAACTTGATTTTTCAATAAAGTATTGGCTTGGCTTTCATATGCAAATTGGGTGTAAGTGGTTGAAAGGAACTTGTAAACATTACTAGAACTCTCACTGGAAAACTATTGTAACACTTCTAGACCTGGGCTTAAAAGAAAAATAAAATGCTGAGATCTGAGAAGGTAGAAAGAAGAAAACATCCTAATTCTGGTGCCTTGCTAATACATAGTCGATGACATCAAATCGTAACAAATAATGGGAGCAACTTTTCAAAGTGTGAGTTTGAGGTATTTTTTAAATGTTCCTATTAACAAATTTAGTCATTCAACAAAAATCTATTGGCATCTTCCTATGTGAAAGATGCTACTATGCTAAAGGAATGGGGGAAAGAGGGGAGGGGCACAGAGATATAGATGAATAAAGTGGGGAGTCCTTCTCGAGGAGCTTACAGTCTAGAAGAGGAAACAGAATAAATACAAAACATTAACTCTGGCCAGGATAAGGTGGTATGCTCTAGAGACTGTTGGAGATGTTTTTAGACAGAACAGAAACTTCTATTCTAGTATGAGTCAGACAAGAGGACTTCTGGAGGTATCACTTAATGCTAAGACTCTATATCAGTCCTAAGAACTCACTTCTGGCTAGAATGATCAGAAAAGACATCACTGGAATGTGGCATTTGAACTGGGTCTTTGAAAGAATTCACTAAGCACATGTGAGGAGGGGGGCGCTCTAGAAAGGAGTAAATTCCCTGCATTGTACTCTGCCCAGATCAGAGCAAATGAACATAATCTGAAGCATTGCATTCATTTCTGGACATCAGTAACATCTGGAGAAGGCCTAGAGGAGGGCAGTTAATAATGAAGGACCCTGAAATCATGCCATATGAAGATTGATTAAAGAATAAAAACCAAAGTTGTGTAATTTGGAGAACAGAAGACTTGTCCTTAAATTTAAAAACTGGGAAAAGGGGATAGAAGTTGCAATGCAAAGGATAAGAAAAAACTCTCTAATAATTAGAGCCACTCCAAAATGAAATAGAGTATTTAGAGAGTTAGTGGCCTTTCTACTCTTCAAAGTCTTCAAGCAAATGATGGATGATCACTTTAAGAGATCATTGTGTGAGGGATAATTTGTAGTGAAGTTTCCCCATTCTGAAAAATCAAATCTAGAATGGCTTCAGTGTTCACTAGGCCTAGGTTTAGGTCACCTGACCTTCAAGCAATATAGAGCTTGGCGGTGGAGACCCTCCCCCCAGAGCCAGACCAGCAGAAGATCCGGGTCCTTTGTCTCAGAAAGATTCCCGCTCTTGGGTCATGGGTTGGCCTCCCTGCCAATGAGAGAGAAGGCCAGTTGGGAGGGTTGGGTTTTTGCATTGGAACACTATAAAAGCCGTGGGTTGACTTCTGCCTGTTGCTCTCCCTGCTGCCATGTGGGCAGCTAGGGAAGAGTCCTTTCTCATGAGAAAGAATAAAGACCTTTTCTGACCTTAGATTCAGACTCTGAACTCCTTTTCATCTCACACAATTGGGATCAACTATGATGCAGCTGGCAATTGTTTTATTACATCAATTATTAGGATTTTGTTCAGTTTTAAAAACTGGAGGATTCATTAGTATCCTTTTGCTTCTTCCAAAATGTTTCCCCCTTTTTTATTACAAACTTTTAACAGTAACAAATGTGAACATTTCTAGTTTAGAAAAATATATGATACACATTCATATATACATACTATATTGTTATAAAATTATTGCATAAATGACATGCTATTACATTATACATTGTTTTCTAAATTATAAAATATTGTTGTCCTATAAGTATAATAGTAACATAATTATAAAATTATAGTTAATGTGATCATTATATTAATACATCAATCTATTACATCATGTTATAATGTATTACTACATAATGTTATTATACATAAATTATAATATGTACAATGTAAGACATGCCACAATATTGATTTATATGATATTTTAATATGATTACTATATTATATAAATGATATAAATATATATTTTGAATTCAATAAAGTAGTTCTAAAATATCCTTTCTATTCTGTATCTCCTTCTGGACTTTCTCCTGCCATCATTTCTTTTTTAATGACTTATCACTCTGCTTTTTTTCCTTCCTCCACCTTCTTTCTTTCTTTTTTTTTAGTATCACTATCACCAGGCAGATAGGTGGCATAATGGACCTGGACTCAGAAAGGCTTGATTTCAAACCTACCTTCAGTCACTTACTATGTGTCCCTGAAAAATTCACTTAGCCTCTCTCTGCTTCAGTTTTCTCTTTTCTAAAATGAAAATAATAGTACTTACCTCCCAGAATGATTGGGAGGATAAAATGAGACCGTACATGCAAAGCATTTTGTTAACCATAAAGTGTTATGCAAATGCTAGTTTTTATTGATACCATTATGTCCCAGTCCTACTCATCTCTCCCCCTCTCCACAAAAAGCCCTCACTTATAACTAGCATAATTATTTAAAATAAACCCAGGAATTGACACTTTCTTAAAATGTATGTCTCATTCAATGAATCAACTACATTCCATCCCTTCACTATCAGGAAGTGGGCAGTGTGATTAATCACCAGTATTCTGGAGTTACGATTGGTCATTCGTTGATGATCAATCTTCAGTCTTTCACAGATGTTTTTCTTTACAATAGTGTAGTCATTAAAATTGTTCTTCTGGTTGCCCTCATATCACTCTGAATGAGTACTCTTCTGAATAAGGTTTCTCTGAATTTGTCCCTTTTTATGGTGCTATAATCTATGCTATAATTTGTTCAATGATTCCCCAAATGTTGGGCACTCGTTTAGGTTGCAATTCTTTGCTATGGCAAATGGTACTACTTTAAATATTTTTTGTATGTAGTGATCCTTCTTCTCTTTTCTATGGATTATAATCCCAGTAGCACAATTGTTGGTATAGATACTTTAATTACTCTTGGATCTAATTCCAAATTGTATTCAGTTCACAGCTGAAGTAACAGTTCTTTCTTGTGTCCCTCTAACAATCATTGTTTTTTTCTTTTTTCTCAACGTTGCCAATCTGTTGGGTGTGAGATGAAAGCTCAGAGTTGCTTAAATTTACATTCCTCTCATGATTAGTGATTCAGAACATATTTCCATTTGGTTATTGATGACTTGGGGGGGGAAGTCTTCCTTTGAGAATAGCCTTTATATATATATTACCATTTGCCTATTGAGAAATGTCTGTTTTATTATATATTTGTATCAATTGCCCATTTTCTAGGATATCAGATTTTATCAGAGAAATTTGCGATGAAGATTTTTTCCACTTAATTTTTTTCCTTCTGATTCTGATTTTAAGTATTTTATTTGTGGAAAGTCTTTTCAGTTTGATATAACCAGAATTATACATTTTATCTCCAGTCATCTTCTCTATCCCTTATTTTCTCAAGTATTCTTTCATGCTAATGTTTCCTCCCCCCCTAAAAAAATTACTTTGTAAGTATATATTTTATATAGCAATATGTAAACTCCTTGAGGGCAGAGAGTATATTATTATTATTATTATTATTATTATTATTATTTTGTTGTATCCCCAGGCCTACAACAGTTGCTGACAGTGGGCATTTATTCAGTGGCTGTTGATTGATTGACTGATTGATTGAACCAAGAAACCTTCCTCCCTCAGCTACCCATAACTGTTCCTACTTGTATCTGTTATACACTCTTCTTGTAGCATCACACAGAGAGCCTTGCTCCTCCCTGGCAAGCTGCCCTCCTTGCTGACAATCTGACACTTCAGGGAATTGGAATACTAATGCATTGATACAACCATTCTGGAGGGCAATCTGAAACTATGCCCAAAGAGCTATAAATAATTGCATACCCTTTGACCCAATACTACCACTTCTGGGGTTGTATCCCAAAGAGATCATAGAAGTGGGAGGAAGACCCATATGTACAAAAACATTTATTGCAGCTGTCTTTGTGGTGACAAAAAACTGGAAATTAAGGGAATTACCATCAATTGGGGAACGACTAAACCAGTTGTGGTATATGAATGTAATGGAACACTATTGTGCTGTAAGAAATGGAGAGGAGACAGTCTTCATATTTAACTGGGGAGGCTTATACAAACAGATGCTAAGTGAGAAGAGCAAAACCAGGAAAAATTTGTACACAATCATAGACACATCATATGTGTGACAACCAACATTGATAAACTGGACTCTTCTCAGCAACGCACAGTATAAGACAACTCTATGAGTCTCAGGATGGAAGGAGATACATTCAGAGAAAGATCATTCAGAAAAAGAACAGAATTTAAATGGAGACTGAAGTAATCTACATGCTATTGCTCTTTTCCATGTTTGATTTTGTCTCCTCTTTCCCATTGTTCACTCCATTGGTTACAACCCTTCTAATACAACCCAACTAATGTCCAATGTGAAAGTATCTGCAGATCCTATACTTGATTGCATGCTGCCATGGAAGGGGGAGGAGAAAGGGAGGGGAGAAAATTTGAAACTCAAGGGTTCTGAAACGGAATCTTGTAAACTAAAAGTAAATAAACAAATCAATTTTTAAAATTTTAAAAAAGAAAAAAAAAAGAAAAAGCATTTCTCAAGGAGGTTTTATTTTTGCCCTTTTGTGTTCATTTATTTTTGCAGTAGAAAGAGTAAAGGAAAACTTAATGCCAGTTCCTATTTTTGGAACAAGAGGAAAAAAACAACAACTTACTGTAGAACTTTTCACAATTCTTGAAAGTGAAAGACTTTTATCGTTTCTTTTTTGAGTTTAAACTTATTAGCCAGAAAAAGAAAACAGGAAAACACAGACACACACAAACACTGCTACAACAGGAATCATAGGATAGTAGAAAGAACACTGGATTTGGAATCAAAGGTGCTGCATTCAAATTCTCTCAATTGATGCTTGAGTCACCTCAGGCAAATTACTTAATCTCTCTGGCTCTGGGTCATTATTTATCAAATGAGGGGATGGGACTTGATGACTTCCAGGGTCCTTTCCCCATTTGGAGTTCTTATCCTAATAAGTGAAAATAGGATCAAAATTAAAATTGCCTATAATATTTCTATTTCTGGCAATTCTCATAGATTTTAAAGGAGCATTTCCATCTTTTTTTCAACCTTTAAGAAAAAAAGGGGAAAATTGGAATATAATATTGACAAGGGTAAAAGCAACTTAAGTATCCAAAAATAATAACTGATTCTCGAGTTGATTTTCAGATTCCTAAAATTTGTTGCTTGCCTCCAAGAATGGGGGAACTGTTAGGGGACCGAGTCAGAACTTTTTGGTTCTTTTTGTAATTTTACCAGTTTTTTTCTTTTCACTTGTCAAAAGACAATATCTCATTTATCTTATCTGACATGCTGAAGAGTCAGAGACATAGAATTTCAATAGTGGCTAGACTCTAATAAGCTGTGTATTCATTCTAACACACTCAAGTTCTAGATGAGGAGAAAAAAGAGGGGAAGTGACTTGTTTGAGGTTACTCTGCAATTGCTGATAGAGCCAGGGTTGGAATCCAAGTCTTCTTGGATTGCTCTTTTTTGCTGTACCAGAGTCTTTGATATTGAATTCTCTCCTTGCCACCCTCCTCAACTACTTCTTGAGAAGGCAAGAAATTTGATATCAGTTCTATATGTGAAGTTATGCACAACATATTTCCATATTGGTCACCTTACAAAAGAAAACACAGATTGAAAAAAAGTTTTAGACAGGTATGCTTCAATCTGTATTTAAAGGTCAACAGTTCCCCTCTGGAAGCAAATAGCATTTGTTATCATGGATCTTTTGGAATTGTCTTGGATTATTGTCTTGATCAGAATAGCTAAGTCTTTTGCAATTGATTGTTACAATGTTGCTGTTACTATGTACAAAGTTCTCCTGGTTTTGCTCATTCCACTTTGCATCGGTTCATGTAAATCTTCCAAGGTTTTTCAGGAACCACCCTGTTCATCAATAATAATATTCCAACAATAATATCATCAATAACATTCCACCCCAGTCATATACTCTATCCAATTCATATACCACAACTTGTTTAGTCATTACCTGATTGATGGTCATCCCCTCAATTTCCAATTCTTTGCAGCCACAAAAAGAGGCATATAACTTTCAGTTTTGCAAAATGTTTTACAAACATCATCCCATCTGGTCCTCACAACAATCCTAGGAGGTTAGGTCCTTTTATTATCTCCATTTTACAGGTGAGGAAACTACCCAGAATCATACAGCTGGCAAGTACTTGAAGCCATAATTAAATTCATGTGGTTCTGACTCAAATTCCAGCACTTTCTCTAGAATGGTACTGCCTGGCTGCCATCTTCTGAAGCTTCTTTCTGATGTTTACCTTAAATATTGTGTATTCCTGTTTGAATTTGTATCCAGACTCCTGAATGGGTATTTCACTAGTGCCCCTTATGCCTGGAATTCTCTCCTTCCTTATCTTTCCCTACTGGTTTCCCAGGCTTCCTTCAAGTTCTAGCAAAAAACTTACCTATAACTTGTTCATTGTTATTAATTCTTGTTAATGTTATGTCTTCCCTCTCTTTGATAATATCCATTTAATGCTATATGTGTCTTGTTTGTACTTAGCTTTTTGCATATTGTCTCCCCTATTAGAATGTGAGCTCTTTGATAACAGGAGCTGTCTTTGCCTTTCTTTGTACCCTCAGCACTTAGTCCCTGGTACTTAATGAATATTTATTGACTGATTGATTTGTGTTCTAAGGGAAAATCTTGTCACTCACCAGTAATGTCAGTGTCTAAGTCAAGAGCTTTGAGGGGAATCTTAAAAGAGAGGATGAGAATGGGGGGGAAGGGGTAATAGGGATTATAGGAGAATCAGGGCATGGGTGACAGGATGACCCTCAAAAGTATGATCTTTATAAAGCTTTAAGATACATGATAGCACCCTTATGGTTTCCTATACAGAATTTGGAAGGAGGGATATAGTATAAATTTAAAAGAGTTCAAATGACCAGATACTAAAACGTGAATAAAAACAGTTTCTCCCATGTGGTATATCCTCTCCCTTCTTCTCTGCCTGTCTAAATCCTATATATCTTACTAGGTTCAACTCAAGATCATTATCCTCCCTTATCTTGAGTCTTCCAGTATTATCAACTTGAAATACACAATCACAGACACCTATAATTGGAAGGGACCTTGGAGGCCATATAGTTTAACTTGTACCTATAATGGGAAGCTTGCACATGGTCAGATGACATAAAAAATAGTCACCTGGGTGAAACATGCTAGGAAACTGCATCTGGGAAACAGAAGAATTGGTATACAAGGGGACATTTTGCATTGGCACACCACAAGGTTGAGACCAGTTTCTTTTCGTTGAATGTATAACTAGAACTGTCTAAAATTACCTGACTGAGACAGTGTCTTTCTTTCTAGAATTTATGTCTAGAGCAAAGGACTCATTCACTCACATCAGGTGATATCATGGGGAAAGAGAAGAGGTCCATCCTGTTCCTCTTCTCCTATAGGTTCTTTGTTCCTGAAAAAGGGGATTAGGGTTTAAGGATTTATTCCTTTTCAGTTCTAGTTATAGGAAGTAGAGTCCTTAACCCAAGAACTCAAGCCACAAGGAACTTGAAGTCTAGGATTCCAGGTTAGCATATCTTGTAGTTAGTCCAGTAGGGAAGCCCTGAGCTGCCAGGGTCTTTGTGACCCCTTTGGGGATTTTCTTGGCAAAGATATTGGAGTGGTTTCTTTCTCCAGCTTGTTTTAAAGATAAGAAAACTGAGACAGACAAGGTTAAGTGACTTGTCCAAAGTCACACAGCTAGTAAATGTCTGAGGCAGGATTTGAACTTAGGAATGTGGATATATCTAATTTTAGTCTCTACCTATTGTACCACCTAGGTGTCGAGAGTCAGGAAGACCTGATTCCAAATCCGACCTCAGACATTTACTAGCAATGTGATCCAGGGCAAGTCATTTAACACTGTTTGCCTCAGTTTTCTTATCCGTAAATGAGCTGGAGAAGGAAATAGCAAACCACTCCAGTATCTTTGCCAAGAAAACCCAAAATGGGGTCACAAAGAGTTGGACACAACTAAAAGCTTCCTGACTCCAGGTCCAGCACTCTATCTACTGCCTCAATAAGGATTTGTTAAATATCTGTTGTATGTATAATGCTATTATAAGCTCTAGGCTTCCTATGATGATTGTCATGCCTCTATTAACACCTTTCCACTGCAGTAAACTAATGTGAGAAGGTTTCATACATTCATTCTGCAAAATAGTATATTGAGCAACAGGAGACAATATATACAAAACAAGCACAATTGTTCCATAAAGAAATTCCAATTTAGTGGCAAAGATAAAAAACACCTACCAAGAATTGCAATGCAGAGTGCTATCTTTCCTGCCTGAGTTGTCTAAATAGTGAGTACATGAGTGGGAGAGATTTTGTTGTCAACAGCATAGACTAGTGGATGTCTAAAATTCCAGCTTATAAATGTTTTGTTATGAAGCCACCTGTCCTTCACCATGAAATACCTATTTTGAACTCAGTCAGTAAGCAATTATTAAGCACTTACTCCATACTAACCATTATACTAAGCCCTAGAGATTTAAAGAAAGGTATTATAAATTCTCTTACTTTATCTCTACCATGTCCCTGGATTCTTCATGAGACCTTGTTCTATCCTCTCTCCTTTCAGGAAGAATCATCCACAGTTTTTCACTCAAAGTTCTGTTCCATAAGTTAAGGAATCATATCAGAAGAGTGGTGTCTACAAAGCATTGTAGAAAAAAATGCCATGAAAATATCATATAAAGATCACCTTTCTTATCAAGCAATGTATTACTTGAAAGTTAGCTAGAAGATTTGTGTGATTCCATGAAATGGTAAGCAAGACTTGAGAGAGGATATATATATGTATCAGTGTTTATCCTTCTTCCTTGTATATATGTATGCATGTATGTACATATGCAAGTAAAGACAACTTCTCCCCTTGTCCTTACCTTACGCTCATCTCCACTCCCTAGCCCACTCCTTTTTCTATTAATCCATAGCTGTGAGGGCAATATCCATTTAAGCGGTGAGCTTGTTTAGTGGATGGAGTGCTGGACCTGGAGTCTGGAAGATCTGAGTTTTATCTTTGTAATGCCAAGCAAAGGCAACTTCCAAGGTTCAAATTACCATCATAGCAAACCCCATTTATTCAGCAAACATTCACAGAACAGAGAAAGTCAAAATACAATATAATCCATTCATTTAGCAAGTAAATTCTCAATTCAGTCCAGGAACTATTCCATCCCTAGACAGTACTTCATTTAGTCAGTCAAAATCTCTTCTCAAATGGAGATCAGTTTCCAATCATAAACAAAGCACATTCATTTGGTCAATTACAGAGCACAAAGAAAGGCCAAAGGTTTCCCATCAAGACACAAAGTAATTACCATGCCATCCATTAACACCAATCACTTTCTCAAAAGGGAGCAGGAGAACACAAAATGCCATCCACCCTTAAGCCACCACAAGGTTAAGATATCATCTAAGTATTGAAAACCCAAGGAAAGGCCCTTCTTTCATCTTCACTGGAGGCAAGCCCTCAGCAATCTCAGTTCCTGGGGAGACAAGGCTCAACAAAGCCATAGCCAGTGTCTTCATCACGTTACTCTCTGCCAGTAGAAAAGTCCCAGAACCCCTGAAAACATCACCAAGGCCATCTTTCAGGATTTCTGTGAAGGTACCACAAAAAAATCCTCCTTCAGGGCTTCTGAACCAACAGCCAGGTTCCAGGACCTCTACAACACCAGCACTGTCCTTCACCATCAGGTGAATCTGGCAAAACAACATCAAAACAGACAAACAAAATACTGGCATCACAGCCATCCCTCCTAAGTTCTTGGCAGCTGTGGGTGGCAGCTCTCAAAAGCCCTGAGCAGCTCCAACGGGCTTTCAGCAGTCTTTCTTTCAGCAATTTAGGTTATCCAATAATGGATACTGCTCTCCGAAAAGTCTTTCTCACCTTCTCTGGACTTGGGCTTCTCTCCCAATTCATGGCTCCTCCCACTTCACGTCAACAAGTCCATCCCACAAGTGGGATTCACAAACTCTGGGTTTTAACACTCAACTCAAAAATCAAGCCAATTCAGGGGTATCTCCAAATTCCATTTCCATTACAATCTTTTGTCTCTGTCACTTATTAGCTGTGTGATCCTTGTCAAGTCACTTAACCTCTGTCAGTGTCAGTCCCCTAACCTGTAAAATGGACATGATAATAATAACGTTTGCCTTCTAGGGTGGTTGTGAGGATAAAATGAAATATTTAGGAAGCATAAGTATCACATAACTATTAGTTATTGTTATTCAATCAGTAAACATTTATTCAGCATCTGTTACATGTCAAGCACTGTGCTAAGTACTAGGAGTAAAAAAGGAAGCAAAATATAGTCCCTGCCCTCAAGGAGCTTGCAATTTAGTGGGGGAGATAACATGCAAACAAATGTATACAAACAAGCTACATATAGGATTAACAGGAAATAATTAACAGAAGGAAGGCACTATGCCTATATCAGATTGCACAACAATCTTGGGGAGGGGAAGAGGAGGGAGGTGGAGAAAATTTAAAACTCAAAAGTTCATGGAACTGAATGTTTTAAACAAAAAATAAATTAATTAATTAAAATAAAAAGAAGGAAGGCATCAGAATTAAGGAAGAAGGGTTTGGAAAGGCTTCTTGTAAAAGATGAGATTTTAGTTGAGAGGTAAAGTAAACCAGGGAATTCAGAAGGCAGAGTTGAGAAGGGAGAGTGTTCCAGATATGGAGAACAACTAATGAAAATATCCAGAGTTTAGAGATGGAGTGTCTTGTTCTTAGAACAGCCAGGAGACCTTTGTCACTGGACTGAAGAATATGGGACTGGAAATAAGACTTAAGAACATTGGAAAGGGTAAGAGGGGACTTTGAATGCCAAACAGAAGATTTTGTATTTGATCCTGAAGGTGTTATGGAGCTATTGAAGTTTATTGAGTAGGGGAGTGACATAGTTAGACCTGTGCTTTGAGAAAGTCACTTTGGAGGCTGAATGGAAGAAGTTATTGTTGTTAACTGTGTTAAATTTGGTTCACCTCTATGTGACAACAAATGGAGTACATACAGGAAATCATCTCCAGTGTAATTGTGAGTGTTTGAACCCAAGAGCCCCACTAATATTTAAAGTAATGAAAAATTAACAAGTATATAGTTAGCAAGAAGAGCAGAATGTTCAGTTGACCATTTCTCATTCCACAGGTCTTATTTTCATAGTAGTCATTATTTTCTAGAATGATGTGTAGTTAGTGGAACCCTACACTCCAAAGATGGGGAACTAGCTTTATTTATATCAACCCGGGAGGTCCAGAGTGGTTTCCATGTGTAGATTAGACAAGAAATTAAGTACCTCAGTTCTGTTCTTAACTCAGGTGCCTGACCCATGACTTTGAACAACTTCATCTGTCTATCCAGCTTCAACACAAATAATGTATGTTTCCCTAGCACTCCTCAGATACAGTATCAAGATGAATAAACCACTTATTTTGTAAGTCATGGGAGCTGTGTGTTACAGTGGATTGAGTGCTGGGTCTAGAGTTAGGAAGACCCATCTTTCTGAATTCAAATCTGACCTCAGACACTTACAAGTTGTGTGACCATGGACAAGACATGTAACCCTGTTTGCCTCAGTTTCCTCATCTGTATAATGAGCTGGAGAAGGAAATGGCAAACCCCTCCATTATCTTTGTCAAGAAAACCCCAAATGGGATCGTAAAAAGTCAGACATGACTGAAAATGGCTGAACAAACTTTGTAGTTTATTGACCAGTTTACTTATAAGTACTATGTTGGTATGAGGTACCATTATTAAGTATTTGAGTTTGGGAGGGGCAAAGAAAAAAAAAGTCATAGCATACTAGACAAGTCATATATTAAAAATTGGGAGACCCAGAGTACAACTCTGTCCATAACTGTGTGAGTTTGGGCAAATCTCTTTACCCCACAGGGCCTCAGTTTCCTCATCTGT
Organism: Pseudocheirus occidentalis; assembly: GCA_028646575.1. Taxonomy (NCBI): domain Eukaryota; kingdom Metazoa; phylum Chordata; class Mammalia; order Diprotodontia; family Pseudocheiridae; genus Pseudocheirus; species Pseudocheirus occidentalis. Next base: position 192,663,410 of record CM053598.1, read on the forward strand.
AAAATGGGAGGGTTAGACTATGTGATCTCTAAGGGAGCTTCAGGCTCTACTATTATATGATTTTATGAGTAGTTGACATCTCTTCGCTAAACTGTAACCAAAATGATTATACCTTCAACTTGGAGACAATTCAGCTTTTTTAAAGCAAGTTCTATTTCCAGCCTCTTAACCTATATGATCACTGAACAATTTAAGCCCTTTGTTGAATGCTAGAAAAGTTGAAGTGAAGGACTTTTAAACCAGTAGTTCTCAAAGTGTAGTCTAAGGACTACCCTAAGACCCTCTCAGGGGATCTATGATGTCAAAATTATTTTCACAATAACACTAAGATGATATTTGCTTATTAAATATTCCTCCTTTTTCCAACAACATATGAGTGAGTTCATATTTTCTTTATATACTTCAACCAAAACAAACATATCATACCAGATTGAATGTAGAAGCAGATATGAGAATCCAGCTACCTTCTATTAAGCCAGTCATTAAAGAGATTGGCAAAAATATGTGAAACAGTACCACTCTTCTCACTTTTCTTTTGTCTTAAAAAATGCAGTTAATTTTTACAGAAATGTGTTATTTATGTTAATATATAATGAGTTAATTTTAAATGAATTATTAAATAAACATTTTTAAATGTATCTTTTTTTCCAATTCAGTAAATATTAATAGCTCAGATTCACAAAAACAAAACTGCTTTGGGGTTCTCAATAATTTTTAAGAGCATAAAGAGGTCCTGAGACCAAAAAGTTGGAAAATTGCTGCTTTAAACCAAACTGTGTAATTACTTAATCAAGTCTGTCTTTAACTTTCAAGGAGCACAGAGCTTTACAGCACTCATAAAAGAGAAACAGCAGCCTGCAAATAAGCTCTATCTCTGTTGGCAGTTGTCAAGATCAGATTGGGTCGATAAAGCGCTAGGACTCTTCTTGGTTTACAGGGCAATTTAGACAGCTGAGGGTTTTACATTTGCTGCTGGAAGGTTGTTATATGTAAAAGTTATAAGGATATAATGAAATTCTGTTATCTGTAGGCTTAATAGAAGGTCGACTTACAGTCAGAATTAGGAGGTGAGAGGAAGTTGTTGGACAGCTTAGGAGTCTAAGTCTGCAAATGGGATGGAGGCCTGATACCCACTCTTCAGAACAGGAAAAGATGTGTTCAGGTAAACATGAGTCCTACATAATAAGCAGGATAGGGAGAGGAGAATAGAGGAACAAAAACACCTGGGTACTACAGCTGGAATTTCTGAGAAGCCTAAATGGGAAGCTCATCATCCCTTCTTTTACCCAAATACACACTTTCTCCCCCATCTTGGCTGGTGTGAAGTCCAGCATTGATCTTCACCTTGCTTTCACTGTCCTCATCCCCAAAATCTGATCCTCAAAGAGGCCTAACCTGTCCAGATTATCCAAGTATATCCTTGTACAAGTTTACATATGTATTTGTCAAAAACTGAATTTTAATTGAGAGAGACTGAGGTTGGCTTATTCCCTCTTGCAGTCATCCTAGCAACCTGTTGATTTTCCATTGGCCTGTTAGGATTTCATCTTTTATCTTAGACTAGCAGCTTGATCCAAAATTCCCCCATGTACTACTGTGTCGACAACCTATTAACTTCCACAGGGACTGTGACAGTCCTGACTGAGATAGCTCAGCTGGGACAGGCAGAAATTGATGACATGGATGCCAAATTTGAAAGCGGGCCAGGAGAGCAATGGCAAAAATGACCTTTCCTCTACTCTTTCAGAGACATTTTTAAGGGGCAGTTGTGTTTAAATGACCATTTCTTCCTTTACTTTCTGTATTTTGATTCTGGCATTGTATCCCTTTGCTCTGAAATCAGCAGATACTTAAATATGTTTGGGTTTGATTTATAAAGCTTATACTATAGCTATGAACTTGGATATATTTCTTAATGGGGGGGCATCAAATCATTTTTGGGAGAATTTGGGATTAAAAAAAAACATCCCTTCAAAAATAAGCAGATCAACCACATGAGAACTGAAGGCTCTCTGCATTTTTGTAACCCAACTATTAAAATAATTTCAATTTAATTAGACTACATGAGTTAAATGTTCTTTCTCTTTTCGAACTGAGTTAAAATATTCTTGGTACAGTTTAGAGAGGGAGAAAGATACTCTCACAGGCAAGGCAAGGAAGGAGAAATGTGTTTCAAAGGGGCTTGTGGGCAGTTTTTCATTGTCTGTTAAATGGGAATAATAGTCCTTATGGTAGTGGTTCTGAGAACCCAATGAGACAGTTTTTGTGATTTACTTTATTTTCATGATATCACTACCTACTCTGCAAAAAAAAAAGACTCCACTCCATAAAAATGATCTAATTAGTTTTTTTAATGTGACCCCAAATGGGTGACAAATTAGGGAGTCTACTTCTAGAATCTAGGGACAGTTAGGTGGCACAATGGATAGAACACTATGCACTGGGGATACAAAGAAAGGTAAAAGACTGTCTACTCTCAAAAAACGTGCAGCTTAATAGGGTAGACAACATGCAAATGGTTATGTACAATCAATTAATAAACATTTATTAAGTGCCTCTTGTGTATTAGGACAGCTAGATGGCACAGTGGAGAGTGCCAGGCCTGAGGTCAGGAAGACCTGAGTTCAAATTTGGCCTTAGTAACTTAGTAACACTTAGTAACTGTGTGACTCTGGTCAAGTCACTTAACCTTCTTTGCCTCAGTGTCCTCATCTGTAAAATGAACTGGAAAAAGAAATGGCAAACCATTCCAATATCTCTGCCAAGAAAACACCAAATAGGGTCATGAAGACATAGACATGATTGAAACAACTGAACAACAACACCTCAAGACCTCTATCAGTGTTGCCTGAAGTAAATCATTCCACTTTTTGATGACTCTAGGTGGGTGAGGAGTGGCGCAACTTTCCTTACGTGAAGCTTAAATCTGCCACTGAGACTTCTGAACATCATTCCTGTTCTGCCTTTTTTGGACCAAGGAAAGAAGTCTATTAGCTATTCCACATGATGGCCCTCTAAATGTTGGGTGATTTGAAGGCAGCTATCATAAGTCTTCTCCAGACTACATATCCCTTGTTTTTTCACACAATCTTCATATGGCATTATCTTGATATCCTTCTTCATCCTGGTTTTCCTCCTTGACTACTCTCAAACTTATCAATGGTCCTTCCTCAAATGATTGACAACAGTACTCCAACCGTGTTTTGACCAGGGCAGCATGCTTCTCTGCTTTCACCTGTCTGATCCTGAACATTGCTTCCTATAATGTAACCTGAGTCAGAATGAGTTTTTCTTTGTGGAATAGCTACATTGAAATTACTATATATTAAAAACAAGCCATACATGAGAGATGTACATGTACATTCATATACAATCCTCTTTTCTCCTTTACTATGTATATGGAAATTCTTATTTTATTTCACATTTATCTTCAGAATAAAAAAGTAATTAATTCCCCCTCCCCAAATGTTAGCTATCACTTTTAGGTTGTGTCATCACAAAATAGGATAAGCATGCCATTTATGCTTTTATTTAAGTGAGTGATAAAAATATTGAGTAGAACAAAGGGTATATCCCTGAGGCATTCCATTGGAAAGTTCCTTCTAAATTGAAATAAACCCACTAATGACTTCTCTTTGAGACTAACCATCCAACCATGTCCTTATCTACCTGTACTCATAAGCTTGAGTAGAGCTGTGCCCTCTCTCTGCAGAGAGATACGCTCTTCAGTGGGCATTTTATTTTATTTTTTTGCTTTTTGAAGGGCAGTTGGAGTTAAGTGACTTGCCCAAAGTCACGCGGCTAGTTTTTGTAAGTGTCTGAGGTCGGATTTGAACTCATGTCCTCCTGACTCCAGGGCCGGTGCTCTACTCACTGCACCATGTAGCCACTCCTTCAGTGGGCATTTCTTTTAGTCTTTCTCCAGAAGGAAAGATGTTCACTAAACATTTCTTTATTTATCTGTTCTTGAATTTCCTTATGAAAAATGCAAGGGGAGTAACCAATATTAACACTCACCCCAGTGCATTTGGGCACATTTGGTGTAGGGTCCTCACAGTCTATGAGAGAAGTGACCTTATTTGCCTTCACCCACCAGTCATTCAGTCATTAAGCATTTATTAAGTGATCATTATGTGCCATTAGCACTGGGGATACAATGAAAGGCAAAAGAGAGGAGTTCACAGCTTAATGGTGGAGACAACAAGAAAATAACTATGTGCAAACAAGGTATTTACAAGAAAAATTGGAAATAATCAACTAGGAAAGGCACTAGAATTACGGAGGATGATGAAAGACTTCTTAGAGAATACAGGATTTTAGTTAGGACTTGAAGGAGGCCAGGGAAGTCAGGAGAGAGAAATGAGCAGTGAGAGAGTTCTAGATGTGAGAGATAGCCAGTGAACAGATTCAAGCAGGAAGTATCTTTCTGCTACATACATCTGCAGGTTAGCAGGAACATCACTGTTAAATGATCTGACACATATAAACACAACTTCAAATTATTTGAATTATACATAAGCAAGCAATTGACTCTAATTCCCATATTGATTAATCATGTTGTCACACTGAAGGTAAATTAGGTCTAAGTTTTGGGGAAAATGAATCCAGTGTGGTGGTGTAGAAAAATTATTCCCCTTTTACAGATGAGGGTACTAAGATCGAGAGTTGTTAAGTGACCTGCGTAGGTCGGTACAGACAGCTTACTGAAGTCAGAAGAGTAATGCATCTCAAGTGAGAGAACTTGGGTTTCAATCTTGCTTCTACCATTTACTGACTTTGGGCAAGTCTCTTAACCAATTTGTGTTTCTTCATCTTCGAAGAGATGGATAGGATTAAACAGCATTCAAGACTTCTTCAACGTCTAATTATATGATCCTGTGAGCCTCCATGCCTAGGAGCTGAGTGAACACAAAAAGGTACTTCCTGAAAAAAGAGAGATAATGGGACAGGGAAAGTGGTGGATGGTAAATAGAATTAGATAGGAAAAATGCAGAGTGAAAGGATGAAGAGAAGGGCAGATGCAGCAGATCCAATGTGTTATTCATTCTTCATTCTCAAAGAGGAACTGTGACAACATGGGTTGATGTTTTGACTTCCATGTGAATTGGATTTAAGTGAGGCAGAGCTGGGAAAAGTTTTCAGCCTCACTCTCTCGTCTTGAATCATTAAAGTCCAGTGATAGGTCAAAAGTCAGGATGACTGGGGATGGTCTGGGATGCAGTGGATGACTTTGGTGTTTTCAAGCTCTAAGCCAGATCCGGTGTATAAGAATGGAGAAGACAGCCAACTAAAACAGTGTGTAAAAGGAAAATGACGAAAGGGAAAATCAAATATCAAGATGTTTTTTTCTGGTCATTTTGTAAAAGAAGACTTGAAGAAAAGAAAAAGAATGAAAGTGAAAAATGGCATTCAGTCTGTATTCAAACAATATCAGTTATTTCTCTAGAGACCAAGAGCAAGCTTCATCATTAATCCTTGGATTACTGAGAAGAGCTAAGGCAGGCCTGGCTCTCTAGCCACTGTGCCACTTGGCATTCCCTGGAGGTCTTTCTTAGCTGACTAGACCCCCTCCCCCACTCCCCATTCTTGGTTGACTCCTCTCTAATATCAGCTGATCTCAATTTTCTTTAGGTTCAATGCTAGTTTGAGATCCAAATAGATTTGGATTTATTTTAAAAGATCTATCTTAAAAACATACATCATAACTTTTGAGAAATCAGGACCATATTTTTTACTGCCATAGAAAAGGGGGAAATGTCTCATGTAGTAGAGCAAAATGTGCTTAATTAGAAACTGGCTCTCATTAGAGGTTTTAAAAGAAAAATTTCAATTTGCACCTAACTTAGCAGATTCTCTCACAAGTTAATTAGAAGCAACTATTGCAGTTAATGAAAACTTCATGGGAGAATTAAAATGCTTGCAGCTGCCATGCATATATAAATAGGGTGAAAGGTTTAATACTAGGTTATTTCCAAAACTCCATGTGCTCTTCAGTGTCTAGACAGAGAAAAACCAAAGATGGATAATATTTGTAAAGGATACTCTAAGGAGCAGACTCAGGTCCAAAGATAGGCAAAGTAGGCAACTGCATAAGTTGGACATACCACTCTTGGGGGCAGATGTAAAAAGAGACCCTATTCTTTTTTGTCCTTATTAATCTTTTTAAAATCATATTTTATTTTCCCCAATTTATATGTAAAAACAGTTTTTAACATTTCATTAAAAATTTTTTTTGACTTCCAAACTTTATCCCACCCTTCTTTCCTTCCCCACTGAGATGGTAAGCAATCTGATATAAGTTATAAATGTGCAATCATGTAAAACAGTTTCATATTAATCATTATGTAAAAGAAAACATGATCGAAAAAAGTGAAAATAGTATGCTTAAATTTGTATTCAGACACTACTGGTTTTTTCTCTGGATTCAGATAGCATTTTTATCATGAGTCCTTTGGGATTGTCTTGGATTATTATTTTGCTGAGAATAATAATTTTCAGTTCTTCATTGTACAATATTTATGTTACTGTGTACAATGTTCTCTTGGTTCCACTCCCTTCACTTTGTCTCAGTTCAGGTAAGTCTTTCCAGGTTTTTCTGAAATCCTGCGTGCTATTTCTTATAGCGTGATAATATTCTGTTACAATCATATACTACAACTTGTTTGGCTATTCCCTAATTGGTGAGCATCCTCTCAATTTCTAGTTCTTTGCCATCACTAAAAGAGCTGCTATAAATATTTTTGTACAAATGGGTTCTTTTCCTGTTTTTAAAATATCTCTTTGAGACCTTTGTCTTTTAAAAATGTTATTTTATGCCTTTTATTGTTATTAACTCATTTCTAAATATCTCTCTGATCTAGTAAGTCATCTCTTATAATGGAGATTTTTAAAAAGGGGGAAAAGTAGTTCATCAAAACCAGCCATGTTTCACAGTATTTGCACCCCTGCCCCTGTAATGATGGGAGGTGCATTTTCACAACTTTTCTTTCCAAAAATGGTTATTAAAATTACACAGTGTTCAGTTTTACTATTCTTTCTGTTTAAACTGTTATGGTCATGTACATTCCTACTTCTTCACTCTGTATCAGTTCATAGGTCTTCCCACATTCCTCTAAATTCTTCAAAGTTTTCTTTTCTTACAATGTAGCAATGTTCTACTACATTCCTCTACCACAGTTTATGTAGCCATAAACCACAGATCATAAAGCACTCACTTTGTTTCTGGTTGCAAGTTCCCACACATAATGCTGCTATGGATATTTTGACATGCATGTGGAATCTTTCTTTCTGTCTTTGGCATGCTTGGGGTATGCCTAACAGTGGGATGTCTGAATAAAGGAGATACTTTTCTCTAATAATTTTGAATCACATGTGAAAGCTCAAAGCTCTAGTGGCACAAAGGGTTGTGATTCCACTTAAGAATTTTGAAATTTATCATTAAAATATTAGAAATATTTTTATCTGTTTGTTAGAGCCATGGGAACAGTATATGGGTCAAATTGGGGGGAGCGACTGGAGAACAATTTAGGCTTAGCAAATTTCTTTAACAGTAAACCCCCAAAGAAGGAATTTCATGAGCAAAATAATGAGTATCATTACTAATTTAGGTATTCAAGAGAACATATGCATTTAAAGCACCACAGAATATCTTATTACATTTCAATACACATGTGTTATATCTCAATATATTGAGCTATATACCTTGAAAAGGATACTTCTTTCATTCATTCATAGGGATAGTTACTTGAAATGTGCGCTATAAGACATCATAGGCCTTATTTCAGAGATTAATGAAATAAATCAGAGCTTAGAAACCAACATTTCCCCTCTTGAGGTTATGAGTTCTGGCTTTGGCTGAAAATGTAATGATCTGTAATAAATTCAATTACCTTCTTTTCCCAAGAAATGTCTATTAAAATATTGCCAGTATTTTTTTAATGTTACTTACTATGAATTTTATTTGAAGACACTATTATCATTTCTTTCCAGTCAGTCTTCCTCCTCCTCCAACATTAATATTCAGCAAGAACCCACTGGGTGCTTAGCCAAGTGGGTCAGCTATTTTCCTAGGCTGCTTTCTCTCTCCCCCATGTCAGTTTCTTCCTCCCCTGTTCCCTCCACCGCATTTTGACCATCTATTATTGAAGAGTTTCTATCACCTTTTCTCCCCGTGTGTCCTTCAGGCCCTTGTGTACTGCCGTGCAGAGACAGGTGCAGAAGCCGGCAGGAGGTCACTGCTGCTGATCTCAGGCCTGTCATGTCTTGTTTCTTTTTATGGGTGCCGACTAGAGCAAACAGAGGGGACATTTGGCACCAGAGTTTAAGCAGAAGCAGCAGCCAATATCAATAATAATATTTTTTTTTCTTCACTGTTATTCAGGAAGTAGAAGGTTAAACTCTCCATTTTTAAAGACCTATGGGGCTTTATTCAATGAATGCACTAATCACTTATGTTTTTGACCTTTTCACCCAAAGAACAGATGTCCATTCTTCCTTATGGCTTTTGCATTCTTTCTTCTTCTCCTTAAAAAAGTTAAAATAAAATAAATTTAATAGTCAAAGATGTGTGTGGGGACCAGCTTGAGGCTAAGAGGGAGAGGAGAACCTACTGTTTTTTCCCCCTAATTCAACTGAATTTTGACAATTATGGTTGGTAATTTGCATGGTATGCCCTTTCTAAAAGAATACTGTGCATCTGAAGATTCTAAAAAGAAGGAAAGGATATCCTCACTGGGATTCACAGACACATCTTCCTTTGTAAGCACAGTTTATATATGCTATGTGCAGTTCCATTACCAATTTCCCTTGTGTCTTTTTGGGACTTCAGATCAACTCTTTTGTGAGCATTTGCAATTCAGATTCTTCTGGGGCTGCTGTTGGCTTAGCTCCCACACTCTCCTTTACTCCCTCAATCCCAACCCCACTCCCATACACCAAGATCACCAGTTTTCAGATTAATAATTTAGTACCTGCAGTGTCTGACCCTAGTAGTTAAGCGCATGTACATATCCACTTTTTGGTTGCTGTCTTAGATACAGAAGAGTTAGTCATCTTGCCTCTGGATAATATACCAAATATCTGTAAAACTTACTTTTGGAGTTCATTGTGAATCTAAGGATTTGGAGAAGGAGGGGATGCCATCTATTGTCTTCTCTCCACCTCCCCCCCTCACCTACACACACACACACACACACACACACACACACACACACATCCCTTTTATTTTTGGAGGAGGAAGGCAGGGCAATTGGGGTTAAGTGACTTGCCCAAGGTTACATGGCTAGTTTTGTGTTAAGAGTCTGGGGCCGGATTTGAACTTAGGTCCTCCTGACTTGAGGGCTGGTACTCTATTCATTGTGCCACCTAGCTGCCTGTAACACACACACACACACACACACACACACACATTTTGCAGTCGAGGAAACTGAGACTCAGAGATGAATTGCCCCCCAGGTTGGCACTACAGAAGATCCAGAATCTAAACCAGGCGTCTCTCCCCATGGGGCAGCAATGAAGTGGGTAATTCTCTGGATCTGGAGTCCAGAAGACCTGATTTAGAATCCTGCCTCAGACACTTATTATCTCTGTGACCTTGACTGAGCAATTCACTTAATCTCTCTTTGCCTCAGTTTCCTCATCTGTAAAATGGGGATTATAATAGTACCTACCTCTCATTGCTGTGAGGATGAAATGAGATATTTACAAAGCACATTGAAAATTTTAGTTTTATATAGATGCTAGCTATTGTATCATCATCATCATCATTAAATATGGAGATGTAGTAAGTATCCTAGCTACAAAACCTTTATTCCACCTAAGTCTTTTTTCCATGAAAAAGTCTTCCTTTCATGATTCATCCTGCTACATTTATCACCCTGCATTTCCAAAGGTTGTGTCAGAGGAGCCATATTCTAGCGAATCTTACCATAATGGAAAAACTTCAAGGATAGAACCATCCTTGGGCTATTCCTATCCTTGGCTACCAAATGATAGATGTATAATTTTCATCAATTCCTCTGTTTCTTAAGGTATACGTGAATTTACTTTACTACAATATGAGTTGCAGTCTATTAGTGAAAGGTGAACTCACCCTGATGAACAAATGGATATTCTGAAATACAAAGTAAACAAAACACCTTCATAAGCATTTTATAATTTGATGGTTCTTTAACAAAAGATGATAATATCTCACTATGGGCATTTTCTTTTTTTCCAATGTATTCATTTATTTTTAGCAACATTCATTTCCACAGAGATTTGAGTTGCAAATTTTCTCCCTGTCTTTCCCCTACCCACCACCCCAAAATAGCGATCCTACTGAATACCCCTTCCCCCAATCTGCTCTCTCTTATATCCTCCACCATCCTCCCTCTGACTTTCTTTTTTTTTCTCCCTCTGACTTTCTAATAGGGCAATATGGATTTCTATACCCCAGTGCCAGTATATCTTATTTCCCAGTTGCATGTAAAAAATAATAATATTAATAATTTTTAAACATTTGATTTTAAAACTTCATTTTCCAGATTCTTTCCCCTCTTCCTTCATTACCTACCCCTCCTGGGAAGATAAGCAATTCAATATAGGTTGTACATGTGTAGTTACACAAAACATTTCCATAGTAGTTATATTGTGAAATACTGACTATATTTCCCTCCATCCTATCCCACCCCCCACTTATTCTATTTTCTACTTTGACCCTGTCCCTCTTCAAAAGTGTGTGCTTATAACTACCCTACACCACAATCTGCCCTTCCTTCTATTATTCCCCCTCTTATCTCCTTCCCCTCTACTTTCCTGTAGGGTAAGAGAACCAATTTACTGCATATGTTATTCCCTCCTTAAGCCAAATTCAATAAGAGTAAGGTTGACCCATTCCCTTTTGGCTTCCTGTTCTTCCCCTCCATTCTATCAGTTTTCTCCTGGCTCTTTGATATGAGATAATTTACCCTATTCTGTCTCTCCCTATCTCCTCTCATTATATTCCTCTCTCACCTCTTAATTTTATTTTTTAGATATCATCCCTTCCTATTCAACTGATTCTGTGCCCTCTATCTATGTATACATGTACACATATGCACACACATTTCACATATGTATTTATATGCACATATACCCTCCTATATAAACATATACATATACATACATATATATTCCCTTCAACTATCCTCATACTGAGAAAAGTCTCATGAGTTACCATTATCATTTTTACATATAGGAATGTAAATAGTTCAACTTTAATAAGTTCTTTATGATTTCTCTTCCCTGTTTACCTTCTCATGCTTTCTTGCTTCTTGTATTTGAACATCAAATTTTCTATTCAACTCTGGTTTTTTCATCAAGAATGTTGGAAAGTCCTCTATTTCATTGAATGAACGTATTTTCCCCTGCAGTATTATACTCAGTTTTGCTGGTTAGGTGATTCCTTGGTTTTAATCCTAGCTCCTTTAACCTCCAGAATATCATATTCCAAGCCCTTCAGTCCTTTAATGTAGAGGCTGCTAAATCTTGTGTTACCCTGATTGTATTTCCACAATAGTAAAATTCCTTCCTGGCTGCTTGTAATATTTTCTCCTTGACTTGGGAATTCTGCAATTTGGCTATGATATTCCTTTCTTTTGGGGATCTTTTTCAAGAGATGATCGGTGAATTCCTTCAATTTCTATTTTGCTCTCTGGTTCTAAAATATCAGGGCAATTTTCCTTGAGAATTTCTTTAAGGATGATTTCTAGGTTTTTTTTTGATCATGGCTTTCAGGTAATCCAATAATTTCCAGGTCAGTGGTTTTTCCAATGAGATATTTCACATTGCCTTCTATTTTTTTCATTTGTTTGGATCTGTTTAATAGTAATTTGATTTCTCATAAAGTCATTAGCTTCTATTTGCTCCAATCTAATGCTGATTCTCTTCAGTGAGCTTTTGAAATTCCTTTTCCATCTGGCAAGATGTAAGAGAGGGTGCCCTCTCTGCAGCCCCACAAGCTCTGGCCCACTGGCCACACACCCCAGGACCTCCACCCAAGACAGTGTTCCAGATCCAAGCAGGTTAAAGCAAGAGCAATTATCGGGGCGGCTAGGTGGCGCAGTGAACAGAGCACCAGTCCTGGAGTCAGGAGTACCTGAGTTCAAATCTGGCCTCAGACACTTAACACAAAAAACTAGCCGTGTGACCTTGGGCAAGTCACTTAACCCCAACTGCCCTCCAAAAAGCAAAAAAAAAAAGAGCAATTATCCTCTGAATGGTCACTTGGGCCTCCTACAATCTGTAGGCCAGGAGCTTCTGAGGGAGCCTGGAGGGGAAGGAGTTGTAGCTGCCATGGCTCTGCCACCTCTCACTTTGGGGGCAGGGGCCAGACCACACCCTTCATTTCAAACAGAGTTCCAGATTGATTTTTTACTTTGTCATTGGCATTTATGGGTCGAGGAGTCTGGAAATGGCAACAGATGCTGGTGATTCATTCTCCTGAAGTGTGCCTCAGGAGCTGCCAGTCAGGGCCACTTTGAGCTCCCAGGGAAACTGTGCTCTGCTCCCAGCATGGTGTAATGGACCTTTCCTGTAGGCTTTCCAAGCTGCCTTCAGCATGAGATTTGTTTCTTTCTATCACTTTGTGGATTCTGTAGCTCTACATTTGTTTAGAATCATATTTTATAGGTATTTGAGTTGATTGTTGGGGGAGCTCATGGAATTTCCTGCTTAGATGCCACCATCTTGGCTTCTCATCTCCCACTATGGGCATTTTCAAGATTTCATCAATAAGATTTTTGGGGAATTAAACAAGAATAAAAGGAAAAATTCCTCTTATAAACCACTGGCATGAATTAGTGATGAATACTACAGCTAACTTATCTGCTGAGCATATTTTTGTGATGAGGATGGAGGAAAGGGACAGCTTGAGCTAATTGAACCCCAAGAAAGATATCCTCTCCCTATTGAATGGGGGCAGTCAGCTTGAGCATGTTGCTTATTGTAATTCTGTCAGTGATCTAAGATGGGCCACCTGGGAGAGACGGGGTAGAGCCAAGGACACACTCAGAGCTAGCTGCTTTGAGAGAAATTGTCTGGTGATATGGTAGGAAGGTAAGAGGTACAGGTGGTCAACCTCATGGGGTCCAGCTCTACTCATAGATGGAATTTGAATGGAAACTAGGATAGATTAGAAAGCTTCCCATTGTCCAGTTAACTTTGGGCTATTTTTCTGAAGCTAAGTAAGCCACTTAGGCCCTCAATGTGTTTCTTAACTTTGTTATCTGCAAAATGGATATAATACTGCTAGTCCGGATCATAATTGTTGTGGGAAAAGTACTTCATAAGCTTTAATACCCTATAGAATTGTAAGCTATTATCATCTATTGTAAAAAGATATTATATGAACATAGAAAAACTGTGTCCAATACATTGGACAAATAATCCCTTTTGCCTCTCAAAGCCTGTTTCCTTGACCGTAAATGAAGATAATACTTACACTACTTACCTCACAAAATTATTATGAGGCAAGTGCTTTGTAAACACTAAACTATTATATTATTGTTATTACCACTAATTATTACTATTGTGTAGCTGAGATTCATTAGGCAAAAGAAAGAAAATAAGGTAAATCCTCTAATTTACCTGCATGGTCTTTCTTTCTTTAGCTAATGCCTTATTTAGGCAATTGACCACATTCTTCACTCACTGTGTGAAGTGTGACCATTGTATGACTTTCTGTGTCTAAAAGAGAGGGTTAGTGATGGATCAAGACTATTATGATTACTTATTGTATACTGAACTTGCAAATGCATATTCCATCTCCCATTTTGAAAGACTCCTTTACTAAATAGAGGAAAAAAACCTTTCTATTAAGCGTGGCTTATTTTAATCCTTTTTGTTTACCTGTTGAGTTAACAGTTTCCTTTGTAATATAACCACTTGTAGCTTCCTAAATTGGCATGCTGAAGGTTGGACAAATTTTGTTTTTATTTTCCCTCCTTATAAATCTTCAAAGTCCTTTCCCATTCTAAAATAATAGCAGCTTCTCTTAAAGTCATTCTCAGGATCATTATTAGTACCCAATCTAACAACAAAGTAGTAGATTGATAGCAGGTACCTAGGTACAATCTTAATAGATACCTAGTTGGGTACTACCTACACTAATCTGGACAAACCCCATATGACCCCCAACACCCAACATTGTTTGTCATCCTTGAGTTATTTGCAAAAAATAGTCCATTATAAGTCATGTCTTTTCCCACTCCCACCATATAATAAGCACCTACATTCAAGGTCTTCAAGCATCCCGACCATGAATCTAGGATGAGTCACCCCAAAGACCAATCATATATGCAGAAAATAACTGTCCATGAATTACACACTCATGGCCTGACTATTTAGCATTATTAAATCTTCAAGAATATTTGAATTTGAATATCTGAAGAGTAGAAGACAGACATACAGGTGGTCTGAAGAAGAATTTCCTCTCCAAATAAGCAAGTTCAATCCAGTCTCAAATTATATGGCTACTGTAGACTTGTCCTGCAACCCTTACTTGGATATTGTGGTATTTGCATTAGAGTGAAGAAGCCTGGTAGAGGACCAAAAGCTCTGTAGGTCTGGAGGAGTTTGCCCTTCATCTGAAAATACCAAAGAGGGTCTAGAAAGCATCCTCACTTTTCATCCAAGGGTAATTCAGGTTCTTCACTAAACTTTATGGAAATACACATGAGTGTATTTTAGGGTTTGCCTCCACCTTTTAGTAAAATAGGGATAATTGTTACCATGGAACTGTTCATTTAGAGAGCATTTTCTAGTAAATGTTGAGAAATGGATGGGAAAGCCTGATCACATTTCCTACCCCTGGAATTAGCCCCACAAACCAAGGACTAGAAGGTCCAGAAAGAGTCAAGTCTGGCTGTGCCCTGACCTGAAATGTTTGATTGGGAAGGTTTTTTTCAGTGATTAAAAAAAAGTATTGAATCTTAAGCTCCTTAAGGGTATGGATTACTTGTATCTATCTTCATATACCCATAGTATCTGTATCTGGCTCCCAGAAGGCATTTAAATGATGTTTGCTGACTTGAAGTGTTGTCACTAGGAACTTTATCCTTTAAGAACACACACAATAAGCATCCTGAAATTTACTGGCCTAAAGTACTATATCTAAATCCCTTTGGGATGCTCCTTACTGTCCTCCCAAACAAGTAGTTACTAGTGAGTACCTATTATGTAAATTAATGATGATTTGAGCATTTTACTTATATCTCATCTAATCCTTAAAATAGTCCAGTGAAGTAGAGGGCAAGTATTATTATCCTCATTACACAGATAAAAAAAAAAGTAAGTGACTTGCCCAAAGTCAGACATTTAGTAAGTGGTAGAACCTGGATTGAAACACAGTTTTTTTGGTTTTTTGCTTTTTGGAGGGAGAAGGTAGGACAATTGGGGTTAAATGACTTGCCCAAGGTCACACAGCTTGTTTTTGTGTTTAGTGTCTGAGGCCAGATTTGAACTCAGGTCCTCCTGACTCCAGGGCTGGTGCTCTATTCACTGTACCACCTAGCCACTTCCTGAAACCCAGTTTTAAAAAAAACAACAACTATATTTGAGTTTTTTTAACAGCTTTATTCCCAAATAAACATTTATTAAGGGACTGTTTTTGCATAAGACATTGTTCTATAATGCTGGGGATACAAGGACTGAAAATGAAACATTTCCTGCCCTCAAGATTCTTCTGGTTCACAAAGGGTTTGATACTTATTATCTCATAGTTCACTTTCTGTTTTACAGTATCACCTCCAGAAGGAAGCCTAATAGACAGCTGTCTTCAAGGGAATGAGAGAGCAAGAGGGGAGACCAGATTAACAGTGCTAATCCACTGAAAAAGGATGAGACACTTGAGGAATATTAAAGTATTTGTTGTTTAGTTGTTTCAGTCTTGTCTGATACTTTGTGACCCCATTTGGAGTTTTCTTGGCAAAGATACTGGAGTAGTTTGCCATTTCCTTCTTCAGTTCATTTTACAGATGAGGAAACTGAGGCAAACAGGATTAAGTGACTTGTCCAGGGTCACACAGCTAGTAAGTATCTGAGGTTGGATTTGAACTCAGTAAGATGAGTCTTCCTGATTTCAGACCTGGTACTCTATTCACTGCACTACCTTGGTGCCCTGGCATACAAAAGTATGCGCATTCACAATTATATCACAAAAGGGACAATCCTCTGATATAAATACAGAAATATGACATATATGTACACACACACGCAGACACACACACATATACAGCACACATAAACACATATATACAAAGTAAAGTAGATAGTAAGGCCCAGTCTATTTCAAATCTCCCAAGGTCTTTAATAATATCTATTACACAGTTGTGTGATTCTTTTCACAAAATCTCAGACTCATATTCTTTTAATAATTTACCACTGAGAACCAATGTCAACACTGAATGCTAATAAGATTTGGCATGAGAGAATTTCATAGTAAGATTGTTAATGTTTAATGCACTCACATCAAAAGGTGATAATCCTGTCCCTGAAGGTCCAGGAGAACTTCTTTAAAAAATAAAGAAGAAAAATATTTTTTTTGCTATCAATGACTATGGTGGTGGTTCTTGTCATTTCTGTAACTGCTACTGTTTAATTTTTCTAATGCAAAGTCATCTAGTATATACTTACAAGAGAGTCATCTGTCAAATGGGATCAATGCCTGCCTCATCTATTTTAGAGGACTGTTATGATATTCCAAGAGTACCACATAATAAATATGCGAGTGTTTTGAAAAGCAGTTAGGTGCCACACAAATCCAAAGTGGTTGTGATTTTTTTCTTGATGACTTCCCTCCTTTACTTTGCTGTTGTTCAAACATTTAGTTAAGTCTGACTCTTCAAGACCCCATGGAATACTCTTTGTGGGGTTTTCTTGGTGAAGATATTGGAGTAGTTTGTTATTTCCTTCTCCAATAGATTAAGGCAAACAGAGGTTGAGTGACTTGCCCAGGATCACCCAGCCAGGAAGTATCAGAGGCTGGATTTGAACTCAGGTCTTCTTGATTCCAGGTCCTGCACTCTATCCACTGCACTACCTAGCTTCCCTGTGTAGGTATGAGCAGTCACTATTAGCCCCTTCTCATTTCCTAGTTGTGTGACCTCGGCAAAGTTAGTTAACCTCTATCTCAATTTCCTCTTCAGTAGAATGGCAATGACAATAGCACCTACATCACAGGGCTGTCACGATGATCAACAGATCTCTAGCATTCACACATGCACACAAAATAGCGTATACAAACCCAGACACACAGAAAAGATATCCAGGTAGTCAAACCCCCTCAAGCGGCTTTCTCTGCTTTGCCACAGCAAGCCTTTTTTGGAGTCTCTCTCTCTCCCTCCTGTCAACTCACTAAATTCTACAGTATGAGAGTCAGTTTAGAAAACCTTACCCTAAAACCTAGATTAGCTCTGCTTTTCTCCACTGTCCTTACTGTCAGTGATGTTGATGCCCTCATTAGAACTATTGACATCAGCTGCTGCCTCCCAGCCTCACAGATCAATTGTGCTGCCTTTCTAATAGTGGTAATGTTCTCAACTCTGAGTAATGCCCTACTAAAACTGAGAAAACTACTCCTTGCCCCACACCTTCAGGCCTTCCCAAGCAGCCTGCTTTGACTACTAAATGAAAGTTCCAGATCTGCTTCCCCCAGGGCTCAAAGCCTTTTTGAGCCTGTGCTTTACTTCATTTCTGCCAAACCCCTACAGAGGAAGGCAGCTGGTCTTTCCCTGCTTCTGGCTCTGAATTGCTCAGACACTTCCTATTGAGGCAAATAGACAGTGGGATTCTACTCTAATGCAATTTATAAGCCAGGAAGCACATTTTCAGGACTCCTTCAAAAATTATAGTTAGCTCCAGGTTTTCAAAAATGTATCTAAAATTTGTGCCATTAACTTTGTCCGTTCCTAAGTTTAAAATGTCATAGATAAAATTTTGGTTTTGGATACATGCACAGGTAGAAAATATTTGGGACTAAGGTCTGTTCTCTGTAGTCATAATAACACTGTAAGACAGGGCTGCTAGGTGGCACAGTGAATAGAGCACCAGCCCTGGAGTTAGGAGTACCTGAGTTCAAATCCAGCCTCAGACACTTAACACAAAAAAACTAGCCGTGTGACCTTGGGCAAGTCACTTAACCCCAACTGCCCTCCAAAAAGCAAAAATAAATAAATAAATAAAACTGTAAGACAGCAGAGAAATCATAATAATCTCGGAATTTTTTCCCTAAGAAGCCATTTCTACGGGTAAAAATTGGAACCCTTTAAAACTTAACTCTAAGTGCCTTCCCAACACAGAAAGGCTAGAGGTAAATCTCATAACATTTTGGCCTAAGACATTAGAAAACAGAAATGGAAATTTCTCCACTGTAATCAGGGCACATATTTACCACCAGAGGGAGCTGTTATGCATAGTTCTTTCCAGGGAAGAGATAAGAATCTGAAAATACCAAAAAATAAAAAAAAGAGAGAAAGAAAGAAGTGGGGGAAAGCTATTTGAAATAACAATCAGAACTGGTTTTTCCCTTCCTTTTTAAACAGTGAAATCTCGTGTAAGGAATTTTTGTTGTGTTTTGTTTAAATGTTCTATGTATCAACTGGAAAGCAGAATCCCTACCAAATATTTAGCAAGTAGTAGAAACATTGAATAAATCATGAAATCAGTGGGTGAACAAAATAATAGCAGTCCTGGAGAGAACTGTAATTGAGTCTCTGGGAAAAAAATTATCCTCTTTTTTTTTTTTTTCAGAAAAAAGTCCCACTTTAGGTAAGGTATTTGTTACCTTTAAAATAACAGGAATTGTAGCTTTTTAGAATGTTAATGAAATCAGCTATGACATTTTGCTGTCACTTGATAGCTTTGGTTTATCAAGGCCAGCCGTATCATGCAGAAGAGGTTGATTATTTTCTCCTAGGCTCAGTGCCTGCAATTCTGATAACTGCCACCAGATGACTAGAAAGAAGAACTCTTGAATAAAAGATAGCAGAAACCTCTGATTAATTATTTCAGTGTAGACCTTGTGGGAAGGAAATAAAATGAATAATTCTTTAAGCTGAAAGACCTTGGCTAGCATCTATAAGAAGCAATCAGAGTACCTTGATGCTGAATAACTGAGAAATTGGGGTAGAGGTGGGGACCAAGGGCTTTTGATGCCAAACAAGGCTGAAGCCTCAGAACTGAAAGACTTGGAAAAATATGGATTCAAGGTAAATTGAGGAGCAATTCTGTAATCAAAGGAAAGTCAGGGTTCTATTAAGCGATGATGCTTAATGGTTAAAATAGTGAGTGAGGCATCTAATGGAACCGCAATGTTTTTGCATTTTAAAAATCTTGCTGTAATTTGACATTTTAAAAGGCAGTTTGGTACAACTCATTAATGTTTTTCATTAGCTTATAAGGGGTAGAAAAAAATAGCTAAAACATGGACCTGCCTTTGAAGAAGATATAAATCAGTGGGGGGGGAGGGGGGATAAAACACATACATAAATAAATAAATTACTATGTAGTACTTTTCATAGTACTGTAGGACTGCTATAAATTACATGCTGTTAGTTGCGCAGAGGAAGACCATAACCAAAGTGCTGCCTTTGATTTGTCATAACAGATTCATTCAAAGGAGAGGGAAGGAAACCATGACCAGAGAATAGAGTGGTGAAACATTCAGTCCTAAGGAGCAGTCCATAACTGGGATCCTCATTCCATAAAAGGGATATGGGGATACAGAAAGGGTGCAGCCTAACAGTTTCAAAATTATGAATTTACAGCTTGTAGTCAGGAGAATCAGGCCGTACAGGCATGAACTAGAACAGAAGATGCAAATGGAAGCTCGTGTAACTGGCAAGTATTAGAGAAGATCTTTGTATGCTCACAGTCCATGAAGTCCACTAGATTTCCAGGCCAGTGATGCCCATTTGTTCATTAGTCGTTGTTCAGAGTCATTTGTTCATAGCTATCATTTGGCATTGATAACAGATAGAAACATATCTTAATTAGGGATAGGCAAAGTATATTTATCTCCCAATATATAGTAAAATATGCTCTATGAAGACTGTCCATAAGGTGAAAATCTATGTAAAGGGGAAGCTTGGAGGACACAGAAATCATGAGTGGGACACAGGGTGGACCATTTTCCAGAGTATCTAAACGTTACACCTGCAGAAGTTGGGAGTGGGGGTCTAAGTGGACTATAGAAATGCAGTACCAGGGGAGTAGAGATGGTAGTCACAGAGGCCTGTGGAGGACCCGGGAGTGTGAGGATAGTGGTAGCTGCTGGTAGGGTAAGGAGAGGATATCATAGGGGACAATGGAAATGAATGCCTCCCCTTCCCAATGGCTTCCTGTGAAGAGGCATTTGTCCATAATGGTAAAAGTCCACTTGATAAAAATGACGTAAATGACTGTTGTCTTTTTAAAATCTAATTGATTTTTTAAAAATATTGATTTATTTTTAGTTTTCAACATTCATTTCCAAAAGATTATGTGTTATACATTTTCTCTCCATCTCTCCCCTACTTCTCATTCCAAAAGGGCAAGCATACAGAATATCCCTTCCCCAAATCTGCCTTCTCTTATATCCTCCCCATCCTCCCTCTTACTTTCTTGTAAGGCAAGATGGATTTCTATGCCTCATTGCCTATATATCTTGTTTCCTGGTTGCATATAAAAACATTCTTTTCAACATTTGTTTTTAAAACTTTGAGTTCTATATTCTCTCTTCTCCCCCCCTCACAAACTCCCACTGGAAAGACAATTCAATATAGGTTATACATTTATAGTTATGCAAAACATTTCCATAGTAGTTATAATGTGAAAGACAAAGTATATTTTATTCTATCCTATCCCATCACCCATTTATTCTATTTTCTCCTTTGACCCTGTCCCTTTTCAAAAGTGTTTACTTCTAACTTCCCTCTCCCCTAATCTGCCCTCCCTTCTATCATCCTCCCTCTTTTCCTCTTCCTTCCTAATTTCCCCATAGGATAAGATTCTCAGTTGAGTGTGTATGTTATTCCCTTCTTAAGCCAAATCCAATAAGAATGAGGTTGACTCATTCCCTTTCACCTTCCTCATCTTCTCCTCCATTATAAGAGCCTTCTCCTGCCTCCTTTATGTGGGATATTCTACTCCATTCTATCTCTTCCCCTCTTCTTCTCCCAATATACTCCTCTCTCACCTCTTAATTTAATTTTTATATCATCCTTTCATATTCAACTCCTCCTATGACCTCTGTCTACATATATGTACACACACATACGCAAATACATATATACATACAGACACATACACCTACCTATACATACATATATATGTATGTATACATACACACATATAATACTATATTATATATATATATATATATATATATATATACATATATATATATTCCCTTCAACTTTCCTCATACCAAGAAGAGTCTCAGGAGTTACAAATATCGTCTTTCCATGTAGGAATATAAATAGTTCAACTTAAATAAGTTCTTTATGATTTCTCTATCCTGTTTACGTTTTTATGCTTCTCTTGTTTCTTATATTTGAAAGTCAGATTTTCTGTTCAGCTCTGGTCTTTTCATCAAGAATGCTTGAAAGTCCTCTATTTCATTGAATGTCCATATTTTCCCCTGAAGCATTATACTCAGTTTTGCTGTGTAGGTGATTCTTGGTTTATCCTTTAACCTCCAGAACATCATAATTAAAATAGCTAAAACAAGGCACTAAGTACTTCTTTGCTTGCTATTCCAACCTTTTACCTTCTCTTTAGTATTTATGGGTTGAAAAGTCTGGAAACCACCACAGCTGCCAGTGATTCACTCCTCTGATATCTGCTCAAACTGGTCTGTGCTGCAGGTCTATACCAGTACAGTGCAAGTGGGACCGTGCCTTCCCCTGAGCCCTGTGTGATAGACTCTTCGTGTCAGCCTGCCAGGCTGCCTTCAGCAGGAAATTTGTTTCTCTCTGTCACTTTGTGGGTTCTGTAACACTAAAATTTTTTTAGAGTCATTTTTTACAGGTATTGGAGGTGGCTGGATTGGGAGCTCAAGCAATGTCCTGCTTTTACTTCACCATCACTCTGTCCCTCAAAAATTCTAATTTATGAAGTAAAACAAGCATTTCCATGACAGAGTACAATTTAAAAAGATGATTGTACATGAAACTGTAAATCTACTATGCACAACTTGATATTCATTTCAAATATACAGCAAATTTATCAGGTAAATTTCTTTTTTTTCTTCCCATCCCACCCTAGAGATGGCTTGTGTCTAAAGACACAAAAAGGTGTCTATGTGTCTGTGTGTGTATGTATATATGTATATATATACATATGTATATACATAATATATATGTACAATTATTTTATTTATTACTTCTTTCTTTGGATGCAAATAGCATCTTTATATTTATATGTCCTTTATAGTTAATTTCAATATTTATAATAGACAAAATAACTTATTCCTTCAAAATTGTTCTTAAAAGAATATTGCTGTTACTGTATACAGTGTTACCTTGGCTCTGCTCATTTTATTGTTTATGATTTTGTGTCTTTCCATGTTTTTCTAAAATCATGCAACTTATCATTTCTTATAGCATGAAGGATACTTTAGGGATGAATAGACTACAAGGAACTAATCACTGGAGTACCAACCTTGTACATTAAGCCTTGAAGGTATGAGGTACACTAGGAATGGTACCAAAATTAGTTCAGATTCAGGAAATAAAAATGAAAAATTGAAACATTTTTTCATTTTCCCAAAAACATGGCATGTAAATCCTTTTCTGATTAGAAAGCCATAGTTAAACTTTAATATCTGGCATTGGGAACATGGAGTAAATCATGCTTTCAACCTTCCAGTGGGTAAGTAATGCCTTACCCATTGTACAAAACAGTATCATGAATTTTTTATATGCTTTGAATCAAACTGAAAAAAACTCCTTAAACAAACTTAATCATGTAAGATTTTTAGGCCATACGTGTTAAAAGAAATATAACCAAGAGAACTGAGCTGAAAACTACCTCTTAGTAACTGGTTCTACCCACTGAGGCCAAGAAGAACAACTTTCATCTTTAGTCAACATGACAACCCTTTAAGTACTTGATCACAGTTATCATGATCTCCGTAAACTGCTCTTCTTTTCTGGAGGCTAACCACTCCTAGTTTTTTTTGGCTCTCCCCTTCATACCACAGAAGAAATCTATTTTTTTCTTTTTCTTTTATGGTATGTTTCCAGTACCTTATTATAAAATTTGGTTAAATATTTCATCATAGGCTCTGTGTCATCCTCTGGCCTTCACATGTCGTCTGCGACCTCTGCAAAACTGCCCCAAAATTCCTATTTAATTTCTCATGCCAACCCATGATATATCAAAATCTCAGTAGGGAAAGTTGTGATGTGGAAGGGATAAATGTAGTAGCATTTACATAGCAATATAAGGTTAGTAAATATCTCATTTTATCCTCAAAACAAACTCGTGCTGTTATTATCCTGATTTTACAGTTGAGGAAACAGATTTGAGTGACTGCCCAGGGTCACACAGCTACTAAGTTTTTGAGGTCAGATTTGAACTCAGGGCTTCCTGATTGCATGCTCTGCTCTCTTTTCAATGTCAAAGAGAAAGATGTAATTGATTAAGAACCTGTGTCCTCTCCTGGTATCCCCATGCTATGAAGAAATCTAGATGAAAGCCCTTAGTGGAGAATATAAAGGACAAGTAGATGAGAGTTGAACAGAATGAGATTTAAATGGGCTGTAATCCACAGCATTAAAGTGATCCATCCAACTACTAAAATATCTCAATAATTTCATTTGACATATTTGTAGGGCCCTGGAGTGTAATTTGTTCAGATCTGGTGACTTGAACCATGGAAAGCAACTTGGTACTTCCTTACCATCTCTTAATAAATCTTCAGTTTCAACATCTTGTTAAATATTTTTATTTTATCCTCCTTTATTTTGAAGATGTAAAAATGGAACTTTGTCCTCAGGAGAGACTGAATACATCCAATCCATTATCACTGATTAATTTATGAGATGAAAGAGCAGTCACCATGGAAAAGAGGAGCAGTATCTGAAAGAGGAAGACACAAGAAGTAAAACTTCATTGAGAAAGAGGGACAGGACATAAACAAAGTATGGTGAAGAGGGGATCAATCCCTGGACAGAGTGAGCCCAGGTTTTCCCCTTAAAATGGGAGTTTTTAAGTGCCAACATGAAGATAGCAGGAACCTGAAATGGTGATCAGGGAAGGCAACTCACAAATGCTGGTACTTCTTATACCAGGTACTTTTTGTATCCCCTTTCAGATACTGCTCCTCTATCTAAATAGATGACTAGATAAATAGATGGCATTAAATACAACATTGTTGCTGAACTTATGGAGTTGATGATATAGTAATAGAAAACAACACATACATAAACATCTATAGAACTACTTAGGTAGCTAGACAACACAGTAGACAGAGGGTTGGGTTTAGAGTCTCAAGAAGACTTTAGTTTTAATTCTGCCTCAGACATAAGCTAGCTGTTTCCCTAAGCAAGTCACTTAACCTAGGTCAGCCTCCTTTTTCTTATCTATCAGACGGGAATAATAATAGCAGCTATCTTATGGGGCTATCTTTAGGACCAAAATTTAAAGCGTTTTGCAAATCTTAAATTTCTATGTGAGTGCTAGCTCATGATAGAAGTACATGGAGTGGGATAAATCAAGAGCTTTATAGGTTCTATAGGAGGAAAGATTATTATTGATTAGAGGGGGCAGGAAGGCTTCATGAAAGAAGTAGCATTTGATCTGTCATTCAATGGATTTATTGGAATTTCTCTAAGTGGAAACTGGGTACAAGAAGTTTTCTGATTGTGTGGAAAAGCATTAACAAAAACCCAGAGTCAGAGTGAATATGGTGAACAATGAATAGTCTACCTTGACTGGAGATTGGCACATGTAGGGGGAATAATAATGGGAAGGCAGAGTGGTGAAAGATTATGGAGGGCCCTGAGTGCCAAAGACTCTGAACTTTATTTAATAGGCAGCAGGGAGCTATTGTAGGGTTTTGAGGAGACAGGCAACTTGACAAAATCTATATGTCCAAGGAAGACAAATGTAAAAGCTGTGTGAAAAATGGATTGATTATTGAGGAAAGTGTAGCTAAAAAGAGGCTACTACGCTTGTTTGTTAAGAGTCAGGGGCTGCCAGAAGAGGTGAACCTGATGTTGCAGGGAAACAGCTACATATTTAGGATGTGTTAGTGTTAAAGGTATCAATAATATGAAAAAGAATGTAATGGAAACTAGACGTAGACATATGGAAAGAGTTTTAAGTAAATAAGTTATGTTCTTGAGAGCAAAGTATGAGTAGGAGGAGTGAATCTATGCATGGGAGAGAGAAGGAATATTTGAAATGAGCAGCGGTGTGTGTGTGTGTGTGTGTGTGTGTGTGTGTGTGTGTTAGAGAGAGGAAGAGGGAGAGGAAAAGAGAGAAAGAGAGGGAGATAAAGACAAAGTCCAGAAGTTTGGAGCCTCTGCTTTGTGTTGAGAGACTGGGGACAAGTATGAAAGCAGGTAGGAGGGCCTCTCCTATGTTCAATGACCCTATTCTTTCCAACCCCATTGGCATTAAAAAGACTGATTATTTTTATTTATTTATCTATACATAAATAAATATACATATTTATACATAAATGGAAACTTTCTGAGCTTTCTCTAGTATCTGAAATAGAAATAATGCCACACAAAGAAACCTGAAGCTCAGAGTTTGTTAGTGAAAGGACCCTAATGTGGTACAAGTAGGGTTAATGAAGAACTGTACTAGGGTGGTATCCATTGAATAGAAAGAATGAGGAAAGAGAAATGCAGAATTTGATGATTGATTGTATGCAAGACGCAAGAGGGGATCAAAGATAACACCAAGGTGTCCAACGTGAATAAATGATAGTGTTATTAACCAAAAAAAATAGAAGTCAGAAAGGGGGTTAGGTTTGGAAGGTAGGTTTCATTTTGGTATGTGGGTTTGAGGTGCTGGAATAATCAGGTGGAGATTATTGTAGACAGTCTGAGATATCAGTTTGAAATTCAAGAGAAATGTTTTGCTTAGAGATACAGATCTGAGGATTATCTGAGGAGAAGTAATTGTAGTAGCCATAGAAGTGAAAAAGTTTGCCAAGGGCTATAGTGTAGATAGTGAATAGGGATGAGGACAGAACCACTCAGATTGTCTTAATAAAAAGAAGAGATAACAAAAATTACTCGGAGAGTTTTGAGGATAACCAAGAGAGAGTAGGGTTTAAGGAGCCAAATGAGTACCTGGCACATAATAAATAGGTGCTTAATGAATGATTGTTTGCCTGACTTGAAGTAAGAATATATTCAGGAGAGGCTGGTCAGTAGTGTCAAAAGTTTATAGAGAAGTGAAGAAGGGTGTGGACTGAGAAAAGGGCTTTGGATTTGGCTGTACCATAGATACTCAATGGTTGCCTTTGAAAAACAAGTTTCAGTAGAGTGGTGGCAACAGAAGTCAGACTACAAGGAGATGAGGAGTGATAGTAGGAGAGAAAATGGAAATAATGTAGCTAATCTAGATAGTAGGAATGTGGCAGGAATTGAATCAGGACGGCCATTAATTTAATGGCCACTCACACTCCCAGTCCACTCCAGTGGTATAATACCCAGCCTTCAACTCTAGCTATGAATGCAAAAGTAGGGTTGCCACACTTTGTGATATTTTACTTCATCTCTACTAGGAAAGAAGAGGGAGCCAAGGGATCAGAACTTTTCCTTCCTTTTCCTCTGTCATCTGGTTCAGCCAGAAGAATCCCCAGTCCAAGTAGGAAGCATAGGTTGTTTGTCCTTTCTTCTTAAAGAGGACTATAACATCAGGAAGGCAATGCCATGACTTGCAACTGAATTGGATGTGACAGAAGACTGTGCAAAGTCACCAGCCTCACTTTCTCCTCTGGAGCCAGTGGCAAGATATAGATCAGGATGACTGGAAATGACCCCAAAAGAAGCTTAGGACTTAATTTAATAAGGGCTAGTCAGTTCTTTTACCCACTTCTTCTCTGAGATTAGATTATTTAATTTCTATTTAACTGAGCTAATCAGTTCTTAAGCCAATCAAAGTAGTTCAATTTCAGGGACTAAAAAAAAGGAGAAGAAAAATTTGAGGCAGTCCTGGACTTCATAATATTGGGGAAGTCATGACTAACAGCTCTTCATTCAGACAATGTTAAGACCTAGACCTTGATTTCTAAGTAAGTGTCAGAGACATTTCTTGACAGGCTAGATTTTCCAAGGCCCCTTCATATTTATATTTTCCATCCCCAGTCTCCCTCTGAATTTGCATACATCAAGTGCTTTCCTCCAGTTTTCAGACAGGTCAAGTGTTCCACTTCAAATCCGAAAGGCCCATGTAAAACTATTTCCTGTTTTCTATTCCTTTAACCCATTTTATTTTACTTGTCCCATACTAGGCATTGACATGATTGTCAGGCTGAAAAATGCCAGTATTTTGGGAGGTTTATAAACACTTTGCCATATTTCTATATGAGTCTCATTTAACCCCAATGCAATTTATATTTCCTACTTATGAACTGGGAGTGATATCAGATGTATACTAGTGACCAAAAAATAAACTGCAATCTGCACAGGGTTAACTTTATACTTAATATTACATGCCTGTCTAAATAAATCTCAAACCCTCTCATTCCAAGCATTGTATTAGACCTACACGTTCCCTGGACATATCAGTCTATGGTGACCTTGCTTCTAGGTTTAAACTAAATACTTGCACAGATATTTCTGAGATGACACTTTAAAAGCCTTACACTTTATTCTTTCTCTGATAAAGAACACATAACTGAAAATTATAAATGCTGGAGAAGATGTGTGAAAATTAGAATACTGATGCATTGTTGGTGGAATTGTGAACCAATCCAATCATTCTGAAGAGTAATTTGGAACAATGCCCAAAGGGTTATAAAAATGTGCATACCCATTGACAGAGAAATACCACTTCTATAGCTATATCCCAAAGAGCTCATACAAGTGGGAAAAGGACCCATATGTACAAAAGTATTTATAACAATTCTTTTTGTGGTGGTGAAGAGTTGGAAATCAAGGAACTCAAAAGCTTGTGGAACTGAAAATTTGGAAATGTGCCCATCAATTGGGGAATGGCTAAATTAGGTGTGGTATATGAATGTAATGGAATACTATTGTGCTATAAGAAATGAGGAGCAGACAGATTTCACAATAACCTGGAGAGACTTATATAAACTGATGCTGAGTGAGGAGAGCAGAACCAGGAGAACATTGTGCACAATTACAGACACATCGTATCTGTGATGACGGACTGTGACAGACTGGGCTCCTGTCAACAATGCATGGCTATAAGACAACTCCAAAAGATTCATGATGGAAAGGGCTATCCATATCCAGAGACAGAATTACAGAACCTGAATGCAGATTGAAGCAAACTATTTGCTCTTTCTCTTTTTTATTTTGTTGTGTTCCTTCTTTCTCTTTGTTAATTCTGTTGGTTATAATCCTTCTTTACTTGACTAATGTTCTGATGTTCAATGTGAAGGTATTTGTAGAACCTATATCACATTGCATGCCATCATGGGTGGGGAGGGAGGAGGAGAAGGAAGGGGGAAAAACCTGGAACTCAAAAGCTTGTGGAACTGAATGAGGTAAACTAAAAGTAAATTTAAAACAAAAAAATGCATGCCTGACCTGGGGAGGGTGTCTTATAATAGGATTGGGGCAGGGGAGAGGGGAAAGGTTACCTGATGAAGTAGATAGAGAACTGGTCACAAGTCAGGAAAGTCCTCCTCTGACACTTACAGGCTGTGGGACTCTACACAAATCATTTAACCTCTCAATACCTTTGGGCAACTCTCCAGGGTTCCAAAATTGCTCACCAGTTAATGAATTTTGTTGGTAGAAGGAGCTTCCTCATCAGGAAGTCCTTTGACCAATGAAATCTTAAATTGGTATCCTAAAGGGAAGTAGAGAGAAGTGTTAGAAATATGCAGCCTCTGCCTTTCCTCTCCCTGTATTAACTTCATTAATTAATTAGTCTATGGATATTTTCCAAGTCTCTGTCAGTCCTGTAGACTGCATAGCTTGACCAATGACTGCAGTCAGAACATTTTATGATCAGTTCTACCATAGGTACCTGCTTTGACAAATTATCACCAAGCATAAAACTACTCCATGGTTCAAGGAACTTGAACTATTACTACTCAGAGCTTGGGGGATACCTTGTTCTGTGTTGTAACAATTTATTACAAAGGTGTCAATACATTACCATTTGAATTATAATCTGGAAAACCAAGTCAGCAGATTTCTTAGCCTTGTATCTTTGCTTATGACAGGACAGCATTTGAATGCCCTGCAAACTGATGTTGAACTATTGAATGTGAACAATAAAATGTGCATTGGGGACCATTAAAGTGACTGTGTGGAATGAATGAATGAATGAATGAATGAATGAATGAATGAATGAATGAGGCATACAAAACTACAAATAAAGCGTTTGAGTAGGATTACATTTGTTGTGACTTTACTACAACAGTGCCATAACAGGCAGTACGATATAGTGGAAAGAGGAGGATTTGGGATAAGAGGGCCTAACCTCAAATTGTACCTTTGCCACTTAATTTCATGACCTTGGGCAAGTCACTTGAAACTCTTTGGACTGCAATTTCCTTATCTTCAAAATGAAGGAATTGGGCTAGATAACTTTTAAGGTACCTTCCTCTCCTTCCCCTCCCTTCCGTTATCACCTGTTTTCTCTTTTTTTCTTCCATGTTGTTGTTGTTATTGTTCAGTCATTTCAGTCATGTCTGACTCTCCATGAGCCCGTTTGTGGTACTTTTTTGGGTAAAGATACCAGAGAGGTTTGTTCTTTCTTGCTCCAGTTCATTTTACAGATGAGGAAACTGAGGCAAACCGGCTTAAGTGACTTGCCCAGGGTCACACAGCTAGCAGGTGTCTGAAGGTAAATTTGAACTCAGGTCTTCTTGACTCCAATATTGGTATTCTATCCACTGTGCCACCAAATGACTTCTTCCATGACTTCTATTTTCTTTAAAGTATCAAGCAGTCATGAAATCATAAAAAACTAAGGCTTATCTAGACCTTTGGCATTTTCTAAACACAATATACCTCTAGCAACAAGTGGGAGAAAAGTATAACTTAATTTGTGGCTGTATTTGGAGCTTTGGGTAAGGGAAGGCAAATATGACTTGCAATTTTAATTGATTCAGGCTTGTATTCTTCACAGGGGTACTGTAAGGATGCATGCTGCCTTAGCAGTTCATGTTTATAAGGTCTGAGTTCCTTGGAGAGAAAGCTGTTTACAAATGTGAAATTATTCTGATTAATCTCTGTTGCATTCCTCGACAATGCAAAAAGTTAAATGATGCATGAAATCACCTGTCACACTGCGTTAGATGATGCAGTGTAACGTACCCACAGGCATCCTGTGAATTATTTAATTTAATGGGTTGTTGGCTTGACTTGGTTCAGCCCGTTACTTTTGGTGAAGGTACTGGAGTGGAGGGTACAGCCCTCCAGCTTCTGCTTGGCTGAGTTAGCAGCCTGACAGACAATGATGTGTGTTGGAAGAGCTGTGTCTCCTTGAGAACAACTTGAACTAAACTCCTACATGCTCCATATGGCACACACACTATAGGGGCTTTCTGCATAATTTTGAAAGTTCCACAGGAAAAAAAAGTTAGAAACATTTTGCTATCCAAATGGGAAGTTTGCCCTCATTTAAATCTGATAGTTACTCTTTCCATCCCACATATATGTAACAAGAAGGCTTGAACATCATAAAAGAAGAGGATTAAAATTCATGGAGCTGTAGCAATTCACCCTAGTTCATATGTTCCTTTTGCAAAAGTCAGAGTTTCTGGGAAGTCCCCTTAATTTTAATCTAGAATCATGAAAGTTCAGATCTGGTGCAGGCCGCACAGATCATTTATTCCATTGGCTCTCTCAATCTCTGTCTCTCTCCTCTCTCTGTCTCTGTCTCTCTGTCTCTGTCTCTGTCTCTCTTTCTCTTTGTCTCTCTTTCTCTGTCTCTCTCTGTCTCTGTCTCTGTCTCTCTCTCTCTCTCTCTCTCTCTCTCTCTCTCTCTCTCTTTCTCTCACTTAACAGAAATTTGGTGAATTCTTTCATGATAACAATTGCATAATGGTATTCATTTTAAAACTACAAGATGAAAAAAGAAACTATGAATTTAGAAATACTTTTAAGTTAATTAGTATTTTGTTAATCAGAATAACATATATATTTACAATAATGAATATATGTGTAAGATATCATTTAGTCAATGGAAAATTATAGTTGCTTATCTATGATACTGAATCAGGCTACATATTTTCCTGGAGTTAAATAACAATCAAAAAGACAAAACTCCATGTTACACGTTGATCTGGGCAGTCCTTTTACAATCATTCAGTGACCCTCAGAGTCTGTTGGGTTGGGAAACAGTGATTTAGTAGAATCCTTTCATTTCAGAGATGAAAAGGAGAAGCAGAGAGGTCAAAGTGACTTTCCCAATGTGGCATGTGTAATTAGTGGCAAAGCTAAGATTATATACAACACCAATGTCTTCAGAGCCATTAGAAGGAATGTGCATCTAGGACAAAGAACCAGACAAAGGGATAGAAACAGAGACCCCTGGATATTAGTATGAGTCTCCTACTGGAGAGACTGTTGTGAAGGTGAGGTAAGGTAAGACAAGGTAAGCATTCACCTTAATCTGCTATCTGGTGACTTTGGGGAGGTCTGTTGCTTCTTAATATTTTTATTGATAATAAAGATGAAATAAAGGAGGTTATCAAACTATTTTGCTTAATAGTATAGAAAAAATGAGTAAATTAAATGAAAGGGATTAATGCTTACAGAACAATAAAATGTGCAGAATAACAAAAAAGACATCCATAATTTAAGGAACCACATTTCTGCAAATAAATTGAATAAGGAATAAATAAGAAGAAAAACCCATCCAAGGACAAGATAGTTTTACAAGGAATCCTAACAATAACAAATTCAAATAACAATTAATTCCAGTATTACACAAGCTACTTGCCAAAATAAATGATAAGAAGGGGTCCTACTAAATTTCCTTCTTTGATTTCTCATTAGCTGCACTGCTTTTGAACTTTTTTGAATTCTTCATCATGCCTTCCTTCCCCAGGAAACTTATTATTAGGAAACGTCATCATGCTGCAAGATTTCATCTGCCTAGTACTCACATCATATCAGTACCCTCTGCCCCTGCCAGTGGAACCTTTAGCTGGAAGGGCAGGGCCGTAGGTTCCAGGGCTCTCTATTTAAAGGGGGGTGGGAATCACACAGATTCTCTCCCTGTTTCTCACCAGCTATACTGCTTTGGGACTTCTTTGGAGATCTCCATCATGCCCCTACACTGGAGTTACTTTTCCCTCTTTCCTCTCACTACCCTTTTTCAGTTTCTTTTTGTGTGTTGTCTTCCCCTATTTGAGTGTAAGCTCCTGGAAGGCAGGGGCTATCTTTGTTTTTATTTGTATTTGTGTCCCTAGTGCTTAACACAGTGCCTAGCACATAGTAGGTGCTTAATAAATATTCGTTAACTGGCAAATAATGTTTTATACCTAACTCAGGGAGAAAAAGTAAAGAAAGTATATACTTAATATCCTCTATGAATATGAATGCAAAAATATTAAATAAAATAGCAAAGGGACTACAACAACATATAAAATGATTACAAACTACAAAGTTGAATTTTTACTAGGAATGCATAGCTGGTTCACTGTTCAGAAAACTATGATTATAATAGGTTTTTAAAATGATAATAACAGTAAAAATCTCATTATTATTTCAATAGATGCCCCCCAGAAAGCTTTTGACAAATATACTACCCATTTCTGTTTTATTTTTAAGTATAGAAATAAATGAACCCATCTTTATGTGGTAAATAGTATTTATCTAAAACTAAGGACCAATATTATGTATCATGGAAAAATGCTAGAAGCCTTTACAGTAAGATCAAGGGTAAGGCAAGAATATTTTTATTACCACTATTATTTTACATAGTTCTAGAAATGTTAACTATAACAATAAGATAAGTTTAAAAAATCAATCATAACAAAAAAGGAAAAAACTTTCCCTTTTGGCTTATGGTCCAATGATATATTTTGAGAACCCTAAAAAACAACTTCAACAAAGTAGCAAAATATAAAATAAGCTTGCATAAATCATCAACTTTTCTGTATGCTACCACTAAAACTCAGTGTGAAAAGATAAATATTATTTGAAAGAGCCACAGAATGTATAAAAAATTGAGAGCCTACCTACCAAGACACATGAGAACTACATGTAACATTCAAATATATGATTTAGGATATTCTAAAATTAATAATCATATCCAGTGAAATACATGCATATGTAAAGACAGTATATCCCAAAAGTATTGGTGTAAGTTTAAGCATAAATACCTTGAATAGCTTTAAATTCCACTAAATTTTTTGGGAATACCTGTATAAGTAAATTTACATATATGCAAAATTATTTATGGGCATATGTGAAGAGGGAGTAAATTCTAAGCATCTGTGAAAAGAAGGGTAATGGAATGACATGCATGGAAAACAGCAAGTAGATTTGATGGGCCAGAACACAAAACGCTTCAAGGAGAATAAGGTATAATAAGCCAGGAAGGTAAACTGAAGTCAGACAATGAAGGGCTTTAAAAGTCAACCAGAAGAGGCGCAGCTAGGTGGTGCAGTGAATAGAGCACTGATCCTGGAGTCAGGAGGACCTGAGTTCAAATTTGGCCTCAGACATATAATATTTACTAGCCATGTAACCTTGGGCAAGTCACTTAACCCCAATAGCCCTGCCTCCCTCCCTCCAAAAAAACAAAAATGCAAAATAAAAGTGAACCAGGAGAAACAAGGTCTTCATGGAACAACAAATAGATGAAGTACAGGAAACAAAAAAAGGATAGTTTTAATTTCATAAAATCAAAAAAGTTTGCAGAGACAAAAGCCAGAATGAGAAGGAAAATGGTGAATTGTAGAAGGGGAAACAGCAAATTTCTCTGATTAAGCACTGATAGCTAACATATAAAGTGAATAGGTATGAATGTATATTGTATGAACAATAGCCATTCACCATTAGACAAAAGATCAAATGATATGAACAGGCAGCTCTCAGAGAAAAAAATCCAAGCTGTCAATAACCATATGAAAAATGCTCCATATCATTAGGCATAAAAGAAATTCAGAATAAATCACCATTTTTATTCTACTTTTCACCCATCATATTGGGTAAAGATGACAAAAATACCAGAAGTCCATTTTTGGAGGGGCTGAAGGAGGATGATGAAGTTATGAATTGTACCAAACATACTAGAAAATAATTTGAAACAAAGTAAAAAGGTACATTGTATGTCTTTGAATGCAGTGATACCACTACTAGGCATAATTCCCAAAGAGATCAAAGACAGAGGAAAAGACTCATATTTACAAAAAATACATATAGTGGCATTTTTTTTGACAAAGAACTGGAAAATAAAGGAGTGCTCATCAGTTGAGGAATGTCAAGACAAATTATGATATATGAGTATAGTGACATATACTTTTAAAAAACAATGAAAAGTCAAGAGTCAAACAAACCAAGGACAACTCCTTTGAACTAAACCAGAATGAAATGAGCTTTATAAGAAATATAGATAGAAAATTAGCTGTATAACAAATTATACAGTATATTCAACATGATAAAGAAAAACAATTTTGAATGATTTAAGAACTCTGATGAATATAATAATTGACCATGATTCCAGAGGATTGTAGATGAAACATACAGCCCATTTCCTGTCAAAACAAAGTATAAAAAGAGACCCATGAGTACACACACACACATACACACACACACACACACACACACTGTTTATTACATGGCCAAAATGTGGGTTTATTCTCCTTGATTATGTTTATTTGTCACAAGGAAGTGTTGTTCTTTTAAATCATGAGAGAGATTTGTGGAAGAGAAGGAGTTAAGCAATTACAAAGTTCATAAAAAAGAAGAGGTAAGAAAAGAGGATCATTGAAGCATTTAAAAACATAGAAGAGAACAGAATGAAGTTCAGAAGGAAACATAGACAGTAATGGCAGCTTTAAACAATAAACAGAGATTCTTAAAATTTTATTGATTATTGTATTTATATAATTTTCAATCCAGAGTTTATAACAACTGCATTCCCATCCAGCAATCCATCCCTTCTAATAAATTTATTTAGGTTGTATGTAATACGTACAGATATTTCCACATGACTCAGCATTTGAGCACATCAGAGATGACAATTTCTCTACATCCCAAATGGTGACCCAATGATGAATGTTCTTGGCATTTTTGGTACAGTAGAGCAAACCCTGAATGGTTGCTTGGTTCTCTCCCCAATCTAACCTTTTTAATGATAAGATTTGATTATCATCCTCCTCAAAAGTTAAAGAGTATCAGAAAAGCTTCATGTAGAAGGTGGTGTTTGATCTTTGGTTTACCAAAATTTACATCATTCATTTTCATGACATTTTTGAATTACAAATTTTCTCCTTGTCTTTCCCCTACCCCAACCCCAAAACAGCAATCCCACTGTAAAGTCCCTCCCCTGGTCTGCTCTCTAACTTTCTGGTAGGGCAGGGAGGCTCTCCCTACCCCAG
>CM053598.1:192699628-192720556 GCA_028646575.1 Pseudocheirus occidentalis
GTTGGCCAGTCACTTAATTGTTTGGTTTTTTTAGCTTTGTGGAACTCTGCTTCCAGGGGGGAAAGCTCTGTTCCAAATCACTGGGGTTTTCCCAGCTGCCGGAGCTATTAGGGGGGTGTTGCAGCCCCCACCAGCTTTGGCTTGCTGAGAGCACACCCCAGGACTACCACCCAAGACCATGATCTGGATCCAGGCTGCTCAACACAAGAGCACTTGGCCCTGATCAATTGACTCAGTCCCCCTGGTTGTCCGAAGGCCAGGGGCTCTGAAGCAGCCCAGTCAGGGCAGCCACTGGTTACAGCAGTTCCTGCCCTTCCCCCACTGCTTCCTTTCCCTGGGGGCAGATTGGTCAAACTGCTTTTCCTCCCCCAAATTTAGCTTCAGAGTTTCACTTTCACTGACCTTCTCTAATCCTGGCTTGCTAGATATGAAGATCCCTTCAGGTGATGTAGATCTTCTCTGAAGTAGACTCACGCTGCTTGGGAGGCTCGGTTCTGTAGTTTCAGAACTGGGGCCTGGCCGTAATTTTGGTTTGGGGCTGGGCTGGCCTCGGCTCTCGGGCTGCCACGATGAGCCCCTCCTGCCGAGCTGCCTTCAGCAAGAGATGTGTTTTCTGTATTTTCGTGAGTTTGAGAGCCTTAGAATTTGTTTAGTGTCATATTTTATGTGTATTTAGGGTGGCCGTGTGGTAGCTGCGGAACCTTGCTGCTTCTACGCAGCCATCTTGGCTCTGCCTCCCGGAAGTTGGTTTACCAAAATTGAACATCTTATCAATTGTTTCTAACAGTATATACAATGATTCACAACTATACTCCTCCACCTCAGCAAAGAGAGGGAAGTATATTTTCTCATTTTTTTCTTTAGAACCAAGATTTATTTTTATTATTTCATACCTTCCTGTTTTGTTGTTGTTGTTTCCATTTGTATTGAAGTCATTGGATGTATTATTTTCTTAATCTTGCCTAGTTCATTTTGCATCAGTTAAAATATATCTTTCCATATTTCTCTGAATTCTTCATATTTATAATTTCCTGTAGCACAGTAATATTCCACCATATTCGGATACTATTATTTAGCCATTCATCTCCTTTATCATCAATTCTTTGCTTTCACAAAAAGCACTGTTATAAATATTTTGATTTATATGGGGATTTTGTTTCTGTCTTTGACCTTGGGTAATTTACTGAACAGTAGGACCTCTGGGTTAAAGGCTATAGTAATTTATGGAAATCTTATTATTTGACCAATTTATTCTTGGTAACTACATGGTAAACTTTGCTGAAGGATAACAAACATTGTTAACACCATGTAAACCGTACATCTCTAAGTTCATTACCCTCCCAATTTAGTGCCATGTGGTAAAGTGCCAATTACCCTGCCGTAGTTATTGATTGGGATGTCCCTTCACTCCCAGGCCAGTAATCTTTCCACCTCAACAATTCCTATTTACTTAAGTTACCACGTTCATATTTTATTTTTTTAAGCCTTTTATTTTATTTTAAAGGCATATCTTATGACAAGATTTGGGTCTAGTATCTTTTCAGGTGGCATTTTATGGTTACTTTGTTCTTCTCCCCAAGATATTTTATGGCAGTGTTCCAAGTGAACACATGATATAATGAAGTATATTAGACAAAAAAATGGGATATTTCAGGTCCCATGTAGAAGGTACCTCTTCCTTTCTTCCCTTAATCTCAGGAATAATGTGCAGTAGTGTATAATTATAGTTACCCAAGTACTCCCCCCCTTTTACCCTCTGGGAAGTGCTCTAATTTATAGATCTAACCATTTTTTCCCCACAAATACTGAATTCCCAAATAAACTTATTATTCTAGGATGATCCACCTTGTAGCAAAGGCTTTAATTAAGGGTAGTTATTTTTAAAATATGCTCTAATAGCAATGTTATATGTGAATGCATTTATCTGTTTAGCTAAGTTCTTAAAGCTTCTATCTCAATGGTCACTGGAGTCCCATGCATTTGAAGGGAATATTGTAAGCAGTAGTCATTGGTGTCTAAATTAAGGTCTTTTTTTGACTAAGGTAACTTGTTTCAGACAGTTCAAATCAACCAAATTTTTATGGATGTAACTCTATCCCCATGGTAAAGCAGGTATTGTATCTTGAAAAAAGACCAATAATGGTGATCTGGTTTTGCTTATGGGAATTGCCCCGCCCCCAAGATGATCATCACAGAGTTGGATAACTCCCCCAAAAGTTCCCTACCTACAGATAAATCTTAACTACTCTGCTCAGTTGAAATTAGGGAAGTGTCATGGCATCTAAAGGATAGGTACTGGACTTGTGATTTAATTGGTGTAGGAAACTCCCAGGTGACAAAATTCACTCTCCCAGTTTGGCATCTTCTCTGAAACTTACAGTGTTAGAGAGCTGACTAGAATAGTAGGAGACTATGTGACGAAACAAGAGTCATACAGGGAATGTATGTCAGAGAAAGGGCTTGAACCCAGGTTTTTCTGTCTTCAAGGCCAGCTTTTACATGCCATGCTACCCCTCCTAGCTAAAGGGCCTATGCAGTGATAATAATGCTAGAGAAGGTGGTAATACTGTAAGTGGTATGCTTACTAGCTGTGGCCTTGGGCAAATGATTGAACTTCTCTAGGCCTCAGTATCTTTATCCATAATATGAGGAGATTGAGCTACATTACTTCTGAGGTCCCCTCCAGTTTTACAGCTATGAACTATATGAGCATATTTAATTAGGGTGCATACTCAAGGAATTTAAGTTGAACACTTACTTGAATGCTCAATTATAAGCGATATTCATTTATCAAATTAAAAAACCTAAAACTTAAATAAAGTTTATATATTTTTAATTAACTGCATTTTATTTAAAAAATACAAACTGTCCCCTTTTAATCAAAACCCTTCCCCTCACCCTAAAATAGAGAAGAAACTTTTCAGTTTTATTTACTTGGCTAAAAAGTATCTTTCAAACTGGATCTTGCTCCATTTAGCTATGAATTTCCCCAATTGAATTTGAGGACTAGTGATCTAAGGTATATCCTTTTAAAATTTAAAACTTTAA
The DNA here is from genome assembly GCA_028646575.1 of Pseudocheirus occidentalis. Lineage (NCBI taxonomy): Eukaryota > Metazoa > Chordata > Mammalia > Diprotodontia > Pseudocheiridae > Pseudocheirus > Pseudocheirus occidentalis. Next base: position 192,702,677 of record CM053598.1, read on the forward strand.
CTTGTTTGCTTTCTTTGCCTCAACAAAGCAGAGACCCAGGCCCATGTACTACAGGATGAATCATGGAAGACACAGTGGCTGTAGGATTTCTCATTAAATCAGGCGATATTAACTGGGGTCTCTGGGAGAATGGGGAAAGGGACTGAGATAGAAAAGGGCGGGTACCCACTTGATCCAAGCAGGAAGTAGGCTCTGCTAAGCTGAGCTCCACCTCCCCTACTGCAGTGAGAGAGTCTGGAAAAAGGGCATAGAGAGGCCCTGAACTGAAAAAAGAGTAGGCCATTTGATGTGCCTCCCTCTTACACAGTAGCCGCATATCAATACTAGACATATCACAAAGAGATCAAAGAAGGGGGAAAATGACAGGTACAAAAATTATTTATAACAACTCTTTTTATGCAATGAACTGGAAACTAAGGGGGGGTACCTATTAGTTGGGAAACAGCTGAACAAATTATGGTATATGAACAATGAAAGACTATTGTTCTCTAATAAATGACAAAAGAAATGGATTGAGGAAAACCTTGGAAGATTATATGAACTGATATAGAGTGAATTGAGAAAAACCAGGAAAACAATTTATATTTTAACAACACTGAAAAGACAAGCCACATTGAAAGTTTTAAGAACTTGATTTTGCATGATTTTATATGTATAATTGTTATCGTATTGCTTGCCTTATCAATGGGAGGGAGGAAGAACATTTGGAACTCAAAATATGTTTTAAAAATGTTCAAAATAATTAAGTAAGAAATTGGAAAACCTTAAGAACTCTGATCAATGCAATAACCAAGCTCAGTTCCATAAGACAGATGATAAAACATGTTATCCATTTTTCTGATAGACAGGTGATATAACTCAAGATAAAGAATGAAGCATACATTTTTGGATATGGTCCATGTAGAAATTTGTTTTGCTTGACTATGAACATTGGTTACAGGGATTTTCTTTTTCTTTTTTAAATAATGGAGGAGTGGAAGGGAGAGAAAATAAATGCTTGTTATTTTTTTTAATTAATGCAAAGTGAAGGGGAAATAACTATGGCAATCTTGAATCTTCAGAGGCTGGGAAAGCTGCCCCTACCCTCTCTCATGCACTGGATCTCAAGCAGCCCGACCCCAATGGGGAGAGATAGTTGCGGAATGTACAATAAGTCATTTGTCTACAAATCTGAGGCTACATTCACTATATCATAGTTACCTTTTATTTGTGCTTAGGGTGTTCCTCTTAAAGTATGGTCACTTATATGTGTCAATGAGTGCTAATGGATTGGCATGTTTGTTTGTTTTAAATTTTGGAGAACATACTTGCATTTTAAGAGGGACTTTCTGACCATGCTTCTGGGATAGCTCTAGCCACTGTGTTTCATTTCACTCCCTACTTTGAATACATGAAGTAAGATCCCCTCCTTCTCTTTCCCTCCTATTACCTCTTCTCCAGTTCTGGAACCCTGAGTCCTAATTAAATCCATTCTCCCATTGGATAGGTTGTCTCAATCTCTTCTCTTTCACAGCCCACATGCTGTTTCTGTAACTTTGCAGACCAAATTGCCCTTCCCTGGCTACCACTTCACTCTGTATTTTATGTTTCCCATTTGAATTTAAGCTCTTTGAGGGCAGGAATTGTCTTTGGTTTTGTATTTGTATTCCCAATATTAGGGCAGTGGATAAAGTGCTGGGCCTGGAATCAGGAAACCTCATCTTCCCGAGTTCAAATCTAGCCTCACTTACAAGTCACTTAACCCTGTTTGCCGAAGTTTCCAAATATGTTAAATGAGTTGGAGAAGGAAATGGCAAATCACTCTAGTATCTTTGCCAAGAAAATCCCAAACAGGGTCACGAAAACTCATATATGACTGAAACGACTGAACAACAAACAAAAATCCCCAATGTAGCACGGTGTTTGGCGTGTTCTTAATAAGTACTTTCAAATTCATTTATTCATTCATTCATTCATTCATTCATTCGTTCATTCATTCATTTGTAACAGCATATTCTAACCCAAGGAGTGACTGTATTTCAGGCACACTAGTTGGCTGATGGAAGAAATGTCTTTTTGCTCAGATAGGCCTTTTAGTATTCCTCATGTTATATACAACAGGCAACTGACCCTGATGCTTCTAATCTTAGAAATAATAATGCCTTCAATTTATCAATCCCTGTAGCTACTGGATAAGATGTTATGAAGTTTCCTAAGAGAAAGGCCTTTTGCATGTTGTTACCTTAGCAATGCAGGACACTGTCTAAATTGAAAATAATTAGTCATCACCCATTTGCCTTGAGGGGGTGTGTATGCTCAGAAAGGTGGGCAGGAGAAGCTAAACCAGAATTGGCAAAATTAATTCCATGGATCTGTAAAGTCAGTTGAGGGGATTAATAGGAACCAGGGGAAAGGAAAAAACCCCAGCAGTCCAGAGAAGTGGCCCTGGGAAGTAGAAATACACCATCGTTATATAACTGGCACAGATGGACCAGGGTCTGATTAGATTCTTGTAGTTCAGTTAAGTCCTGATTATCTCTGAAAAACCAATCCCCTGAAGAGTTTGCATGTATCTAAATTTGCACTATTTGAAGTTATAATTGTGTAAAATATGGTAATTGTCTCTGGCCCTGTGGAAATACACCATGCAAATTTGAATAATGTGACCTCTTCAGTGGATTCCTTATTCACACTAATAGGGACCTAGCTGTAATACAGTTATGGAATTGGTCTCTGGGTTTTTTCCCCCTTACCATTTCAAAACCACTTCAGTACACAGGATTATGAGATTACAGTCTGTAATCCTTAGAGATCAGTTTGTCCAGTCCTCTCAATTTTACAGATATATAGCAGCAGCGAGCTAGCATGATGTTTAGAACACTGGACCTGGAGTCAAGAAGACCTGAGTCCCCATCTTGACTCAGAAATTTACTAACTGTGTGGCCCTGGGCAAATTATTTAAACTCTGTCTGCCTCAATTTCCTCATCTCATTTTAATTAGGTGAGAGCATCTTTATTGAATCAAGAGATCAACCAGAAGCATTAGACACGGAACTCTGGGCCTCAAATATGAAGACTCATGTTCCTGAGTTCCAATCTTCTGGCATCAGGAACTTGTTATTAATGAAAGAACATCCATTAACAGTCAAAGAAAGAACCCATAGTGATGGATAGTGGCTGAGGGAAGTTACTAAGGCAGCTCTTTCTTGACCTGACATTAACAAAAGTGGTCTGCCATCCATCTGGGGTCACGTATTCAAGACATAGCAGAGAACCTCCTGAGACTTGTCAAACCTGATGTTAACTATCTACTTCTAGTGACTCATGTGGTAACAAATAATCCTGCCAGAAGGTTCCTCACACAAACTGTGAGATGACATCCTGGCAAAGAAACCAATGACCTTAAGGTTGTATGAGGCCTGTATGTAAGAAAAGGAATTACTCTTCCTTTGATCAGGGACAGAAACCACCCAAGAAGGGCTGTTTAAAATATATTTGCCTGGAACCTTGCAAATCTCATCAAAAGGGCATTAAGCTGAAAAGAGCCAGAGAAAGGGAGAAAACTGTGTTGTATCTCCCAAATTAGATGCCCTAGTAGATAAAACAAGGAAATAAAAGAGTTTGAAGTGAAACTAATGACATCAAGTGTCAACAAAACTGCACAGAGTTTGGGTTAAAAGGCAAACCAGCCATAAGAAGCAAATTTGACCCCATAAAGATGTTGTGGGAGTTTGTTAGCCTGGGTTACACGGTAATTCCAGGGAGACTCACACCCATCATGATGCCTGGAAGCCTGGGGATGAAAAAGTGAGTAGTCAAATGGAAAGGAAGAAAAGATTTATTAGCACACTTAGGAAGACTGCTCAGGTTAGGAGCAATTTCAGCCCCTTCGGGCCCCAATTTGTAACTTTTTAGGACTGTTCAGAGTACACACCTAAACAGTGATATTTGTGAAACAAAAGAAATGGAGAAAGTATATAAATAAGCCATAGAATTCTAAGGGTTGATCAAGATCAGATGAGCTCTTGTAAGAAAATATTTTTCTCTGTAGTTAATAATATCTAATATAGTAGCCTTCTTTCAAGATACAATCATTCTGGCTCATCCTGTTGCCTTCAGTAAGAAAGTAAATATGGCGCAGTGAATAGAGCACTGGCCCTGGAGTCGGGAGTACCTGAGTTCAAATCCGGCCTCAGACACTTAACACAAAAAACTACCCGTGTGACCTTGGGCAAGTCACTTAACCCCAACTGCCCTCCAAAAAGCAAAAAAAAGAAAGAAAGTAAATAAAATGCAGTGGGAAGGCCTCTGTTTACAGAACTCCGTGGCTCCATTTCTTTGGCCTTTGAGGTTACATTTTCTAGGGAAGATGCTTCCTCAAATCTCACAGTAATCATGTTTATCTACCTCTTCCACAGAGGTATCACTTAAACTTGGGGAAGCTTAGACTTCAAAGAGAGAGAGAGACAGAGACAGAGGCAGAGAGACAGAGACAGACACAGAGACAGACACAGAGAGAGATACGATTGATATATAGAATAAAATATATATTTTACTCAAAAAGAACAAATAAATTGAAAGGTAGGGTGGGGGAGCACCATTAGAGATTATTAGAGATATTCAGGTAAGAAAATCTAGTAAAAAGAGAATATAGTAGACAGAATTTGGTAGAATTTAACATGCAGAAACAGAACTAATATTATATTGGAAGTGTATGCCAGCCCACCTGAACAGGAAGAAAAAAAATAAACAAATCTGGAAGATAAACCACTAGCTTGGCAATCATGATAGAGTAGTGACTTGGGACTTCAGTTATGTAAACATTGGCCAGAAGTACCTTCACCACAAGAAGAGTAGCTAATAAATTATTGGCTTACTTTAATGATAATTTCAGCCTTCATTCTTACAAACAAAGAGGAATGTGTACCTGAAATAGGAATGATGGAAACCTTAGGAAGAACTGACTCCTACATCTTAGAATTTGTGATAGAAGAGAGGAAAGCAGAGAGTAGTCTGATACAGAGCCTGAATGTGGAAAAAAGTGTATGTTTAAAGCTTGAAAGGATAAGTAGGAGTTCATGACCTAAAATTCTATTGGGAAGTAATCTCATAATAAATGAGAAATTCTCAAGAATAAAAAATTCAGAAGACAAATTGAAGTAACACTGATTAGTAAGATAAGGTTAAATTGTCTAAAGAGATTAGTTGTAGTTCTCTGGGAATTTACTGGTCGATTTAAATTTTACAAAGATGTAAAGAAGATATAAACAGAGACAGGTAATGCAGGATGAATGCAAAGAGAATGCATGCAGGAATGATCCTGTATGGGTCTTAAAGCCAGAATGAGCTCAGGTAAACATTGAGTTATTACTACTAAAAGCATCATTGTCCTTGCTCTTGTTTTAACTATATTGGGGCTTAAGGAAAGAGATACAGCTTGGGCTAGATGTGGTGATGATAAAGGACAATGGAGGGAAGATGGAACTACTTGATTTTCTTTCATTTTCTCTACTAAAGAAAAAGATCTGGGGACTGGCAGAGATTGAAAAAAAATTGCTAATAGGGAGTTAATACCCAAGATAAGGAAGGATATAGTGATAGCACCTACCTGCCCTAGATAACTTTAAATTAAGCAGTCCCAGACAGACTTCATTTCAGATTATCAAAAGAACTGGCGGATGAAATGGCTGAGCTACTTTCAGTGACATTTGGAAGATGATGGAGAATACAAAAGCTGTCATGGGACAATGCCAAGGGAAGATGTCCCAGGTGGCTTTTTTTTAATGGGAGGGAGAGGATTTAGGGAACTGTATACATCGGTGAACTTGACAGATTCCTGCCAAGGGTTTAGGATACATTTTTAAAGGATGGTTTGTAAATACCTAGAAAAGGAAGCAGTGAGCCAGCATGACTTTGTCAAGAAATACGTCATGTTGGACTAACCTGATTTCCTTTTTTTGTGACAAGGTTATTACACTGGTGAATCAGGGGAATATGATACCCATATACCCATACTATACCCATATAGTTTACATCCATAGCAGAGTATTTTTAAAAGTCTCTCAAAATACCCTTGTGGATAAGATAGAAAAATGTGGGCTAAGATTCAGAATTCATTAAAGAACTATACCCAATGCATTGGCACTTAGGTGGTACAGTGGATGGAGCACTGCGCTTGAAATCAGGAAGACTCATCCAGATGAGTTCAAATCCAACCTCAGACACTCTCTTAGCTGTGTGACCCTGAGCAAGTTACTTAGCCCTATTTGCCTCAGTTTCCTCATCTGTAAAATGAGCAAATGATTCCAGTATCTTTGCAAAAACGAAGTTACAGAGAGTCAGAAAGGATTCAAATAAGTCTTCAGTTAGAGAGGTATCAAATCCTGACCATCTGCCCTATATTTATGTAAATCTTGCTGCACATTGGTGTCTTCCATTGTCTTCTTCTTGAACACAATTAATGTACAGACATGCATCACAAATAAGTTATGATTGATCAAAGTTGTTCTAGTAAACCAAATGAAAAAGTAGAAACATCTTGAAGAAATAGTGAGAAAATTATGTAAAGGTACTTGCTAGAAACAGACGCTTGGGAGTGAAAGTGAAGTGCGAGGAGAGCAAGGAGTCAATTTTTTGCAGATTTTCTCTGTTCTTAAAAGGATAATTACAACCAGCAGCCTTGTTTGAATTTTTGTTTCATAAAATGGAAGCCTTGTTGCTGAAGCCCCTCTTCCCTTCTTGGTCTCTAATTCCAAAACTCATACGACAAAACACTCTCTCAACTCCATTGCCTCTTTCTTCCTCCTGCTTCATCATAGAGATTCAAAAGTTTCGTCAAAATATTTTGGAGGTATAACTAGTAGACACTGCACTCCTATTCCCATCACAGAACTCTTGTTCTGTACCTTGAGTAATCACTGTTTCCACAGGACCCAAGAATGCCTGTATTGTCCCAAGAAATGCCAGCCAACTGTCTCAAGATCTAAGAATGATTGTGTTGTGGTCCAACCCCATTTGTGTAGATAAATGGGTGGCCCCAGCATCAACAAAGCTAAGTCTTCCTTCTTAAGAGAGGGGTTTACATTTGCAAATTCAATTTTCCTCACTCTGAAATTAGACTTCTGTTTGTGTCCCAACTCTCCTATCTCTAGCATGCTTTGCGTAGCCATAGCCACCTATAAGTTGGAGGTTTGTTCTGGTCCAGTTGACAGTTTCTACCACATTGTGGAGTCCCACCCTTATCAGAATCTATAATGGCCTCAGTCTCTCCCAAGATTGACAAAGATGCTTTCTATCCAGAACTGCAATTCCCAGAATCCCCAGTTAGTTTTTGGATACCTTCTTCCTTATCTGAAGAGGGATGTATCCTTCAAAATCCCGTACTTTCTCCATATCCTTGAAACACTTAGATCAGAAAAGGATTCGATTTGTGGACATTGTTGTTGTTTTGGGTTTTGGGGCTCATGGAAGGCAGAACTAACAATAGGTGGAAATTTCAGAAAGGCAGATTTAGGCTCATTGCAAGGGGGAAAAAATTCCTAAGAATTAGAGCAATTCAGAAATATAATGGGAGATTACAGATCTCATGCTGCTGGAGTTCTTCAAGTGAAAGCTGAACAACAGTTGTTGCTAATGTAGGAAATCCTTGATAATTAAGGGATATGTGATACCTGAAGTTCTTACAACTCTCACATTCGATTTTCTGCAGCTTTTCAAGGCAGAATCCTGTTACATAATTAAATTTATTTTCTCTGGGTGCTTCCTTTCACCCTCTCCTACCCTTGTTCTTCAGCCCCTAAGTGGGAGCACCTGATGTGTACAACACCCAGGCAGCTAGGTGGCATGGTTGGAGCTAAAATCAAGAAAAAATGAGTTCATATCCAGTCTTAGACACTTACTGTCCGTGTGACCCTAGGCAAGTCACTTAACTGTTATCTGCCTCAGTTTCCTCATTTGTAAAATTGTAATAATAATAGCATTTACCTTAGATGCTTGTTGTGAGGATGAAATGAGATAATCTTTGTAAAGTACTTTTTAAACCTTAAAGTGCTATATAAATGCTATTATTATTATTATTATTATTATTATTATTATTACTACTACTACTACTACTATTGTTACATAATGGCTCCTCAGCAACTAAGGACCAACTGATTCTGAATGCTGGATTTTTGTTTCTTGTTTCTTGCCCTACTACCAAAAAAATCACAGGAAAACGAATTATAGAGGCCACATCATCTCCATGATAAGCGCCACCACCCACCTTTTTTAACCTCTCATAGCTTTCACAAGGGACTGGCAGCAGGATTATGTTTTCCAGATATTAATATTTATTTTTCAGATCTTTCTTATAGAGTCAACAGATGATTCCACATTCCCTTGGATCCTTGTGTTCACTCCAAGTCTGATTAAAATCAGAACCAAATCAGATAAACATGTACTTTATTAAATCCCATTTTCTTGCTTTTCAAACACCTTGGGGAGGCTAAATAAATTTCTTTTTCAATCAAAGGCTACTTAAGAGCAGACCAAATGATTAAATAATGACAAATATTTGTTCCAAGACTAGCGAGTACTTAAAAAGACAGATCCCACCTGAGCATCATAATTATACATGGGTATTGTGAAAAGAACTGATCCTTTATCAGTCACAGAATTTCTATTTAGCCTATGGTGGGAGAAGAAAGAGGGAGAAGGAGCTTAGGAAAAGTACATCTCTCCTTATAGTTGCCTAATGAAGTAATCAGATTCTCTTGTACTGGGAAGCCTGATCAAAGTAGGCCCTATTTAACTTGCTGTGACTTTTAGTGGACTTTATTTCAAATGGAACCTCTCTGTGGTCCTAAACCATCTTCCTCTGAGACCTTGGTAAATAGCTGGCCTTATTGGGGTGGGCCAGGTGTTATCACTTGCCTCTTGATGCAGGAAATAGTTCAGTAGTTATCAAGTTGCTTTAGACAGGAAGTAAAATGAAAATGCTATGATAACTGGATGAATTTATGTGGCAAGGCAAAGCGAAACCAATGGACATCAACTACAGGAAGACTGAGTCTATGTGAATGAGCAGAGAAGTGATTGGTAGAGAGGTTTTTGTAAATTATTAATGGCTTTTATTTTTATATCACAGTAATTTCCAGAGTTACCCTGCATTCCCTTACAAAAAACACTTTAAAAAAACCCAATGGAAACAAAAGCTGACAGTTTGTACATACATCATTCTTCACCCAGCGTATTCCACCTCTTCTAGGAAAGCAGGAGAATTTCTTCATGGCTTCTGCAGGGTTGAGATTGGTCAAGATTTATGTATCATTTCATATTAGTGTTCTTTTTATTTATCTTATGGTCATCGTATATGTTTTACTCATGATTCTGCTTACTTCAATGCATATCAACTCTAATATATCTTCTGCTGATCCAACCATTCTGGACGGCAATTTGAAACTATGCTCAAAGGGCTATAAAACTGTGAATATCTTTTGATCCAGCAATACTACTACTAGGTCTGTACCCCAAAAGAGATCATAAAAAAGGGGAAAGGACCTACATATACAAAAATATTTATTGCAGTTATTTTGTGGAGGCAAAGAATTAGAATTGGAAGGAATGCCCATCCCATTGGGGAATGGCAGAACAAGTTGTAATGTATTATGTAATGGAATGCTATTGTTTGTTCTATTAAAAAAATGATAAGCAAGTGGATTTCAGAAAAACCTGGGAAGACTTACATGAAATGGTGCTGAATGAAGTGAGCAGATCCAGAAGAACTTTGTACATAATAACAACACTGTGTGATGACAACTACGATAGACTTAGCTCTTCTCAGTAATACAATGATTGAAGACAATTCCAGAAGACTCAGGATGGAAAATGCTATATACATCCAGAGAAATAACTGTGGAGTCTGAATGCAGATGAAAGCATACTATTTGCTCTTTTTATTTATTTTTTTTTCCTTTCTCATGGTTTTCCCTTTTTGATTCTTCTTTTCCAACATGACTAATGTGGAAATATGTTTAATATTATTGCACATGCATAGCCTATATCAGATTGTTTGCCACCTTGGGGGGGAGAAAAAAATTTGGAACTCAAAATTTTGTAAAAGTGAATGTTGAAACTATCTTTACAAGTAATTAAAAAATAAAATACTATTAAGTGGAAAAAAGTCTTCTGATGTTTCTCTGACAATTCACTGAATATTCATTTGTAGTTGTATGGTACAATAGAGCCTCAATAGAGCATTAGAGATGGAATCAGGAAGAACTGAGTTCAAACTTGACCTCAAACAATTCTTAGCTGCGTGATCCTGGGCAAGTCATTTAATCTCTCTCTTCCTCAGTTTTCTTACTGGTAGAAACAGAATGATGATAATAATAATTACCCCTGCCTTACTGGTAGAAACAGAATGATGATAATAATAATTACCCCTGCCTCCCAGGGTTATTGTGAGAATAAAATGAAATAATATTTGTAAAGAGCTTAGCATGATGCCTGGAAAATAGTAGGTACTATATAAATGTTGGAGACAGCTAGATGGCTCAGTAGATAGAGTGCTGGGTCTGGAGTCAGGAAGAGCTGAGTTTAAGTCTGGCCTCAAAAGTTTATAGCTGTGTGACCCTAGGGAAGTCACTTAACTTCTGTTTGCATTAACCCACTGGAGGAGATAATGGCAAACCACTATAATATCTTCGCTAAGAAAATGACTTGCCCAAGGTCATATGGTCCATATGTGTCAGAGGTGTGGCTTGACCACATCTTTTTGAGCCCAAAGTCAATTCTGTTCTTGCCTGAGTGGGTTTTTAATGTGGGAAAATACCAAATGATGCACTGAGTAAATAATAGTCTCTTAGAGACTAATTAATGAGGTCCCAGTGTCTTTTCTTTTTCAACGACTTAATGCATTTTGTCTGCTTATGTTGCCAAATTGAATACAACTACTCTGTATCTAAAACATAAAGATCTACCCTTCCATTTTGCTGGTCAGACTATGATTCAAATGTTCTTCTTGAAGATGCCCCAAGACTTTGTTAACTTTTTTTGGTTGTGACAGTTTAGCAGGGAAATGTCTTTCAGGAAAAATTTCAGGGCACCTTTTATCTGCTTTAAAAGTCACCACTAGGTGAGAGTTCCATATTTTATTTGTAGAGTTGAGACTATTGCTTACTCAGTGGGAGATAGGTGCTATAATGATCCCCATTTTGTAATAGAGGAAATTTGATCTCCTAAAAACTATTGGTTAGAATTCATTAGAGGGATTTCTACTTTACTATGGTCCTAAGAGGACTGCAAACAGGAAATGGATGGGAGTTGGATTGGGATGTACAAGCCCCAATCTAAAGTAATAAGGGTCCTCTAATTCAATTCCTGACAAGATGGTAGACCATTGAGCCTTACCATTGTACTCTACTAGTACTTCTTCAGGCCTACCAGTCCTTACCATGCACAGTACAATAACCAGTGCCCATTACCATACCACAGTGCCCTCTGGATTCCTGAGTATTGCTATCTAATCTACTCCTGGGCTTTGTCATCTACCTAACCACTATCCACTAAGGACCACTTAAAATTTCCAAATATTTTTAACATAAATTATTATCTAGTCAACTCTCCCATTTTTCATTTATGGGACTGATTATTTGAACCAAATTGTAGGACTTTACTGGGGAAGGAAATGGTGAGCCACTCCAGAGTGATTGCCAAGAAAACCCCAAACAGGGTCAATAAGACTTGGATGTGACTGAAATGACTGAACAAACAACAATGACAATGTAGGACTTTATATTTATACCTATTAAATTTCACTTTTTTATGCTTAGCTCCTGTTTCCCCAGATGCTAGAGCCCTCCCCTGTGAGTCTACATTCCATTTAATCTATATGTATCTGTATATATCTTATATGGACTTATATATGTTTTGTCCATGTCGGTTACCCCATTAGAATGTAAACTCCTTGACAACAGAAACCATTTTTCCTTTCTCTCTGTATCCCCAGCACTCAGAATAATGTTTGGAATAGAGAACTTAATAAATGCTTATTGATTTCTTAATTCTAGCTCTAAAGATATTTTGGATCTGGATTATTTTGCCTGTGTTATCTATGCCCTCTAGCTTATCATCTGCAAATTTGACATAGCATCTGTGGCTTCATCCAAGTCACCAATAAAACTATGGGACAGAACAGGTCCTCCTACCTCCCCCACGGTTCTGTTGCTGGTGGTTAAAATCTCACAATTGAACTTTTATTCTTTTAGGTTAGGAGCTTTGTCACTGTAAAAAGACAAATATATTTGGTAAGACTAACACACCAAGTATGATAGCTAAGGACTGACTTCAAGAAAGAGACGACCTCTGAAATATCTTTCAAGTATAACATCCTATGACTCTAAAGTCTTAAAAAGACTTCTAAAAGTATGAGAGGAGACAAGATCTGTGTAAATCTATCACAGAGGGGAAATATCATCTATAACCACATCCAAGGCTTCATTAAGTGATGGAGGGGAAGGAAGGATGCTGAGGCACACAGAGTCAGGGCATGGGGAGACATGGACATGAACTTTGTTCTAACCCCTCACCTGTATAAGATAAGAAAACCACTCTTCTGTTTGCCTTTTCCCCACATTTTAGATTCTAAGGATTATTTTATTTTGTCAAACATTGTGTTCTGACTTCACTTCTTTGTGACTTGCATTATTCTGGCTAGAAAGTCAAACTGACAGCAAGAATTCCCAGAGACACGGGAGAGCTATTTGCCATTCAAGGGATTTTCTTTATTTCAGTGAAGATGCTCAGTCTACTCCATCTAACTCCTTCCTCTGGAAAATTGTGTTTGTCTCTGCTTTAACATGTCCAGAAAATCTTTTTGTTCCCCTACTGTAGTTGAGTTGCTACTGCTAACAAAAGAGGAAGTCTGGCCAACATAACATTTTTCCCCAATCAATTCTTTATGTAGGAATTTTAAAAACCAATAGTCCTGTATTTCACTAACTTGGTTACAACAATATGATGACAATAATAATTACAATGATTATAACAATAGGTAACACTTATATTGCACTTACTCTGTGTTAAGCCCTTTTGCAATTCTTTTCTCATTCAATCCTCCAGACAACCCTGGGAGTTAGGTGTTACTATTACTGTATTTTATAGATGAGGAAACTGAATAAAAAAGAGGTTAGGTAATGTGTCCAGGGTCAGACAGCTACTAAATATATGAGGCTGTATTTGTGTTTTTGTTTGTTTATTTTAGGAGGCAATTGGGGTTAAATGACTTACCCAGGATCACACAGCAAGTAAGTCTCTAGGGTTAGATTTGAAGTCAAGTCCTCTTGACTCCACTGTGCCACCTAACTGTTCCCCTACGGCTGTATTTGAACTCAAATCTTCTTGAATCCATACTCACTATCTACTGTAACATCTAGCTCTACTATATATTATATACAATAATATAATATATGCTATATATATGTATAATTATTGCTAACACTTATGTAACATTGTTTACGCAGGTCCCCAAAGTGGGTGGTTCCCACCCCGGGGAAAGCTGACACTAGAATGATCCAGGGGGTGATAGTAGCCTTGGGTACAATTGGTAGGCATGGAACAAAAGTAAGGGGGTGGTAGAAGCATGAGGAAAAAAGGGAAGATAAGAAAATTTTGAATAATCATTTGTACATATTTCATCTGTCGTGTAATAGAGTTAAAGTAATAGTGATTATATTATTTTCCAAATAAATACAGAAAATGTAAGTTATAACAAATCAGTGGCCAAGTCTGTCAACAGGTCTTAACAAGCAAGTGTTGGGAGGTGAGCATGTGACACATTGTCAGGAAGTCCAGCATTCATCAGCAAGAATATGTACATGTAATGACTTGTTTACAATATGATACTATATGGTTACATGATGCAATATCACATCATCAAAATTTCATTGCAGGAAAAACACAAATTTAGAATAAATTATTAAATTTAAGATGTGTCATTTAAAAAAATAATTATAGCTTTTGAAATTACTCAATTAAAAAAAAACCTTAAAGGTTTAAAGATTTCCATGGGGGTGCTGAGTAATTTTTTTAAAAAGGGGCAGAAGGCCAAATAATTTTGTAAGGTTCATGAAGCAATATATTTACACTTTCTCATTTGAGCTTTACAACAAATATTCTAAGGTAAATACTGATGGTGGTATTATCCATACTTTATATTAAAATGAATTGGTGATCTTGTCATCAGAATGTTTCCTCTTATGGTGAAAATCCCAATTCAGTCCCACCTCCCTAAACTATCCATGATCTCCTACATGTTTGTCCCAGAATATTCTCCCAATATATAGGTGTCTTTCTATATTTTCTCCAGACATTGTAAAGATGCTAGTGGAATACTTGGGTCATCCCTCATCCTTTCCACATAATTAGACCATCAGTTTTTTTCTATCCTATATTTTCTTGACAACATTTACTCCTGTTCTTCAAAATTCCTCATTTGTTATATGTTGCAATCTTCTAGCTCCTCATACTTGCCTTATCTCTCTCCATTGTCCTCTACATGATGTTCATTTCCAATTCTTTGGACAATGTGTTTGGGGCTTGTAGCCACAGAGCATTACCAGAAGAATACTGGTATTAAAAATATGGGGCTTTGTTTCTGGGAGAAATTTGGGGTCATTAAAGGAACTTTATAATTTCCTGAAGGAAATTTAGTCTGTACTCCTCCTTCTGCTTAATACTAGATATAACTTATCTATTTTTGCTGATATATATACATACAAACATATATACATATATATGTATGTGAGTATAGACAACCTACAGAAATGACATATATGTATATACAACCTGCTCTCCCCTTCATGATTAATTCTAGAACAAACTTACTATATCTGTCCCATATATACAAATATATACCATCTTTTGCCTCTTACCTAGCCTTAATCACTGAATGGGTGTTGCCTCAGACAAACTGAGACCTGGAAAAGGCCTTACCTTAAAAAGGCCAAGATCTCCCACTATATCCTGACCTATTGTCTTACCATTTGACTCTCACGACTCTGGAGGAGAAAGTGAGGCTGATTACTTTGCACAGCTCTGCCTTACTTAAATACACTTTACTTTCAAGTCAAGACTTGATGTCATTGGTCCTCTTCAAGAACAAAAGACGAATAACAATCTGTGAGGAGGAGGAGTAGCGCTACCCCCTCCCTTGGGGAGGGTCTCAATTGGCCAGTTCCAATTGGGCAGTGCTAGTATTCCCTCTCTCTTCCTCTACCTTGTGGTTTGGGGACTAGATTCCCCACCCTCATTTATTTATTTGTTTGTTCATTTTCCCCCTGAAAAACTGGGACAATTAACTCTTTTGTCTGATGTGGTTTTCATTCATGATTTCTTGAAATATAGCTCTGGTAAACCAGGCTCTGATAAAGCCAGTCATTGCTGTTTGTCCTTCATTCTCTCTTGTTTTTATTCTTTATTTATTTACTTTTATCTTTCACATTCACTTGATAAGATTTTGTCTTTTGAATTTTCTCCCCCATCCCCAAGATAGCATGCAATCTGATGTATATATATATACTTATATATATATACACTAATATATAATACTTTATACATTCATATTAAACCTATTTTCACATTAGTCGTGATATAAAGAAGAATTAGAACTAATGGGAAGAACCATGAGAGAAAAGAAATAAAACAAAAGAAAAGGCAAGTTAACAGCATGCATTCAGGCTCCACAGTTTTTTCTCTAGATGTGGATGGCATTTTCCATCATGAATCTTTTATACTTTATTAGATCCTTGCATTGTTGAGAAGAGCTAAATCTATCAAGGTCAGTCATCTCACAATGTGACTGTTTTTGTCCTTCATACTTGAAGAGGAGCATGATATCAGGGAGGTGATGCCATGACATACAAATAAGTTGGATTTCTTTGAGGGAGGGCTGTGCCAAGTCATCAGCCTCACTTTCTCCCCCAGAGCCATCAGTAAGACTAGAGATGGCCCTGGATGTAGTGGTAGACCTTGGCCTTCAGCAATTAAGGCTAGGTAAGAAACGAGACAGAGAATGGCTTTATTTAGCTAATTTTTTAAAAAAATCAATCAGGGAGGGGAAGACCCTCAGGATTTGTAGCCAAAACAGAAACAGTTTCTATTTACATTCACTTATCTGGGACTTGGCATGGGACCTATTATTGGTCAATGACATATGTTTTACCCCTGGACTTAGATGACTCTGAGAAGAGAGTGAGGCTGATGACTTTGCATAGTCCTGCCTCACTTAAATCCATTTTACTTCCAAGTCCTCAAGACATCACCTCTTTCCGTCATTGATCCTCTTTGCATATATGTACATGCAAATAAATACAAGCACATACTTGTATATGTGCACACATACTTGGTGATCAGTGACACCAGCTTCCTTGCTATTCCTCTCATAAGACCTACCATCTTACTTCCTACTCCATGAATTCTTTTCTGTCCTCTGGAATTCCATGCCTAGAATTCTGTCCTTTCTTATAGCCACCTCCTGGCCTCCTGGACTTCTTTCACATCTAAGCTAAAATCTCACCTTGTTCAAGAGGCACTTCTGGATTTTCCTTGATGCTCTAAGATTATCTTCAGTTTATCCTGTATATATTTTGTTTGGATGTAATTGTTTGCATATAATCTCCCCCATTAAGCTATGAGATCCTTGAGAGTAGAGACTGATTTTTTGTTTGTTTCTTTTGCCTTTCTTTGCATCCCCAGCACTTAGCAAAGTGCCTGGCACAAAATAATGCCTGGCTGACTGATAAAAGTGGATTCCTCCCCAAGAGGCAGCTCTGATTTCAGGCAGGAGAGTCAGTGAGAAGCCACAGATAGAGAAGACACTTAGGTAACCTTGAGAAGGCTCAGATAAGCCAATTAGAGATGCTACATTAACAAAAAAAGAGTCATAGCAATGCCTGGTGCTAAGAAGATGATTACCTGATAGAAGTTCAGTGCAACCGAGCCTGACTACAGATAGGAAGGCTCTGATATTGGTGTAGGAAACTGATCTAATAGGCAATCCTTGAGGCAGAAAGCTGATGGGGCAATCTTATGCTGTGTGAAGGGGCTAGGTGCCTTGCTCCTTAATGCCTTCTATAGCTTGAGAGAGCAGAAATCTCTCAGAGGCCTGACTTTAACTACCCTCTGTAACTAATAAGGAGAAAACCCTTCAAAACCTATAGAGGGTCAGTCAACATAAATACAAGGATTAAAAGGAACTGCTTTTCATTCAAAGAGTTTATATTACCTTGGGGACTAACTAAAGAAGCAGACCTAGGGAAATTCTGTAGACCTAGGTTTAAGACCTAGCTAAAAGAGCTTAACACTGCTTCAACAGCTCTGAGAGTAGCAGAGAAGTCACTTAATACAGCAGAAAAGGAGCCTTAAAAGAAGAGCAGATGACATGTGGTATCTACAGGCCCTAAAGAGACCACAGATATGCAAGCCTGAAATTCAAAGTCATGAGTAGGCTGGGATACGTAGGATTTCCTTCCTCATGTGCCTGCTAGGTTTCTCTATAGCTTGGGGATTTTAAATACATAATAAATATAGCACATCTTTTCCAAATCTGTCACATTTGTCTGTTTCCCTCTGACCTCCCTTCTGTTCACTCTAGTGCATTAAAAACAAATGCTTCCTACATGATTTATGCATAAAGGATGATACCATAAGCAAATTAAGAGACTATGAAATAGTTTACCTGGCAGATCTATGGATAAGGGAAGAATTTTGTACCAAACAAGATATCTCTTGAAGGATGCTTTCCAAGTTCTTCTGGTCATGGGTTTCAGGTAGACCAATAATTTTCAAATTGTCTCTCCTGGATCTATTTTCCAGGTCAGTGGTTTTTTCAAGGAGATATTTCACATTGCTTTCTATTTTTTC
>CM053598.1:192721056-192737938 GCA_028646575.1 Pseudocheirus occidentalis
TGCCCTGGGAGCAGTTTGGCTGGACCCGCTCTTCTCCTCCCCAGTTAGCAAAATCCACTGACCTTTCTCTTAGCCTTTTTGTCTTCTGGCCTGATAAATGTGGTAACTGTGCCTCCAGTGCAGCCTATCTGCTCTTCTATAGACGCAGTTCCCTGCCCGATGCCCCTGGGCCTGAGCCAGCTGGGTTTCGGCTGCGGCTCCCAGACTGCTGGGAAGAGCCCCGCCTGCTGCGCTGCCTGTAGCAACAGATGTTCTTTCTGTCTTTTGGAGAGTTTAGGAGCTTGAAAATCTGTTTAGCGTCCCATTTTATGAGTTTTTTAGTGTGTTTGTGTGGGAGCTGTGGTGCTGTGCTGCTTCTACGCCGCCATCTTGGCTCCGCCCCCTGTACCAAACAGGATATAAAGAGCATTACAAAAGGTAAAATAGATAATTTTGATTATACAAAATTAAAAAGATTTCACACAAATAAAACCAATGCAACCAAAATTAGAAGGAAAGCAGAAAACGGGGGCGGGCGGGAATTTTGCCACAAGTATCTCTGATAAAGGGCTCTTTCCTCAAATATATAGAAAACTGAGTTGAATTTATAAGAATATTTGTCAAAGGATATGAACAGTTTTCAGACAAAGAAGTCAAAGCTCTCTATAGTCACATGAAAAAATACTCTAAATCGCTATTGATTAGAGAAATACAAATTAAAACAACTCTGAGGTACCCCCTCACACCTGTCAGATTGGTGAATATGATAAAAAAGGAAAATGATCATGTTTGAGAGAATGTGGGAAAACTAGGTTACTGATGCACTATTGGTAGAGTTGTGAATTGATCTAACCATTCTGGAGAACAATACGGAGCTATGCCCAAAAGACTATAAAACTATGCATACCATTTGAACCAGAAAAACTATTGCTAATTCTGTATCCCAAAGAAATTTTTAAGAAGAGAAAAGGGCATATTTGTACAAAATACTTATGAGCTGCTCTTTGCAGTAGCTAAAAACTGGAAATAGAGGGGATGCTCATAAATTGGGGAATGGCTGAACAAGTTTCAGTATATGATTGTGGTGGAATATTATTGTGCTATAAGAAATAATGAGCTGGATGATTTTAGAAAAACCTGGAAAGACTTACCTGAACTGATAAAAAATTAAATGAGCAAAACCAACATTGTACACAGTAACAAAAATATTTTACTGGGAAGAACTATGAATTAGCTCTTCTTAGCAATACAGTGATCCAAGACAATGCCAAAGAACTCATGATAAAATATGCTATCCACCTCCAGAGACAGAACTGATATTGTCTGAATACAGATTGAAACGTACTATGTTTTACTTTCTGTCTCTCTTTCTTTCTAGTCTTCTTGTACAAAGTGACTAATATGGAAATGTTTTTACATGGTCCTACATGCTGTCTTGGGGGGGGTGGAGGAGAGAAAGAGAGAAGGATAAAATTTGGAACTCAAAACTTTAAATTAAATTTTTAAAACCCACCAAATTCTTTCTTAACATTTATCATTCTTTTCTTTGCATTTTTTGGGCAGAAATAGCAATATCTCCTTCCTCTCTCCCAATCTCATCTCTTCTCTCACAGAAACAAAACCTCTCCCATGTAACAATGAAGCAAAATAAATCCTTACATTAGCCATGCACAAAAAAGTCTCCTTTTCCCCATCTGGTCCTTTACATCTCTCATAGGTATCATACTGAATCATTGGTCCTCTGAAATAGTGGTTAGTTATTGGTTTGGTCAGAGTTTGCAAATCATTTAAAGTTGCTTTTTCTTACAAAGGTGTAGTCATTATATAACTTGTTCTCCTAGCCTTGCTCATTCCATTCTTGATCCATTCAAACAAAGCTTCCCAGGTTTCTCTGAATCCATCCCTTTCACTATGTCTTACAGTATGAAAACATTGAAATGTATTTGTGTACCCTAATTATTCAGAGGGACACTCTCTCAGTTTCCAGTTCTTTGGTATAAGAAGCACATCTTTGTTTTCATATACTTTTTCTAAGAACACTTTAGCTATTGATATTCCTACTTGGCATCAGCCCATGCAGCATGGATTTCTGTGTTTATGCCTTTAGCTATAAGAAACCAAGATATGGCAGTACCCATAGGGCACTCATAATGGGGGGAGCCTGAAACTCAGGCTACCTCTACTTCAAACAGGAAGGCTCTTTTATGCTTCCTATTTGGACAAGAGTCGATTCTAGAATGTGGGAAAGTGAGGTCCTACAAACAGGATTAAGTGGACCACATTAGGGAGTCATTAAAGTGGGGTAACCTGATTGAAGTAAGGAATGGATTTCAGAGAAAAGGACAGGTCTGACACTCAGCTTCCAGATTCTCGATAATACATTGATTATATTCTTGGGTCTCAAAATAGCTACATTCTTCTTTTTTTTTCTTTTTGGAGGGGGAAAGGAGGGCAGTTGGGGCTGTGACTTGCCCAAGGTCACATGGCTAGTAAGTGTTAAGTATCTGAGGTCATGTTTGAACTCAGTTCCTCCTGACTGGTGCTCTATTCATTGTGTCACCTTGCTGCCCTTACCCACACTCTTAAATGCTCTAGAAAACTGCCCCAGGAAGGTGGGCACTCATACCTCAAACACAAAGGTGAATGACCAGCAATCACTCTGGCAATCAGTTTAGAACAGCAGTGCCTGTTGTTTTTAAGACCCCAAAGAGAAAGATGCTCCGAACTTACTGGAGAACATGTGGTGCTGAACCAAGTTCAGTGAAGCCTGCACATTTTGGATTAAGAAATATGATTATCATTTTCCCATTCTGATTTCTGCTTCCTGGGCTGATGAGATATGCCCAAGGAGTCGTCATCTACTTGCTCACAGACACCAAAACAGAAGGAGTCTCTCTAATGAAATGCAGGAGCTGACATGACAGTCATTAGCAGAAAGAAATAGGCAAGTGATTGCAAAGTCAAGATGAAACGCTTCAGTAGAAAGGACCTTCGTGCCCGAGGCACACACTGCCTTTCTCCGTTAAGTTGCTGCAGGAGAACTTTTCTCTCATCTCCATACGTTTGGCTTGCGTTTTCATCTTTTGCAGGAGAGACCTGGAGAGGGCAAGCCGATGAATTCATTTAATGATCCATCTAAGCAAACAAGAAACATGCCATCCACTATTTGTTTGTGGTCAGGGTGGCAAATTCATTGTCAGCAGAGATGGACAGACCTGATGCAGGATGAAAAATAAATAAATAAACAACAAATGAGTGTTCACTTGAACTTGAGAATGTACCTTTTCCTAACTTCCTGTTGCATTTCCTCCAAAATCAAAAAGGGAGCCTCCTAAATACACCCCCCCCCATTCTCTCTTCTACTGTGCCTTTAGCAATTTATTTCATCCCTGGGGCTCAATGTCTTCATTTATAAAACAAAGGGTAAGGAATAGACGACTTTTTTTTTTTGCTTTTTGGAGGGGAAAAGACAGGGAAATTGGGGTTAAGGATATCTAGTTTATTCACCTTATTTTACATAAGATGAAAAAGGTGTGAAGATAAATGACCTGCCCATGGTCACATAGATAGTGTCAGCGGCAAGATTTGAACCCAGGGCTTCCTGCATTCAAGCCCAACACTCTGTTCCACTCTATTGTGTTGTCTCTCAAAGAGGCAGCTACCAGAGTGTAGTCTGAGTGTTATTATCCAAAAGAATCCTACAGCTCAAGCCATAGAAATGGACTCACATGCACTGGGTTCAAACTTTGAAGGACCTTGAAACAGAAATCTAAGGTTTATTTCCTCTCACCCAGATGACCTAGGCAACATCTGTATTTGACTTATTTCTAGCTTTCCTCTAGGAATATTCAATTTTTCCTGTCAGCATCAGGTTAGCAACAAAGCAAGGGCTATAAAATAAGTGTATTGTATACTACAAGAACAATAATAACAAGGAAGGATTTATTTATACCTGAGCACATAGAGACTTAAAAAAGCAATGATAAGACCTTTCTCTTCAGGTAGATGTTAACTTACCCAGGAACCCATACAATGATTTAGACTCAGTGAGCCACCCAGGGGTAATTGAGAATTAAGAAGCACATCTTTTACCAAGGCCTGCATTTCCCCTGGATCTATAGATTAATGAGACAGAGGGAAAGGGAAAGGGAGAGGGAGAAGAAGAGGGAGAGGGAGAGGGGGAGGGAAAGGAAGAGGAAAAGGGAGAGGGAGAGGGAGAAGGAGAGGGAGAGGAAGAGAAAAAGAGACTGGGGGAGAGAGAGAGAGAGAAAGAGAGAAAAAGAGAGAGAGGGAGAGGGAGAGGGAGAAGGAGAGGGAGAGGAAGAGAAAAAGAGACGGGGAGAGAGAGAGAGAGAAAGAGAGAAAAAGAGAGAGATAGAGAGAGAGAGAGATAGAGAGAGAGAGAGAGAGAGAGAGAGAGAGAGAGAGAGAGAGAGAGAGAGAGAGAGAGAATATAGCTCTCTGAGTTTGTGACTCCATAAAGGGAAAGGACTCAGATCTCTTAGGAGGAGTTTCCCCTGCCTCACATAGTACCAGCAAAGAGCAAGATCTAAGTTTGTTCCTGCACTCCTCTGAGTTTGTTGTGGTTTTATGCCTCCTTCAACTTCAGTTTTCAGGTCTCCTTTTGTCTTGGGGAAGGGGATTTCCTCTTTCCCCTTTGGCATTCTATGACTCCATTGCCTCTGCCTCTCCATCCATCCACATGGTCTCTCTCCCCTTCCCTACCTCATTCTCCCTTTCTCCTCTTGCACTTCCTCACTATCTCCCTTTCCATCCTACCCCAGCCTGGGTAGTTCCATGTTGCTCCAGTCTCTCACGCCCATGAAGGGTGGAATGCTCCTACCTGACAATGTACTTCCATTCCCTCTGTCATTACTGCTCATCTGTTTTCTCTTGAGGCAGCTAGATGTCACAGCAGAGGAAAACCTGAGTTCAGATCCAGCCTCAGATACTTCCTAGCTATGTGCCCCTAGGCAAGTAGCTTAACCTCTGTCTGCCTCAGTTTCTTCATCTGTAAAATGGGGATAATAATAGCACCTGCCTCCAAAGGTTGCTGTTGGGAGGACCAAATGACATACTAATTGTAAAGGAGTTAGCACAGTGTCTAGCTTAATAAATCTTTGTTCCCTTTGCTTTCCTTGGGAAAGCATCAATGTAAACAACAAAATAGCCAGAACCAATAAGGCAGTGTAGTAGTCCAAGCATTTCCAGATCCTTTTGTTTCATGCAGACTCATGGTCTTTGGCATGCTGTCCAAAGGCAGTTGTGATGACCTGACAATGCCCTATTTCAAACAAAGGTCCCAAGCCATCACTCCTAGCTGAGTCAGGACTATCAGATTCCATTCACCTTTTCCTCACCTTAAGGTGCAGGTGGTGTGCCTTCCAAATGGTCAGCACTATCTTTCTATATGTTTTTTGTTTTTTGTCTTTTTGGAAAGGGGAAGGCACAGTAATTGGGGTTAAGTGACTTGCCCAAGGTCACATAGCTAGTAAGTGTTAAGTATCTGAGTTCAGATTTGAACTCAGGTCCTCCTGACTCCAGGGCTGTTCTATTCATGTTTCTTTATTTTATTTTTTTTGGGGGGGAATTCTGATTTTAATCAATACTAGTATAAATGTATATGGGATAAGGAATCAAAATACTTGTGAAATGGGCAAAGTATGTTCATCTTTTAATACTATTTATAAAATGTTTTACAATTATCCAGCTGTGCAACAGTCCTTACTTTGAGGCTCTAACTCAGAAGCTATGAGAAATTATATCTAAACTTTTGGATATAAAGTCGTTTAGAAACATATTTGAAATTTTGGAGAATAAATACAAATATTTGACCTATGCAGAGAAAATGGACCTTTTAACACAATACTATGAATTGGGCAAATTTTAATGTTTATGCCCTTGTCTTTTGGTTTCTGTACATTTTTTTCTCCTGCATATCTCTTTACAGGTATCTTTTATTCCTGATAAATTATCCTCCTCTTAAATTAAAACTTGTAAAGTATATAATGTAAAGAATCATGTAAAGGATGTTTATTTTTAAGGTTGCAAAAAGATACTAGCATCTCCTTCCATTTGTCTTTACAACTCCTGTTTTCACCCCATTCAACTAGATCCAGACCATACTATTAACCTTGAAGCTCAAAGGCTTCAAAAAAGCACTAGAAATATCAACGGGGAAGTGGCAAAATTTATGGTACCTGCCAAGAACCTGCAAAGGCTCATGGTCCTCATACCCATTTTATGGATGGACAAGTTGGACCCCAGACTGGGAACTTGATCATAATTACATAGCTAGTTATTATTAGAGCCAGGTCTCAAGTCCAATAGTTCTTCCACTATACCACCACACATTCTCTTGACTTATGTTTCAGATTTAACCTTGAATATTAATGTCCCATCTCAACCCACGACCCCTTTTGGGAACTACGTTTATGAACTCTGTTTCTCCTTTAAAAACACATCACCAACATGTACACACAATATTTTCCAAGTGAGCAGGTTTTTTGCTTGTTAGTGGGGGAGAGTCATCATCAGGTCAGTAAAGTCTTTTGTGGTCCTCTGAGAAAAGTACCCGAGATACTGTAAGTACTGGAGGTCTCTTTCTGTCCACTCAGTATCAGTTAATGTATTGACCACCAATAAGAGGTTCCTCTGTACTGCTTAATGCTTAAATGCCATGTAAGAGCCACTTGCTTATTGATCTGTATGGAAAATTTAGGCCTCAAAGATGCCCCCAATAGCTTACAGCTTTCTTTATTAAAGAAATAAAATTGATTCTGCTCATATTCAGGAACAAGAGTCAGCACAGAAATAAGATGGAAGTTACAGACACATCAACTGTTAGAAACAATTTTGTCCAACATGGATGGTCAATTTGCCAGAGCAAAATGAGACCCAAAGAGAAGTGATTTGTACAAAGATCCCACCCAAATAGAAAAAGCCAAAGCAATAAAATCATATACCATACCTGCTTCTCCTGATTAAACAAAGATGAATTGGAATGAAATGAAACCAACCATGCAGCACCAGGGCAAAGGTATCAACCATATTGACCAGATAAGACCTATGAATATTGATAATCCAATCATTCAGAAAATGGGAAAATGTCTCACTTTTCCAAAGGGAAGAAAAGTGGATGCTAGAAACTATGTCCTGATAAGCTTCATGCTGATTGCCATAAAAATCCTGAAATGTATTATTAAATAGGTGCTTTATAAGCATAGGAGCTATTTCTAAGCATATTTTTAAAAATAAGCTTGTAGAAATTATAGACAAGCCTTGTTGATAAAGAAAACTCCACTGTACTCTCTCCTTTTTTGTTGCTTTTTGGAGAGGGGAAGGTAGGGAAATTGGGATCAAGTGACTTGCTCAAGGTCGCCCGGCTAGTTTTTGTGTTAAGTGTCTGACGGTGGATTTGAACTCAAGTCCTCCTGATTCCAGGGCCAGTGCTCTATTCACTTTACCACCCAGCCACCCCATACTCTCTCTTTTGATCTCACTCATCAGCTCTCATGGATTCAATGATCATCTTTATGCTGATGAGGCTCACATCTATTCATCTAGTCGTTGTCTAGTTCCTCAGTTCACACCTCAAGTCACCAAGTGCCTTTTGGGCATTTTAAGCTGAATATCCCATAAGCATCTCGAGCTCAACATGTTCAAAATAAAACTCATTATATTTCTCCCCACAACTTACCCCTTTTCTGAACAACTTCCTTATTACTGTTAAGAGTGTAACCATCCTTCCAGTCCTTGGAATCAGCATCATTCTTAACTCTTCTCTCCATGCAGGTAGGTGGTGTAGTGGATAGAACACCAGTCTGGGAGTCAAGAGGATCTGAGTTCGAATTCAGCCTCAGAGATTTGCTAGCTGTGTGACCTTAAGCAAGTCACTTAGCCTGGATTGCCTTTGATAGATTGATCAATTGATAGATAAATAAATAGATAAAAAAATAACTCCTCACTCTTACCTCACATATTGGATTAGTTGCCACATTTTCTCATTTCATCTTATATGCCACATATCGCATCTCCCCTTTTCTTCATTTATAGTTACCACCCTAGTTTAGGCCTTTATCACCTCTCACCTCGACTATTAATGACAGCTTTGTAATTGGACTCCCTACCTCTGCTCTCTTCTCACTCCATTCCATTCTCCACAGAAATAACAAATTGTTTTTACTCAGTAAACTTTTATGGCTCCCTATTACCTATAAGCAAATATCAACCTATCATTTAAAATTCTTCACAACCTGAGCTCTTTCTGTCTTTTTTGGTTTTTTAAAATGCCCTATTCGCCTCCTAATACTCTGTGATCCAGCCATCTTTACCAACTGCTGTGGCTCACAAGTAATGCTTCACATCACATATCCATGTCCTTGCCTAGGCTTTCCTCCACTCCTGTACCCCAAGAATCTTAGCAATAGCCACGTCCCCATATCACCAGATCTGCTTCTAGCCCAGCCTCCATTATTGAAAGGAGAAATCATTGTGGAGAATTTTCTTCTTGAACCACCAAGACCTTCTGACCAACTGCCCCAAACAGACAGAGAAGCACAAGACTCATGAGAGTGGTGGTACCCCCCCCCAGATAACTGATCCTGCTTCAAGTTTAGCCTTTATGGCCATTGTCTAGGGAAACAACTCCCATGGAGAAAGGGCTGACCGTCCTTACTAGCTGCCAACCAACCCATGTTACTAGTTACCCATGTAACTAGCAGGTCATCCTGGGAGGGATACAGGCGACATCAATAGACCAGGCAAGTCAAACTAATACCACCAGCTTGGCCACCATTTCTCTTCAGGCCTTCATGGAGACATCCCTGGACCCTGAATGTAAGAACCTCAGGAACAGCAACACTTCAAGCCCAGCCCTTACAGCCAACCTCCTGGGAAATAGCCATTGTAGAGAAGCAACCTGGCCATTGCTCCCATAGGTGCCACTGCCCAAGCTACTGAAGACCCCAGAAAGAAAGCCGTTGGCACTGTCAAATGGTTCAACATCAGAAATTGATAAGATTTTATCAGTAGAAATAACTATTAATGATAATTAATAATAATAACTAGCATTTATATACTACTTTGAGATTTGCAAATATATACTTATATTATATGATTTGGTCCTCGCAATGTGTGATATGATTGCAGACTCCATTTTACAGACAAGGAAACTGAGGCTGACAGAGGTTAAGTGAATTCCAAGTAAATGTCTGAGGCCAGATTTAAATTTAAGTCTTCTTGACTCCAAGTCCCGCTCTCTTAAACATTATGCCCCCCTACCTGCCTAATCAGGAGCATCATTATCTGCTTTTCCTTTGCACCCTAAAAACCTTTCCATCTATCCTGAAGCTGAAACATTCATTCTTTAGAATGTGAACTTCTTGAGAGCAAGGACTGGTTTTTTTTTTTGGAGGGGCTAAGGCACAGCAATCAGGGTTGTGACTTGCCCAAGGTCACACAGCGAGTGTATCAGGTGTCTAAAGTTGGATTTGAACTCATATCCTCCTGACTTCAGGGCCGATGCTCTATTTACTGGGCAACCTAACTGCCCCAAGCACGGACTGTCTTAACTCTTCCATTGGTATCCCCAGTGCTAGCACAGTGCTTTGAACACTGCTGCTGTTTGGTCAATTAGTCGAGTCCAACTCTCTATGACCCCATTTGGGGTTTTCTTGTCAAAGATGCTGGAGTGGTTTACCATTTCCTTCTCCAGCTCATTTTACAGGTGAGGAAACTAAGGCAAACAGGGTTAAGTGACTTGCCCAGGATCACACAACTAGTAAGTGGCTGAGGTGAGATTTGAACTCAGGAAGATTCATCTTCCTGACTTCAGGTCCAGTACTCTTTTCACTGTGTCACCAATCTGACCCTTGAGATTTATTAACTTCTTAATATATTGAATATATATATAATATATTTAATATTTAAGATATATTTGATATACTTAATCATGCCTATTTAATAACTAAGTTAGATGTTACAAACATAAAAATGCCTATTATCTATCTCTAACTTGTATACAGTGGGCATCTAATGTTTGCTGAATAACTATTTAAAATGCCACTGCTTAAATGTGTGTTATTATTATAGTGGCATATCTTTCATAATAACAATGAACAGGAATAAAAACAGTCTCTTATGGTTTTCTGTCTCTAGTGGTTGAAGAGGGATGTTTAGTCTTAGGAAATGATAGACAAACATAGAAGAGGGGTGCTTAGAAAATAAATAACAAATGCATTTTTTCAAGGCTTATCATAGGTGCTAGATTGTTCAACAGACTGCAAATGAGTTATGGAAACTCTCTCAGCTGAATCAGTCCTTTAAATCCTCTCCATATCAGCACAGACGCGAAGTAATTCCATCAAAGACCAACTTAATGGCTCGACTGTTGTGCTTCTTTTCATTTCTTTAGCTGTCACTGAATTTCCATCTAGATCACTTGAACTATAAATATAATTTATGATTCCAGTCTCCGAAATTTCACTGGAACCAAAACATTTATCATTTTGAAAATCTTTATCCTGTTTTCCACTTGCTAACTGACCTCAACATCAGCATGTGATTCCCCTCTGCAAATGTTTATTAAATGAGGCACATTGCGGCAAGATGTGAGGGTACAAAAAGAAGGAGAGTAGGCACTTATATAATGCCCACTATGTGCCAGGCACCATGCCAAGCACTTTGCACAAATGTGAGTAGTGGCCAATGTGTATCTATCATGACATCAGAGGAAAAATCGATACTCTATGGGCTATTCCAAGTTTGGCAATACAGTCAAAATGGCTGCTCTCAGAGCTGAATAACTAGACTTTAGTACTTACTCAAATATTTTAGAAGAACAAACTGTCCCATCAGAACTCTCTGAGAAAGTGCAGTTCCATGAGAAGAATCAACTCTTCTCTTATCATGCCAAAAGTACAGTTCATCATCACAGCAAAAAAATCAGAACACAACTGAAACATGACCTTGAATCAGCACAAGCTTAATTTCTTGACAGGTTTTTGAGGTACAATCAGTTACTTATTATGGATTATAATCCAGGACTTCTAGGACAATAACTTGTTCTGTAGCATGGTTGATAAGCTAAATTATACTATACTCCAATTAAAACAGCAGCACTTGATGTTATCAATAAACAGTAGTACCCAGAGTAAAGCCAAAAAACATTATCTCATATTCTCATTTGAACCTCACAATAACCTGAGAGGTAGGTGCCATTATTATCCCTATTTATAATTAAGGAAACTGAGTCAAATAGAGATTAAATGACTTTCCCAAGATCATGTCTGAGGCTGGTTTTGAACTCAGGTCTTCCTAACTCCAGGCATACTACCCAATCCAGTATACCACCTAGCCATAGCCCCTCCTCTAATGCTGGTGGTTAATCCCCTCTAATGTGGGGATTAACCACTAGGATTAACCACTAGATGAATAATTATAATAAAACATTTATATATTCCAAAATATTTATAGCAATTCCTTTTGTAGTATCAAAGAACTGGATATTAAAGGGATGCCCATCCATTGGGGAATGACTGAACAAGTTGGGGTATATGATTGATAAAATACTATTGTGCTATAAGAAATGAGAAGCTCAATGATCTTAGAAAAATATGCATAGACTTGCATGAGTGGAGAGTGAAATGAGCTGAACCAGAAGAACGTTGTATACAGTAATAGCAATATTGTTTTAAGAACAACTTTGAGCGAATAAGTCATTTTGACTATTTTAAATACCCAGGTTAACTACAAAGGATCTTTGAAGGAAGATTCTATCTATATCCAGAGAAAGAACTGATAAATAGAAGTATGTATAGAATGATTTTACATCTACAGACATACAGACACACTCTGTCACACACACACACCTATTTGTGTTTAATGACAGCCATCTCAAGGGCAGGGAAAGAGGGAAGAAAAAAAGAGAAAAGAAATTTGCGTGATAATTTCATTATGTATTTAAAGGGAATAGCAAGTTGTACATAATAGATTTATAGTTACATGTGCAATTGTCTTTTTATTATGCTATATTATGGAAATGCCTGTTTTATTCCATAAATTAAAAACAAAATAAGTTTTAATGATGCTATAAAAATAAAATGTTAAATACTGTCCATGCCATAAAAAGATAGAATTAAAGTTCTATATGGATTCAGAGGAGGGGAAGATCACATATAGTATTGGGGAGATGCAGAAAGAAACACAGTGCTATTTGAGCTTACCTTAAAAAGATGATTAAGATTCTGATTAGAGATAGGGAAAAGGAGGATTTCAAATGAAAGGAATACAATAAGCAAAGCATGCAAATAGGAAAACACAGAAATATGTTTAAGAAATAATCAAGTTCACTGAATTATATGGGGGGGGTTGGGAGTAATTAGCAGATATGGTTTTCTAACCATATTTTTTTAGAGCTGATAGAGACCTTAGTATAGGTCTCCAGTCTAAGTCTCTTATTTTATAGATTAAGAAACTGAGACCCAGAGAGATGAAGCAACTTATTTAATAAGTATTTATTGAGTTGAATTATTAAGATTTAAGCAAAAGCAATTTCCTACTATTGAAAAGTTCCTCCAAGTGTTCCTATTCACAGATGACACTTAAAGCTTTGAGCCCATAGAACACTACCAGGTCTTCTTAAAGAAGTCTATATAAAAGATTTCCACACTGGAAAAACAAAGTAGATGAAAGCTTTTTGTTGTTCAGATTATGAAATGCATCTGGCTAGGCGGATGCTCACATTAGTCCATCAATATCTGTATCTTGGAGTAGTTAGTGTAGAAGTGAGGAAAGTTTGGGGAGAGAGGGAGAGAAGAGAGAGAGGGAGGAGGGAAGGAAGGAAGGAAGGAAGGAAGGAAGGAAGGAAGGAAGGAAGGAAGGAAGGAAGGAAGGAAGGAAGGGGGGAGAAAGGAGGAAAGGAAGGAGGGAAGGAAGGATTGAAGGAAGGAAGGAATGGAGGAAGGGAGGAAGGAAGGGAGGAAAGGAGGAAGGAAGGAGGGAAGGAAGGAAGGAGGGAAGGGAGGAAGGAAGGAAGGAGGGAGAAAAGAGGGAAGGAAGGGAGGAAGGAATATAGGGATGCCCATCCATTGGGGAATGACTGAAAGGAAGGAGGGAAGGAAGGGAAGGAAGGAGGGAGGGAGGGAAGAAGAGGGAGGGGGAAAGGAGAAGAGGGAAAGGAAGGGAAAAGAAGGAAACAGAAAGGGGAGAGGAAGAAAGGGGAAAGGGAAAGGATAAGTGAAGGGAAGACATTTATTAAGCATTTAACTGAGTGCCAGTCATTGTGCTAAGTAGTGGGGATACAAATACAAAAAGAGAGAAAGTTCTTGCCCTCAAGTATCTTACATACTACTAAGGGAAGAAAGCAAATATTGGGGAGTAATAACCAAGGACAGCAGTTTTGGAATAGAAAGTCATCACAATGGTGAATTGTGCTAAAGCTCTTTACAAATATCATCTTGTTTGATTCTCACAACAATCCTGGCAGGCAGGTGCTATTATTATTCCTTATTGTATTGTATTATATACAGGTATATCTGTACTATTGAGGAAATGGAGGCAAACCAGAAGTTAAATGACTTGCCCAAGGTCTCACAGTTATTAAGTGTCTGAGGTCAGATTCAAACAGGTCTTCTGACTCCAGGCTTAATACTCTACTTATTGAGTCATCTAGCTCTTTTCTATTAAAATGAGCTATTATTAATAAATTACTATATATCACACTATATAAATGGTAGCCACTATTATTATATAGCACCATATAAATGCTAGCTATCGTTAGAGTAGGCATAATCCGGCTGCAGGAGGATAATGTA
The DNA here is from genome assembly GCA_028646575.1 of Pseudocheirus occidentalis. Lineage (NCBI taxonomy): Eukaryota > Metazoa > Chordata > Mammalia > Diprotodontia > Pseudocheiridae > Pseudocheirus > Pseudocheirus occidentalis. Next base: position 192,734,850 of record CM053598.1, read on the forward strand.
CCAACAGTGTCATTAACAGGCATTGTTGAGATTATTACTGGGAAGAAAGTTGATCACATGTATTCAGAATGAGATAGTGACTCACTAGTATGCCTGAGATACTATTTTTAAAGTTACCAAGAAGAAGATCTCTAGTATTTTAGATTAAATCCTCTTAGGAGGAGTTACAGGGAAAACAAAATTTTCAGAATATTGAAAGGTCCAAGGCAATTTATTTTAGTATTTGTGGAAAGAAGATACACTGCAGTGAAATCATAGATTTCTTCAAAGTATCACCTCCACAAGAAGTGGAAATTGAGGGGACATCCATTAATTGGGGTATGATTGAACAAATTGTGGCATATGAACATAATAAAATATTATTATACTATAAAAATGATGAACAGGCAGACTTCAGAGAAACCTGAGAAGACTTACATGAACTAATGCAAAGTGAAACGAGCAGAACCAGGAGAACAATGAACACAGTAACAACAACATTGTGTGACAATCAGCTTGTAAAGGTGCTTTGAAAAATTGTGAAAGTGCTGTCTAAATGTAATATAAACTACCCTTAATAGTTTAGCTCATTTAAACAAGTTATTGGCATTTTCTTCTTTCCTGGCAGAACCTGGTCTGACCTAGAAAAGGCTTTATCTTCTGTGTAGTATGTTTTTGCCCACTCTAAAAGGTGTCCCATGTAACATCTCAGGTTGCCCGAACCAGTAGAATAATCCTACTCTGCCCACTGTGGACATTTTTGGCTCATCACGCCACCTAAAGAAATCTATCTGTTGTGATTGTTGTTCAGTCACGTCCAACTCTTTGTGACTCCATTTGGGATTTTCTTGGCAAAGATACCAGAATGGTTTTCCATTTCCTGCTCCAGCTTATTTACAGATGAGAAAACTGAATCAAACATGATTAAATGACTTATTCAGGGTCACACAGCTATTACATGTCTAATGCTGGATTCGAACTCAGGTCTTCATGACACCAGGCCCTGTGCTCTATCCACAGAGCAATCTAGTTGCCCCAGAATGGAGATGCAATTTCTCTGCTTAGCCATTTGTTACTTTCTGCCTCTTCCCCTTTCCTTCAGTCTATCACTATTAGTATGGCTTTAGGCAACCTCTGTTTACCAAAGTACAAAATGGAAAAATTGAACTTTGTGTCTGCTAAGCCCCTTCCAACTCTTAAATTTTTTTTCTTTTTTTTTTTGGAGGGAGGAAGGCAGGGCAGTTGGGGTTAAGTCACTTGCCCAAGGTCACATGGCTTATAAGTATTACGTGTCTGAGGCCAAATTTGAACTCAGGTCCTCCTGACTCCAGGGCCAGTGCTCTGTTCATTGTGTCACCTAGACACTCCATAAGATTTTCTAATAGTATCTGAGATCAGGATTCAGTATCCATCCTAATGCATTAACACTCTTGGTTAAGAGAAAGGGGAGTGATACTTCAAGGTTTAACCCTTTTCTTCTTCTGCCCTCCTCCCCCCCCCCACCAAAATAGGAAGGTTCACAGCTACCTTAGTGGACCAGACATGGGCTGCATTTCTCCCAAATCAGGAACTGGCCTCTATCAACTCAGTGCTTAATGGTTCTAGTATGGAATTTGCATTCTAGTCAGGGGATAAGAGCTGGATTTTTTTTTTGCTTTTTGGAGGGCAGTTGGGGTTAAATGACTTGCCCAAAGTGACACAGCTAGTTTTTGTGCCAGGTGTCTGAGGCCGGATTTGGACCCACATCCTCCTGACTCCAGGGTTGGTACTCTATTCACTGCACCACCTAGCCACCCCTTAATAGCTGGATTTTAACTTTTAGTGAGATCTTGCTTCCTCTTCCTTATGTACAGATGTCCTCTTCATTCCAGTGTGCTTCTCTCTATAGTACAAACTTACCCATTATCTAATGGTTTATGCTGACTCAGTTTCTTGGGAATGTCCCCAGTTTTGCACCTTGTTTCTGTTCTTGACCCTGAGTCATGGTGTCCATCTTTACCATATGCCTCAGGACTCAGATACTACCTTTATCTTGCATATTCCATCGTGATCTCTTTGCATCCCACCCTCCAGATTCAATCTCAGTTACTTGAATGTTAGTTAATAAGTGCATATTTGGGGGGCGGAGCCAAGATGGCGGTGTAGAAGCAGCAAGGTCCCACAACTCCCACACGGCCACCCTAAACACCCATAAAATATGAGCCAAGAGAAAGTCTAGGACTCTCAGACTCACAAAAATACAGAGAACACATCTCTCGCTGAAGGCAGCTTGGCAGCAGGGGTTCATCCGGCAGCCAAGAACGGAGGCTGGAACAGCCTGAAGCTGAGACCACGGCCAGGCCCCGGGAGAGTGGAAGGAGCCTGGCTGAGCTGAGCCGAGGGGCACTGCAGCCAGTCTTCAGGAGAGATCTACAGCCTCCAGCACCTCCACATCTGCCAAGGCCTGAGGAACTGAACGGGAGAGGGGCAGCTCACACCACAGCGGAGCAGAGAGACGGGCTCAGCCCAAAACCCGCAGCCAGACAGGCTAGGCCCCAGGGCAGCCTGGAGGAGCTGAGTCTCCCAAACCGCAGCTTGAGTCTACTTCAAAGAAAATCTAAAGCACCTGCCTAAGGGGAATTTCAAATCCTCAGAGACTGTTAGTGAAAGTGAAACTTTGAAAATTACTTTGGGGGTGGTAAAGCAGGTCAGCCAATCTGCCCCTGGGGCAAGGAAGCAGTGGAGGAAGGGAACTGCTGGAACCAGTAGCTGCCCCCACCAGGCTGCTTCAGAGCCCCTGGCCTGCAGACTCTGCAGGGGGGGCTGAATCAATTGATCAGGGCCAAGTGCTCCTGCGCTGAGCAGCCTGGATCCGGATTGTGGTCTTGGGTGTTGATCCTGGGGTGCACTTTCAGCAAGCCAAAGCTGGGGGGGACTTGCAACACCCCCCTAATAGCTCCGGCAGCTGGGAAAACCCCAGAGATTTGGAACAGAGCTTCCCCCCTTGGAAGCAGAGTTTCACAGACCAAAAAAAAAAAAACCAACCAATTAATTGACTGGCCAACATGAGGAAGAGGAAGCAAAATAAAAACACCAATAAAACTCTAGAATCCTTTTTTATGGATAAAAAG
>CM053598.1:192738438-192759248 GCA_028646575.1 Pseudocheirus occidentalis
AGGGTAGAGAACAGAACAAGGCGGGGGGAGGGATAGGAAGGAGACATAGACGATCACTGTCCCAATATGTCCACTGTGAAGATGTCCTGTATAATCACACATCCATAGCCTGTATTGAACTGAGTGTCCTTCCAGTGGGGGTGGGTTACAAGGGAGGAATCAAAAGAATCTAGAATTTAAAGTTCTGCAATACCTGCAACTAGGAATTAAGATATACTGGGGCTGGGATAGGAGACCCTCCCTGCCCTACCAGAAAATAAGAGAACAGAGCAGGGGAGGGGCTTTACAGTGGGATTGCTTTTTTTAAGGTTGGGGAAGGGGCAAGATGGGGAGAAAATGTGTAATTCAAAAATGTAATGAAAATGAATAATGTAAACAAGAAAATAAATAAAAATAAATTAAAAAATAAAATAAAATAAAAAATAAGTGCTTATTTAGCACCTCCTGGGTGTGGGTAGATAGTACAATGGATAGAGTGTCAGGCCCGGAGTCAGGAAGACTCATCTTTGTGAGTGTGATTCTGGTGGCAAACACTAGCTGTATGACCCTGAACAAGTCTAAAGTGAGCTGGAGTAGGAAATGGCAAACCACTTAAGTATCTCTGCCAAGGAAACCTCAAACAGGGTCACGCAGAGTCAGACAGGACTGAAATGACTGAACAACAAGTACCTACTGTGTGTCAGGCACTGTGCTAAGTACTGGTGTTACAAAGAGGGCTCTTCCCTTCATGGAGCTCACAGCCTAAAGAGGGAGACAGCAAACAAAGGGATAGGTACAAACAAATTATATCCAGGAAGAAATAATTAACAGAGGAAAAGCACTAGAATTAAGAGGGATCAGAAAAGGCTTCCTATAGAGGGTGGCATTTTACTTGGGATTTGAAGGAAGCCAGGGCAGCCAGGACTCATAGGTGAGGAAGGAGAGCATTCCAGCCACAGGGGACAGCCTGAGAAAAGGATTCCAGCCAAGAGTTGTAGTTTTGTTCTTGGAACAGCCAAGAGGCCAGTGTCACTGGATCTTGGTGGGTGTAAGGTATAAGAAAACCAGAAAGGGTGGGAATAGGCTATGAAAGACTGTGAATGTCAGAAAGGAGATTTTGTATTTGATCCTAGAAGGGATAAGGAACCACTGAATTTTATTGACTAGGTAGGGTGAAAGGTCAGATCTGAATATGGCTGTGGCCTGCCTTGGTCCCAGAAATGTGCATAATGTGTTATCATCTAGTTTCTGATAAGACATCCTATTATGTTTTACATTTTAGTACCTTTAGACATTCAAACTGGAATACAAGTGACTCCAGTTTTGGGAAAAGGAACCACTTCGTTACACAATGTATCTTCCATCACATACATCTACAGAGTTGCCAGTCACTTTTGTAATTCTCCCCTTACTGAGACAGGTATTTGAATATAATTTTCTTATGGGGTTATATTTCTTGCCTTTTTTTCTAGCACAATGGCGTGCATATAGTAGATTCTCAATATATATCTGTTAGTTGATTAAGTAGATGGAAACTTTAGGGAGTAACTAAAGTTTGATGTCCAAGTTCATATTTTTGTTTTTATGAGGGTGCCTCATGGCCCATAGACTAAAATACTTAAAGGTCTTCTTGTTGCTCCCTTACAGATTGAAGATATCATTACAAAGATGCAGGATGACAAGACAGGAGGGGTCCCCATCAGGACAGTAAAGAGTTTTCTGTCCAAAATCCCCAGTGTTGTCACAGGTAAGCAGGAACCATCCTACAACACTCATGAGCCAAAGATTAGAGTAAGAATTGGCAGCTAATGTAGAAAAGACTCAGGGACAAGCATTGAAGAGGGGAGAGGCTTTAAAGGTTAAAGCTATTACTGACAAGGCGATCTTTACTTAAAAATGTGACCTAGTCCTAGAGATTGTCTTTATGTTTTTATGGTGAAGAGCAAAAAGGTTCTCATCTCTCTATCTGTGTATTTGCATACATCCCTGTGTAATTACTTAGATTTATGAAGCCAGTGTAAGCAGACTTTGTATCTCTGTCTATGTGTTTGCTTACATTTATGAAGTTAGTGTGACTAGATTATCTATTTACATATCTGTCTGTCTATGCCTGCCTGCCTGCCTGTCTGTCTGTCTGTCTGTCTGCCTGCCTGCCAGTCTATCTATCTGTATACATATATATTTATTTATTTATGAAGCCAATGTAGTCAGATTTTCACTTCCTTCCCTCCTTTTTTCTTTCTTCCTTCTTTCTTTCCTTCTCTTTTCTCTTTCTTTTCTTTATCTATATCTATTGAGACATATATATATATATGTACATATACACATATACACACATGCATACACACTCACTGGGCACTTGACAAATGGTTATTAACTGATCTCTTTATGCATATATTATAAGTGCATATATATATGTAAACACACATACATATCAACTGGTTGTACTGTTCATATATATGTGTAGGTATATATACATGCAAATATGTACATATATATGTACTGCACATATTGGTTTGGAGCCACCTACCTATTTTAGATCATTATAACTGTGAATTGTACAAATCTGAATACATGAGACCATTTCAAGGGACTCATTATTTATCCTAATAGGATCTTGTTACTTCTTCAAATCCGTATGGAGAAACACGGCCATTTATAAGCCAGCCTTCTCATCAGGAGATTGGCAAGTGAGGGCTGCATAAGTATAGAAACATTCTTTTCCAAAAGGAAAAAGGGTCTTTTCTTTAACTAATTTTAAAAAAACTTTGATGAATTTCAGAAACAACTAATAAATCTTAATGTTTCAAATTCCATAGATTTTGTATCAATTTTGTTTTAACTCAATAAAAATATTGCATATATCTTTGCATTCCTTAATATTAAAATAATCTTTGTAGTTGAACAGCTCTTGACTAATAATTTGCATATGAATCAGTCTCTATATATGGGTCTTAATGAATGATGACATAATAAATGCTGGATAATATAATTAGGAGGTGGTCCTCCAGCAATGATAAATAATAACTTGAACCTTTTCCTTTTTAGTCGTATGGCATTGTTTGGTGTGTCTCTCCTTTAGACAAGTACTAGAAAGTCATCTGTTCCTAATTGAGGGAGAAAATTATTTTCTCAGTTTACAGTAAAATATAGTGCTTCCTTTCTCCCTTAGGATCTCTGAACTTGCCAAATGATTCACAATTCTCAGCAACTCAGCTGCCATACATTTTCATTTGCATCCACGAGATCCCAAGACTGTATCTATAGTTGTGCATTCTGTTCCCAACCGTGGTCATGAAACCACTTGACTGGTACCCCCCCTTTTTTTTCTAACACCACCAAGGAATAGTTGGATAGCAAGGTGGAATAGTGGATAGAGTTCCATGTCTGAAATCAGTAGGACCTGAGTTCAAATCCAAGCTCAGACACTTAGTAACTGTGTGACTCTGGACAAGCCACTTAGCCCTGTTTGCTTAGTTTCCTCATCCGTAAAACGAGCTGGAGGAGGAAATGGCAAATCCAGTATCTTTGCCAAGAAAACCTCAAATAGGATCATGAAGGGTCTGATGTGACTAATCAACTAAAACAACAACAACAAGGGATGTTTGTGCCTTGTTTCAGCTTTCTGTCTTCCAGGTATCACGCCAATATCCTGCCCGAAGACTACAGTAGATCAGAGCGTGACATTATAGTTGAGTTGTTGGAGAAAGGGGAACAGGAGGGAGGCTGCATATTATCCCTTCTCGGCTTCACTCGTGGATTTAAAGTTCTTCATCCTTCACTTGAAAAAAAGACCACTGATATCATTGGGGGATGTCTTAAGTTGAGAATGAATTGGATTTAAGTGAGGCAAAACTGCACCAAGTCATCAGCCTCACTCTCTCTTTCTGAGTCATTGAACTTCAGTAGCAGGACAAAAGTCAAGATGACTGGCAGTGAATGACCTTAGCATTGACATTAAAGTTGGAGAGTTCAGCCTGGAAAGCTGAATGGAGCTAGATGGGAGATACATATAATCAAAGGAACACCTTTGGAGAGAATAAAGGAATCCGGTGTCCACAAGGGTCACTCCAGAGTTCAGTTTGGAAATATAAGGGCTGACAAGTTAATGAAGAGAAGAAAGAAGGGAAGGAAAAGGGAAAAAAGGGGAGGAAGAGGGAGAGAGTAAGAGGGAGGGGAAGGAGAAGGAGGAGAGGAAGACAGAGAATATGCAACAGCAGGTTAATTAGGCTAGCTCCATAGGAAAAGAGTAATCATCCCAACACTGGGTGGCTAGAATGTTTCTGAGAGACATTTTGCCCCAGCATACATCAAGGAGGCCAGGAGGTGAGATTCTATCACTCTCCAGCTATCCATCCCTAGCCAAGATGTTGAGTCATCCCACCTTAACATAACCTTGACATTCCTGTCAATGATGTGGCTTGAAATGCTGCCGTACACCTCAGTGGCTGGCTTCAGCTGGCTCCTCCTTTACTGCTCTCACAGAGAAGGCATCCTGAGTGCATAGCTCTAGCCTAAGAGAGAGGAATCCTCAAATGCTCCCAGGCTTTTGGAAGAGTCAATAGCAGAGCCAGAGCCAGAGCCAGAGCCAAGAACAGTTTGGGACTGTGGTGCTCAAGCTGCTGTACACACTCCTGTTGCCAGCAACTGCCTATCTACAGAACGTCACATTAGTGCCAGGCTTCTCCTCAGCAGAGAATGCCAGCATCAGAAATGTGTCAGACTGCATGGCAGGACCTGGCTACAGGCAGATACTCATCTTAGGGTAGTGTCAGAAAAGAGATGCTGGGGTCCTGGAGAAGAATGGTCACTTCCAGGCAACCCAGTTGATTTTGTATCTACAAAGGATGAGAAAAGGGGATCTTATTGTTCCCTCTAGTGTTTCCTTTGAAGATAAACTTTTAGAGGCCCTTCTTTGACTGCCTCTCAGTGGTGTGGTACAATGGAAAGAGAACTGAAAGGAGAATAGAGATGTATATTCTAAACCCAGCCCTACCAGTTATTCTCTGTGTTATGATTTTAATGGAAATTACAAGACAATCACTATTCAGTTCTTTCATTCATGTCCAATTCTTCATGACCCCATTTGGGGTTTTCTTGGCAAAGATACAGGAATGTTTTGCCATTTCCTTCTTCAGCTCATTTTGCAGATGAAGAACTGAGGCAAAAACAGGGTTAACTGATTTGCCCAGAGTCACACAGCTAGTGAGTGTCTGAGGCCAGATTTGAACTTGTGAATTTGAGTCTTCCTGACTTTCAAGCCAGTCTTCTATCCACTGCACCTAATGACTTCCCTGAACCTACAAGAACCACTATTCAAAAAGAAGCAAAACAAACCTTCCCTTAGACAAAATCTTACCATAGTCTGGAAGAGTCTAATCTTTGAGGTTTAAGGGTCTGACAGACCAGTGAACGTCTCAGATTCTGTTGACAAAAGTAACTTTTGTCTGCCATTTGTGTCTTAGATTGCTAGAGAGAGATAAAACATTGAAGTTCTTTCTATATGCCAAGCCCTGTACCTTAGTACTGCAGATACAGTAAAGCACACTAAACTGTCTGCTCTCAGAGATCTTTCATCCCGTTATGGAAGGCAACACATACATGAGAGCTGGAAAGCCTGTGTCGGGGATTGTTACTCAGGCAGTGGCATGGCTGGGGATGTGATAGAGGTACTGTGGAGGCCCAGAAAGGAGCGAGGGAAACACCCAGGGAGGTTCCAGGGGTAGAGTCCAGTTTTCCAGGGGGGAGGTTATGGAAGTCTGGCCCTGCTGGAGATAGCAAGGCTGGAGGGGTCTAGGAAATGCAGCATCTTAGCAATCATAAGCTTAAAACAGATGCTTCCTGAGCACAGGTTTTATTGGGGGTAGGAACAGGGAGAGGGAGAGGGAAGGCAAAAACAGAGTTTTTAAAAGATGAATGGGAAGAAGGAAAGGAGGATGGAATAAAGTCACTGTTGAAGAAGGGGGAGGGGAAGAGTTATCTCCATTTTATCAATGAATAAGTCACAGAGAGGACATGAAATTATTTTGTCAAGCTCCTAGTCTATGAAAATATTAAGTATTCATGTTTAATTATCAACAATGGATAGAGATCTGCCCTTGGAGTCAAGAAAACCTGGATTTAAATCCTGCCTCAGATTCACTGAGCAGCTGAGTCATGCAGGGGCTTAGAGCAATGGCCTTAGAATCAGAAAGACTCATCTTCCTCAGTTCAAATCCAGCCTCAGATATTTACCAGCTGTGTGACCCCAGAGCAAGTTATGTAACCCTGCTTGCCTCAGTTTCCCCATCTGTAAAATGAGCCAGAGAAGGAACTGGTACGTTCAGATACATTGGTCCTGTGATCATGGTCACATGACTTAACCTCTCAGAACCAAACTCTCCCCACCCTTTCACTCTCTCTTTAAAACAAAAAGTTACGGAAGAGTTGCTGTTCTACACCGGTAGAAGTAGTTTCCATACCCCTACAGCACCAGTATTGGATATTGTATCTCCCCCCACCCAAAGGATGTAAGATTCTTGAGGACAAGAATAGTTTTGTTTTTGTCTATGTGTTCCCAACACTCTCAAACATAATATGCACTTAATACATGTTTATTGGATCTCATACTTTTAGAATTATGCTGGTTATTTTTTAACACCTCAAAACCAGTAATAGAATGTTGCTGTTATTTTTTTTAAACTCTCATGGTTCTATGGCATTGTGTTGTTTTAAATTAGAAAAATGTTGTAGTTTCCATAGTGATTGTAACTCACCCAGACTAACACATTTTCTTTAAATGTATCTAGTATTTTCACTTCTTTCCTAGGGTGTTAACTTCAATAACTTAACACATCTGAAATACTGTCCAATTACCTTGTGAAGGTTAAAAGAAAAACTCTGGCATTTCTGGCCTTTGTGTCATTAAAAGCTTATCCCCAGTCTTAGGTTGTTGTTGCTGTTGAGTCATGTCCAACTCTTTGTGACCTCATTTGGAGTTTTCTTGGCAGAGATACCAAAGGGATTTGTCGTTTCCTTCTCTAGCTCATTTTATAGAAGAGAAAGCTAAGGCAAACAGGGTGAAGTGACTTGCCCAGTGTCACAGCTAGGAAGTGTCTAAGACCAGATTTGAACTCAGGAGGATGAGCCTTTCTAACTTCAGGCCCGGCTCTCTCTACACAGCAGCACCTAGCCGCTTCTTACTAGCATACTAAAACCAGCATTGTGCATATGCCGTAGTGGTATGTTTGAAAACATTGAACATGTGTGGTCTGATATGCATTTCAGTCCTGACTCATTCACCAAAGACTTAGATGGAGCTGAGCATTTCATTTATTTCCTGAACCTCCCTTTCCAAATTTATATGGCACTTTGCCTATAGTATCTCTCTTGAGCCTTATAAAAAAAACCCATAGGTTTTCTACAGATGAGGGAGTTGAACAGAGGTTCAGAGTGCTCCTAGGCAATAGCATCAAGGACATGAACAGATTGGGGCAAACAAGGAAAATGCTAAGTGATGGTGTCCAAGAGAAGGTGTGGAAATGGCAATAGGAACAAAGAGTACCCCAGTTCCTCCTCCTGACCTTGTGTGTCCTGAGGTATGAGGGAATAAACTGCCAAGCCTCATAGAGGGTGCCAAAATAAGTGGAGTTTTCCAGAGAAAGCTTGGTTTAAGTGAGCTGCAGAAAGTGCGAGGGATATCAGAAGAAGAGACACAAGGTCTAGGAGGTGATCTATTCCAACTCCCTTACTTTTAAAACAAGCATTATGAGATGGAGGGGCAAAAGAAAAAAAAATGAGAACTTCATGTGAAAAGTAAAGTGTAGCTTTTTTGAAATAATAACCCATTATTGGATTCCCATAAAGTACAGGTTAATAATTAGAAGCATTTTAATTAGAAACTGAGTTGACATCTACAGGGCAGCCAGGTGATGCTGTAGATAGAGCACCAGGCCTGGAATCAAGACCCGAGTTCATATCTATTCTCAGACAACCCTGGGCAGGTCACTTCACCCTGTTTGTCTCTGTTTCCTCATCTGTAAAATGAGCTAGAAAAGGAAATGGCCAACCCCTCCAGTATCATTGCCAGAAAAGTCCCAAATGGGGTCATAGAGATTTCGACATGAGTACAGAATGACTAAACAAGTACAACAAGATCCACAAGAACTGGGAATCCCACGTAGGGAATCTCAAAGATCTCAGCACGGATGAATGCTGACTAGCTTGTCCTGTCTTGCACCTCTGCCTCTAATTCCTCTAGCTGTGATGCTAATGTTTTTGTGGGTTATTGCAGTAGACCCAGAAGATCCAGCAGTTCACAGGAATCTCAGGGTCTGTCTTATCCAACCATTGCCTAAATAGGCCTACCCTTTATTATATGCCTTTCAAGCGGTTGTCCAGCTAGCCTTTGCTTTGACAGCGATAGTGATCAGAAAATTCAGTGCCTCACAAGGCAGGCCTGTTCCATTTGGGGACAGCTCAAAATAATTGTTATAGTAAAACAATTGCCTACCTGTTACTGTCTCCCCGTTGATCCTGCTCCTCCTCTCTGGGGTCAAGCAGAATAGGTCTCCTTTCTCTTCTATTTCATATCACTTCTGAGAACCTCTGTACATTGATTCTCACTCCTCTCACCCCTCCCAATCAATCCTTCATCTCTATCACCTGATCCCCATCGCCTATTCCACCAGTATTTACATTCCCACACCCCATTCCTGTGGGGATTTACTGATACACAAATTCACAGTTTATATCAATGAGCCTGTTTCCTGTTTCTCCCCTATTGTGCACCATGTCAGATCTAGAATTTTATAGATGTACCACAGAAGGTAAAATACTGCTAATTCTTTGCACCTTTTTATGTAGCTAGCAATCTATCAACAGAATACTCATTTGAGCATTATAATCACAGCAAGCAACAGAAGCGTACATGCAATTCACTCAACTTGGTAGCTGTGTGAAATTGGATAAAAAACTTTGGAACTCTGGGGCTCAGTTTCCTCATCTATAAAGAGGGGATCATAGAATCATAATTCTTGAATTGGAATAGAGAATAGCTGCTCTCACCCTTGGTTCTTACAAATTAAGAAAATGAGTCTCAAAGATGTTAAGTAATTTTCCCAAGTTTGCTCAAAAAGAAAATGGCAGAGCCCGGATTAAAACTCAAATGCTCTTGATCTGAGTCAGTGGCTACCAGAGGGTTGTCACAAAAATCAAATAAGATTGTCCATATGAAAGTGTTTCGTATATTACTAAAGCTTACACAAATGTAAGAGATTATTATTACGAAATGAGAACATTGACAGGGCTCCAAAGAAGTCATTGATCTAATAAGACATCTCTTTGTGGGGTTCTACTTTAGCAGTTTTTAAATTTTCATTAATCTGAACTTGACAAATGCCAAGAAACATTAATATTTCAATATGCAAAGAAGAACAGAAAATAAGGACTTGATATGAAACTGTGAATCTCATACATACAGCTTGTTTATAAAATATATAAATAGATATGAAACAAACCAAAAACACTAATTTCAAATCTGTCTTGCTTGTTTTTGTCTTCCTCTCAACTTCCTGTTCTCTTCTAGGCATTTTAAAAATTGTTTCAATGAACCTTTTTGCTTTTTTTTTCTGATTTTTTTTTTATGTTGGTACCACAGTTGTTAGTTTCTTTCCCTGCAAGTACACATGTACATATATGTGTGTGTGTGTATATGTATACATACAGATATTTTTTTCAGTCATTTTTCAGTTATGTCTGACTCTCATGACCCCATTTGGGGTTTTCTTGGCAAAGATACTGGAGTGATTTGCCATTTTCTTCTCCTGTGTGTCCCTGTATTTACAGAAAATTAACTGAGGCAAATAGAGGTTAAGTGACTTGCCCAGAGTAATAGCCAGTAAGTGTCTGAGGTGGGATTTGAACTCAAATCTTCCAGGCTTCAGGCCCAGAACTAAAGAACACACAACTAGCTGCTAATTGATGAATACCACCTTATTTTCCAGTAGTTCCAGGTTTTTGGCTACCACAAAAAGTACAACCATAAAGATTTTTTTGCAGATATGGGGCTTCTCCCTCTTTCTTTGTTCCCCTTGAGTTGTCTGGCTAATAGTAGTGTCATTGAGTAAAAGGATGTTCCCAGCTTAGTGACTTTGGGGAGAATGGCTGTATGGATTCATAACTCCACAACGGTGCATTAGGATGTTGGTCTTCCTACAGTCCTTCTAACAATCATCACTTATTTTCTTCTTATGTCCTTCACTAATCTGATATGTATAAGAGAACTTATTGATAGAGCCTGTGACAACATAGTTTTCTCAGCCTCAATATCCTTTTGTTTCTAGTTCAAATGATTTAGAGAAGGAAAGGCTGAGTGTCAAAAGTCCTTTAGTGGAATTCCCTGGAGATATCAATCTTTCCCTCAATCCTTTGTTTTTATTTCCTGCTATATATAAGTCTATATAAGGCAACCTTTCAAGGTTTTTACCTGCAGCACTGTTTCAGGAAGAGCCAAAAGATGTGAATTTGAGTCCAAGTTTCAAAACTTATTAACTGTATAACTCTAGACAATTCATTAACAATAAATCTCTCTCTGAGGCCCAGTTCCCTCATCTTTAAAATGAGCCATTAATGCTTGAATCATCTATCTGAAAGTGTTGAAAGGAAAGAGCTTTCTATATCTGAAAATAGTGAATAAATGTGGGCTTTCTCTTGTTTTTCTACTTTGAGACTACAGTCATCCCTTCCACTTTGTGACTTTTCCCATTGTAGTTTTGGTATATTATGGGTCAGCATAAGAAATTAAATGGGAATTTGGGGGGAGTTTTGCAGAAACTACAGACAATACATAAAAAGTTTAGAAACTCAGAAATGTATAAAATGTATTCAACATATTTCATCTTTTAATACCATAATAATTCAAGTTTATTTTCTGGTATAAAGGGAGACCACAAAAATTTTGCATGACTCTTCCAGATCATGGGGGTGCCATACCCCTAACTCCCACCATGTGGAAAGGATAACAGTACATTTACACTGTATCATGGTTTACCAGGCATCACAGAATCTCAAAGAGTATAGGAGTAAATTGTGAATTCTGGCAGATCCTATCAAAATAGAAGGGTTTTACATGTGGGCATGATGAAGGACAGGGCTGGGTGGCAAAATGGATAGAGTTGGGTCTGGAGTCAGAAAGACTCATTCAAATCTAGCCTCTAGCTGTGTGACCCTACCAAAGGAATTGTGAGGTTAAGTGACTTGTGAGGATCACATGACCAGTATGTGGGCAGTATGGGACAGGACCTACCTATATCTACTACACTATAATGCCCTTTACTTCTATTTGCTCATTTAATTTCTTTATAGTGTAAATTGACAGGTGGGGACATTCCATGAGTTCAGAAGATCAGATAAAATAAATGGAGAGGAAGTTAAAAGGTAGAGGCAGGGTTTTGTGTGGGGTTTTTTTTTGAGGTTTTTATCACAGGACTCAGAGGAAAAGCATTGACTGACAAAGTGGAAAGTGGGAAGATGTTATTTAGCAAGACATCAACTAAGCAATTTATTGCAAGAGGCTGAAGTGTTTATTGCTGTGAAAATCACTGCAGAGATTGGCAGAGATCTGTGGCCGTGGGTGGCCAGGGAATAGAAAGGCATGTGTGCTACTATATGGCCAAGGCTATTGCATTTTGCAAATGTTCATCAAGGGACTGTGGGATAAGGTTATGGTGGTTGCATCCAGCAGCTGTCAAGTTAGTCCTATATGTGAAAACCTCATCATTCCTATGGTGATCACTTTTTGTACCTGGACATTTTCACTTTCCCCTCACCCATAATTGTTATATGTGCCTGGGGTATTTGTACATTTCTGTATCCAAGGTCCATGGGCCCATAAACAAAGTACATGCACATGCACCCAGATTATTGTTACTATTTTAAAATCTTGAGCTTTATATCATTATTATATCATTATATATATATATATCATATTTATATCATATATAGCATCATTATAAAAATCTATTGATATCCTGACAGTCTAGATGGGTAGGCAAAAACAAAATGAGACATCACAGTTTATTCAGAATTGCACAAGAATAGGTCAATTATATACATAAAATCACAGAATCAAGAGTTGGAGAAGCCCATATCATCCAGTCTAACTTCTCTCAATCCAGAGATTCTTTTTGCAGTATCCTTGTAGACAATCACCCAGCCTCTGCTGTTGCTTTTAGGTGGCTACTACCCAGTTATGGTGATTCATGTAGACACAAATGAAACTATAATAAGGAACCTAAAAGAGTATTGCCCAAGATTCCATAGTGTTGAGCAAGGAACTAAAGACCATAGGGCTACAAATTGTGCTTTTTTTCACTGCTGCCTCTTGAAAGCAAAGGATGCAGAAGGAAAAAATTAATTTGGTAACTGGACTTAGAAGGTAATCAGGCTTAGAAGGTAATATTTGAGAATATGCTTTGGTACTTTGGTCTCTGGACCATGTCTTAACAGATAGGGATGATAGACTCTTGGCCCAAGGACGGAGTGGATTTTACAAAAGTCCATAAGAATGTAGTCATGAGGGATCTTGACAATCAGATCAGTAGAACTTTAAATGAAAAAAAAAAAAGGATGAGGATGAAGAAAACCACTAACACAGATACTATAAAGAATAGCTAAGGTGAAGGAAGAAGAGTAGCCATTGAGACACCGAGAAGTTCCCAGGAGACAAGAATCAAGGAAGAGAGTCAACAACGAAAACAAAATTAAAACCAAAAAACCACCATGAATTCTAATGTCCATACACAAATACACAAGAAACAAAGAGGAGCCACAGGCACTAACTCAAGGAGTTAAATGGTATCCCTGAAAATTGGTTGGATAAAACCCATCATTTGATTAGACTCTGGATTGGTACATTTTATTATTTTTTTATATTTTTTTGCTTTTTGTAGGGCAGTTGGGATTAAGTGACTTGCCTAAGGTCACACAACTAGTAATTGTTAAGTGTCTGAGGCTGGATTTGAACTCAGGTCCTCCTGACTTTAGGGCCAGTGCTCTATTCACTGCACCACCTAGCTGCCCCCATTTTATTTTTTAAAAGCATGATAGGTAAGAATGTGGTAGGAGTGGAGGTAGCATTATAAATTTAGTGCTTCCTCACTCTCACCCTACCTCTCCACCATCCTGTGACCGGCATAGTGGGAAGTAAGGCGAAAGGTGTCAACAATAGAAGTTTATAAAGCGTATTACTCATGTTTCTCTTTGTTTGTTCCATAATTATCCTTTGGTATGAGTGAAAAAAATACTGTATACAGTATACCCATATGTATATCTACTCCTTAGGATTTTGTTGTTGCTGTTGAGTCATTTCAGTCATGTACAACTCTGTGACCAATTTTGGGATTTTCTTTGGCAAAGCTACTGGAGTTATTTGCCATTCCCTTCTCCAGCTCATTTTTTTACAGATAAGGAACTAAGGTATACATGGATAAATGACTTGTCCAGGGTCACATTGCTAGTAAGTGGCTGAGGCTAGATTTGAATTCCTGAAGAGTATTCCTGATTCTAAACCCAGAATTCTATCCACTGTACCACCTAACTCTCCCTTAGGATAACCACCTCTAATATGAAAAGGTCATGGGGCTGACATTCATTTAAAGTATAGCAGCATGGTCAAAAGGAGATGAGAATAACAAATTTGATTGGGTAGGTCCCTAAATCCAGCTACTCTAGATGAGTGGTGCTTTGGTTTCTGGGCCATTAGAGACATGGGGTATATCATCATTATTATCAAAAATATATTGATATTCTGAAGATCTGGATGGTGAGGCAAAACAAAATGAAAGGAGACATCATAGTTTATTAAGAATTGCACAAGAATAGGTAAATTGTATACATAAAACCACAGAATCAAGAGTTGGAGGAAACGATATCATTTGGTCCAACTTCCCCCAATCCAGAAATCTTTTTATCATATCCCTGATACTGTGGACAATTACAATAGAGACAGAGTTGAAAGACAGAGGTTTGCTCATTCTCTTGCAACCACATTTAGCATATCATTGACTCAGCTCTTCTGCTCCAGAGGGTTATGATCAATCCATCAAAATTAGCACAAGACTCCATACCTGGTAGTTAAATATATTAAAAAGGTATGCTCATGCAAAGAAATTCCAGAACCAGAAGGAGGAAGCACAGCGGAGAGCATCTGGGTGAAAAGCAATGGAAGAAGAAGCAGCAGTGATCTTTTTATCCAAGTAAACTATCGGCCACCTGCACAGAAAGAGGAGATAATTGAAGAGTTTGGGAAACAAACCACAATGTAGTACAGAAGCATAATGTAATAATGATAGGAGAATTAGACAGACATCAGAACATATCAGACATCTGTTGAATTCTCTTGCTGCCAAAATCTATTATTCAACCAATCAACAAGTATTTATTAAGTCCTTACAGTGTGTCAAATAGTGTGCTGGGAACTGGGACATCAATACAAAAAACAAAACAATCCCTACTCTCAAAAAGTTTGTATCAATAAAAATTACATATATCAATAAAAACATGATTAAAATAGTTTTAAATATTTGAAATGATGCCTAAGAATGCCTAAAAGTCTGTGTAGGCAGACATAAAAAAGGTATACCAAAACGTTTGTGGCCTTTCTCATTCCTTCACCAACTTGAATATGACCCTAGAGAAGCACTTTCCACATAAATCACCGATGATTTTTTAATTGCTAAATTCAATAGCCTTTTCTCAGTCCCCCCTCCCCTTGGCCTCTGAAGAGTTTTCAATACTATCCCCAAACTTTCCTCCTGGATATTCCATTTTCCTTTGGTTTTAGAAGTGACAATAATCTCTTCTGTCCTTCCTCTATCCAAGTGCTGATTCATCATCTTCCCATAGCCTAAACATAAGTCTACTGCAAGGCTCGGCCCTGGACCTTCTTTTCTTCTCCTTCTATATTCTACCACCTGTTTATCATAGTTTATCCCATGGGAAAGAACAGATTTTTATCCACTATGCCATGTTTTCCCCCCATGTCGGGAATGCTTTCTCTCCTTACCTCAAATGTGGTTGGTGATTGTAATGATCAGAGTCCTAAGTCCATCAAAGCTGATTGTCTTCGTCATATTGTCATTGCTGCGTACATTGTTCTGGTTCTGCTCACTTTACTCTGTATCGTTCATACAAGTCATTCCAGATTTCTCTAGAATCAACGTCTTCATCATTTCTTAAAATCTAGCAGAGTTTCATCATGTTCACATACCATAACTTGTTCAGTCATTCCAACTGATGATCGCCCCTCGGTTTCTAATTCTTTGCCACCACAAAAAGAGGTACTAAAAATATTTGATACATATATGAGTCCTTTGTTCTTTGATCGCTTTCGTGCATAGTCCTAGCAGGGGCACCAATGAGATAAATAGCATTTCCATGAGCAAGGACAACATAATTTGAGTAAGAATAGGAGCTGATAAGTAAAGAAAAAATGAAATGCATCAATATTTTATATAAAATCTGTTGTCTCTGATATTTAGATAATTTCATAAGACTAAGAGCCATTCTCCAGTACGTAAATGGTCACCAGTTATGAACAAACTATTTTCAAAAGAAAGTTTCTGAACCTTCAACAACTATAAAAAAAATGTTCTAAAACTAGTAAAGAAAATGCAAACCACAACAATTCTGAGATTTAACCTCATATCCACAAAACTGACAAAATGGACGAAAGGCAGAAATGGTGTTGGAAGGGCTATTGACAAACAGTTATACTAGTGTGCTATTATGGTGCTGTGAATTTTTCCAATTCTTTTGTAAAACAGTTTGGAATTATGTGAGACAATGTACTGAACTGTTCAATATTTTCACTCAGTCATTCAGTACTAAGTTTATACCAAAATATTCATATGGCACCTTCATGAGGAGTAGAGTTTTCACTCTCCTCTTGTCTCTACCCTGGAATATGTTTGTCACCAGTGACATTTCAGTCACTCCATTTTCCCCCTATCCAGTATTACCTTCTCACTTGTCATCTAAGCTCTTTCTGGGCTTCACCACACAGAGGAAAGAATATGTGAGCTTGCTTGAAGGAAAAACAGTGGAGAAAGTAATGATACCTGAGGCTGTAATCCACCAAGCAACAACTGCTATTGAATTAGTGTTTTGAGTAGGAGACAAAAAACTGGATTTATTCTTTCTCTCTCTCTCTCTCTGTCTCTCTCTCTCTCTCTGTCTCTCTCTCTCTCTGTCTCTCTCTCTCTCTCTGTCTCTCTCTCTCTCTCTCTCTCTCTCTTTCTGTCTCTCTCTCCCTCCCAGTGGGTAAAACAAATCAATTGGGGTTAAGTGTCTTGTCCAAAGTCACAAAGCTAGTTAAGTGTTTCAAGTGTCTGAGGTCGGATTTGAACTCAGGTCCTCCTGACTCCAGGGCTGGTGCTCTCTATTCACTGCACCACCTAGCTGCACCTGGGTTTATTCTCTTACCCTACAATGGAAAATTTGTAAAATATAAAATCAATTGAATTTTCCCTCCAGAGCTCCACATGGTGTTGATGGAAGATATCCCAACAACTTCCAACAGAGAGCACTGCCCTCCTCTCTAGCTTTCCATTCATGGTTATGAAGCACCCAAATCAAAAGTGCTATGATCAAACAAACTTTGTCTTAAGCCAGTATTCTATACTAAGTTAACAGAAATGTAAACAAGCTTTAAAGAACAGATATGCTTTGGATTTAACAAATTGCTCTCCTTTAGGAGAAAGTAGAAGAAAAAGGCAGGCAAATATCATCACCCCATCTCTCCTTGGAATCTTTGATTGCTTCATTATTTGTGAGAGGCAGAGGCAGCTACAGTAGAACTGGTGACAGCTGACTGCCAACCTCCACCTCCACACCTTGCTCCTATATGTTAAACTAGCTTTTCTCTCATTATGAACTTTAGGAGGGAGCAGTGATGTTCTCCATCTAGTCTAGTCTCCTATCCTCTGGTTGCCCACTCTGGTCTTAATTCTGTTGAAACTTTCTCTTGATCACTCACTGTTACCTGCCATCTCTTGAATACTGCACCTAACTTCTCTCACCTCACCTTACTGCTTACTGTGCATGTCCTACCTCTAAAGAGATCTCTTCCTATTAGGAAAGCAGTTCAGTCTTTCTAAGACACAATTCCTCTGTAATTCATAGATCATAACAGACTAAAGGATTTCCATCTCATCCAACAGAACCTTTTTTTCTCCCAAAGCATATATATTCAGGGTTGAAGATAGGGTACAGATAAAGTTTGTAGGAAAAATCAATAAAGGGAGAATATATTTTTGATCTGATTCCTACTATCAGAGAGTTATTGCTTGCTAGGGTGGAAATGAGGCAAAGCTTGAGTGGTGGAGAACATTACCATTCCCTCCTAGAATTCATAATAGAGGAGAGAAAAGCTTGTCTGCCATATACCTTAGATTTTAGAGAAACATTATTTTAGATAGGTTGGCTATCATGGACTAAACTTCTACAAGAGAAGTCAGCCCAGGAGAGATGTGCAACTCTCAAGAATGAAATTGAGTAGTCACCTGTCAGGTAAATTATAGTAGGGAATCCTTTCCTGAATAGTTTGGAATAGATAGAAATTAAGGTGCTTTCTAACTGTCAAATTCTGTGATTCTATGACTTGTTCTCTTTGGCCCCAGAGATTGAAACCAAGAGTACTGAGTAAAAGTTATTCAAAAATAATAATGAGAAGAAAATTAGACTTGATGTCAGAAAAAAACTGCATAACAGTTAAAGCTATTCAAAAGTTCATTAGAATGTGTACACCTTTATTGGAAGTCTTTTAACAAAGACTGGATAACTACTTGTCAAGTTTGCTCTAATTGGAATTCTTTTTAGGTATGATTTGGACTATATGGTCACTGAGGTCATTCCCAGCTCTAAAATCCTATGATTCTATAATTGTAGTGACAGGAAGTTTACTCCATAAGGCTTCCTCTTCCATTGTTGGACAGCAGCTGAGGCTGGTTCCTAGAGATTATCACTTTCATGTCATGCTCACAGACCATCTGTTTAATAACCTGTTCTAGAATTTTGCTGGAGATGGACATCAAACTAATAGTTCTGTAGTTTTTAGAACTGTTTTCTCCTTTTAGAAAATTGGCTCAACATTTTCCTGTCTACAATTTTCTGAACCCCTCTCCTTATCAACATGATTTCTCAGCAGCGATTCTTTGATCATTTCAGCAAGTTCTTTTAGATTCTGAGAAATAAATCCCCTGGTCTTAGAGACCTAAACTCATTTATAGCAACTCGATGGGCTTTTACAATCTCATCTTTTACTTTTGCCTTCAATTCTCTCTTTTCTGTGTCTTTGTTCTACTTTGTATAATTTGAAGATTGTTCTCCTTGATGGGGAAGATTGAAGTAACAAGACAATTAGGTAGTTAAGTGTAAATGCAGAAGCTTAACCACAAGCCAAAAGTCAAGTATCTAACACAGTTCCAAAAATAGAAATTCCATCTATTATTTTTTCAATCTTTACATCAGTGCTATGGGAGGTAGGAGATAATATTTCCATTTCTCAGATGCAGATGGTGAGGTGTAAAAAGATTTTGCTCATGGTGTTAGTCCAAAGCAGAGTCATAACAAGAATCCAGGTTTTCTGACTCTTAGTATCATGTGAATTACCCTTCACCTATTAGTAGATAGCGCAATAATAAATTTTATTCACCATATGTATCAGCCTCATGAAGAAGTTATATGTAAATATTTTTTCACATTGAATCTCTTTCAGATTCATCACTGCAACTTACCTCATCAAGGATCCAAGACTGTTTAAGCTATTAAAGCTTAAAACTGCACTGAAACTTTTGGGACACCCTAAACACTCTATCTTATACTACATATCTTACTGGTATGACTTTTTAGGCCCCAGTTATATTATTAGTCCATCTGAACCCTGGATCATATTAAGCCAGAGAGTTCTTTCTATAAAAGCAATCTCTGTTAGGGATCAAAGAAATTCCTCTTCTTTTTCTACCTACTTACCTTGCCCTCAACTCTAATATAGGGAGAAGAAGGGCATGTTTCCTTTTTCTCTGTATGATTCAGAAGCTATCAACCATAGAAAGAAAGTAGAACCAAACTAGCTCAAGAGCTAAAAGATGGGCAGTCAAAGAAATGGGTTTTCTACTCTCAACATTTCAATGTGTTTTAATTGCGTTTAAATAGCCTGAGGATTAAGAAATGATGACAGTTTGCACAGAGGCAAACAATCAACAAAGGTCCCAGGTGGCCCATGTGGGTTATCAGATCTGTTCCAAAGAATATTTGGCTATTAATTATGATTACACACTAAGAACCCACTCAGTGGTTGGCTAAGTACTTTCGTGGCCCTAGTGTCCAACTAGAACCACAGAATGTTAGCGTTGATAGAGACCTCGGAGATTCAGCTCTCTCATTTTACAAACAAGGATATACTGACACGTATGCAGTACTTTGGGATACAATGGATAGAGCTCCAGGTTGGGAGCCAGGGAGTTCAAATCTGGCCTCAGACACTAGCTATGTGAGCCTGGGCAATTCATTTAACCTTGTTTGCCTCAGTTCCTTCATCTGTACCATGAACTGGAGAAGGAAATGGCAAACCGCTCCAGAATCTTTGCCAAGAAAATCCCAAGTGGGGTCGTGAAAAGTTGGTCATGACTGAAAAATGACTGCACAACAACGCCCAGTGTTTTAAGATTCCAGAATTGCTTTATTTACAGTATCTAATAATAATGATAGCTCACATTTAGATGGTGTTTGCTCTGTGCCAGGCCCTATGCTGAGCACTTTATAATCATTTTCTCTTTTGACCCTCACAACAACCCTGCGAGGTAGGTGCTATTATCTCCATTTTGTAGATGAGGAAACTAAGGCAGGAAGAACAGTTTATTGTTCTGTTGGTTGTCTAAACTCAAGAAAGTGATGGAAAAAATGTTCATAATTCAGATTAAACTTAAAAGTATATAATGCATACATTCTGCCTCTCCTCATTTCCCTGCCCCTCCCCTTTCCCCTAGTGAATACTCCAGCTTGGAATCTTCCAATTTACACCTCTACTGCCTTCCCTAGTCTGGTTCTACCTCTTTCCACTTCCCCTCCTTCAAATGACTTCCGTTACACTGCAGAAGGGTGCCAAGTTGGGCCCATGGGCACAGACCACCTGGCCTTGTTTTGTTGAGCCTGAAAGTAAAGTCTTTGGAGAATACAACATCACCAATTGATGCTGGTACCTAATTTTGAAGGAAACTTTTTAACCATTGACTTAGAAGCAGAAGGGTAGGATTTCCCCAGAGGTCACAGGAGATTGGGAAGGAATTAGATCAGGAATGAAATGTGTTTTCTGTAGATAATACAGTCGTAATTTGAGGAAAGCAGAGTCAAATGACAGGAAGTCACCTTCAGTGATAAAGCTGCTGAGAGATCAGTGGCCCATCCAGAACTAAGATCTGAGGCTGAGATAGGATGTCTCCAACCAACCTACTTCTGAAATAGCTCAAAATCGGTATGTTATGCACTGGGATTATTCTTCTTCAACTCACTTCATCTTTTTTCCCCTTTTTTTCCCTTCCATTCTTGAATTCCAACTGATGAAGGAAGTCACCTGCTGAAAATGTTGCATTTCACAAGTAGTCAAATGAAATACAGCAAAAACATTAAGCTGTGATTAGGGATAAGGCCAGTATATCAGCAGGCCTAAAAAGTAGTCTCAAAAAGAAACCAGCTTCACAAGATTAGGGAAAAATTGCTAGACAGAAGTTTATTTTTTTTAATTTTAATTTATTTTCTTGGTTACATCATTCATTTCCACAAGGTTTTGAGTTACA
>CM053598.1:192759748-192775361 GCA_028646575.1 Pseudocheirus occidentalis
TCTTACAGTGGGATCAATGCTCTGGGCTGGGGGGTAGGGACAAAAAGGGGAGAAAATTTGTAACTCAAAACCTTGTGGAAATGAATGATATAACCAAGAAATAAATTAAAATTTACATTAAAAAAATAATTTTCATTATCTTATTGTAGAGAGAAAAGAGAAATAAGAAATTCAGTCAATAAGCATTTGTTAAGTGGGTACTATATGCTAAACACTATGCTAAACTCTGGGGATACAAAGAAAAGCAAAAGACAGTCTGTTTTCAAGTAGCTTGTGGTCTAATGAAGGAGATAATATGTAAATAACTTTGTAGAAAAAAATGACATATACAGTTTAGAATGGAAATAATTGTCAGCAAAAAAGTTTTTACTATGTGATAAGCACTGTGCTAAAATGGGTGTTAACACTGCTTTTAATATTGTTGTAATCAGATCACATTCCCTTTTAACTATTTAGGAATAAACTGTAGGAAATATACTTGGTTGAAAGGGACCCAGAGTTTGTCAAATTCATGGGTTCTTGTTATTGGATCATAGCTTTAGAACTGGAAAGAATTTTAGTAGCCATCAAGTTCAACTCCCTGATTTTACAGTTTTCCTTCCTCTCTTGCTCCTGTTGAATTTGTTCTATGCTCTCATTCCATGGTCAAGATCTCTTCCAATTTCCCTAGAACCTTTCTTCTGGCTTCTGTTTCTCCCATAAACAGCAATGGTTGCCAGGGTGGACAACTTAACCAGTGCTCTTATTGATTTATTCTTAAAAATTTTCAACCATATGTCAAAACAGTTTTTAACATTCATTTTTAATATTCCTCTCCAAATTCTCTTCCTTCCTCTCTCTTTCCCCTCATTTTGAGTAAGCAACCCTTTGCTATTGATTATAGATGCAGTCACGCTAAACATTTCCATATAAGCTGTGTTCCAAAAGAAAACACAGACTAAAATATCAAATTTGAAAAATGAAGAAAAATAAAGTTAAAATAGTATTCTTTGCTCTACATTCAGATTCCATCAGTTTTTTCTCTGGTGGTAGATAGCATTTTTTATCATAAGGCCTTTGGAATTTATCTAGTATCACTGTATAGAAGTCATTCACAGTTGCTCATAAAGCAAAATTGCTATATATCATGTTCTCCTGGTTCTGCTCATTACACTTTGTATCAGTTCATATAAATCTTCTCAGGTTTTTCTGAAACCATCTTGCTCATCATTTCTCATAGTACAATAGTATTTGATCACAATCATAACACAACTTGCTTAGTCATTCCCCACTTGATGAGGATTTTAAATGTTCAGTTCTTTGCCAACAGAAAAAGAGCTGCTATTTTTGTATACATAGATACGTTTCCTTTTTCTTTGAGCCCTTTGGGAAACAGTATTACTGAGTCAAAGGGTATGCACAGGCTTTATATGCCTTTGTACATAGCTCCAAATTGCTCTCCAAAATAGTTGGATGAATTTATAACTTTACCAACACTGCATCAGTATCCCAATTTTTCCACATCCCCTCCAACATTCGCCATTTTTCTTTTCTGTCAAATTAGTCAATCTGATAGGTGGTGCCTCAGAGTTGTTTTAATTTGAATTTCTCAAATGAATAGTGATTTAGAACATTTTTACATATAATTACAGATAGCTTTGGTTTCTTTCGCTGAAAACTGCCTGATCATATCCTTTGACCACTTGTCAACTGGGGAATGATTCATTCTTATTAATTTGATACAGTTCTCTTTCTGTTTGAGAAATGAAGTCTTCATCAGACAAACTTGCTGTAAGATTTTTTCTCCCAGTTTCCCACTTTCTTTCTAATCTCAGATGCATGGTTTTGTTTATGTAACCCCTTTTTAATTTAATGTAATCATTATTATCCATTTTATATCCTATAATGCTCTCTACCTCTTATTTGGTCTTAGATTCTTTCCTTCTCCATAGATCTGACAGGTAAACTATTTCCTGATACCCTAATTTGCTTAAGATATCTCCTTTTATGTCTAAATCATGTACCCATTTTTGACCTTATCTTGGTCTATCATGTGAAATATTGGTTTATATCTAATTTCTGAAAAACTGTTCCAGTTTTTCCAAGCAGTTTTTGTCAAATAGGGAGTTCTTGTCCCAAAAGTTTGGATTTTTTCATTTATCAGACAGATCACTATGGTTATTTAGTACTATCTTGTGTACCTAATCTATTCCACTGATCTACCACTGTATTTCCAGAATTATGAGGCTATTTTGATGATTATTGCTTTGTAATACAGTCTGAGATCCCAGTATGGCTAGGCCACCTTCCTTCACATTTAAAAAAATTAATTACTTGATATTCTTGGCCTTATATTCTTTAAATATCCTTTAAATGCAAAATATGAATTTAAAATTCATCAAATACTAATTTTATGATAAAAAATAATTTTAAAAAGTATGGATTTAATAAATTTTGTAGCTGTATAAAATAATTTTGGTAGTTTGATTTGGATGGCACTGAATAAGTAAGTTAATTTAAATAGAAGTGTCATTTTTATTATGTTGGCTCAGGCTGCCCATGAGCAATTTATGTTTCTCCATTTGTTTAAGTGACTTTGTTTCAGTGAAAAGTGTTTTTAAATGTGTTCTTAAAGTTCCTGGTAGACTCTCAAGTATTTTATATTGTCTACAGTTATTTTAAATTCAATTTCTCTTTCTATTTCTTCCTGTCAGACTTTGTTGGTAATATTATTGTATAATCTGAAACTTTGTTGAAGTTGTTAGTTATTTCAACTGGTTTTTTATCTGTTTCTCTAGAATTAGCTAAAATATATTATTGTATCATTTGCAAAGAGTGACATTTTTCTTTCCTATTCTACTTTCTTCAATTCATTTTTTGTCTCATCCCTATGGTGAGCATTTCTAGTACAATATTAAATAATAGTGGTGATGACGGGCATCCTTGCTTCATGCCTGATCTTACTGGGAAGGCTTCTAGCTCATCTCCATTACAGGTAATGCTTGTGGAGGGTTTTAGATAGATACTACTTATCATTTTAAGGAAAGCTCAATTTATTCCTATACTTTCTAGTGTTTTAATATGAATGACTTGTATTTTGTCAAATGCTTTTTCTATATCTACTGAGATAATCTTAGGGTTTTTTTGTTTTTGTTACTTATATGACCAAATATGCTGCTAGTTTATTTATTCAATATATTTGAATATTTACTCTATAGTTTAGTTATTCAATATTTAACCTATATTCTTGATGACATCCTTGCCTCATCATCCTACCACCATGCCTAAACTAATCCCGAGTAACACTTAAGAGTACCTTTCTCTGTTTCCCCAGGCCATTAGAACTCCTGGGAAACCATTTTTCCATATTTGCTGATAATGATGGCACCTGCACCTTGGAGATGGCCCCATTAAGGGACTGGTGAAGGGTGACCTACATCTGAGAGCTAGTAGTCTCAATGGCAAAATGATGGTTGATCTACTTTAAACAACTTAAAGTATAGACCTACACTAATTAGTGGGCTGGTGGTGGCAGAAAAGAACCCTAATACTAATCAATTTACCAAAAAACTATTTTATGGAGCTAGAAAAAAATAGTAACAAAATTCATTTGGAAGAACAAAATGTCCAAAATATCAAGAGAATTAATTAAAAGAAATGCTAAGGAAGGTGGCCTAGCCATAGCAGATTTTAATCTGTATTATAAAGCAGCAATCATCAAAACTACTTGGTACTGGCTGAGGAATAGAGTAGTGGATCAATGGAATAGATTTGGTACACAAGACACAGCAGTCAATGACTATAGTAATCTACTGTTTGATAAACCCAAAGACCCCAGTTTCTGGGTTAAGAATTCACTATTTGACAAAAACTGCTGGGAAAACTGGAATATAGTATGGCAGAAACTGAGCATAGACCAATATCATACATCATATACCAAAATCAAGTTGAAATGGGTGCACAATCTAGGTATAAAGGCCAATAATGTAAGCAGTCTGGGAGAGCAAGGAATAATTTACCTTTCAGATTTATGGAGAAGGAAAGATTTTAGGATCAAACAAGGGTTAGAAGCATTATGAAATGAAAAATGGATAATTTTGATTACACTAAATTGAAAAGTTTCTGTACAAATAAAGCCAATGTAACCAAGATTAAGAGGGAAGTAGAAAATTGGGAAAGAATTTTTACAACTACTGTCTCTGATAAAGGCCTCATTGAGAATTCTCACAGAGAATTGAGTCAAATCTATAAGAATACAAGTCATTCCCCAAATGATAAATGGGCAAAGGATATAAACAGGTAGTTTTCAGAGGAAGAAATGAAAGATATCTATAAACATATGAGAAAATGCTCTAAATCACTACTGATTGGAGAAATGCAAATCAAAACAACTATGAGGTACCACATCTTACTAGTCAGATTGGCTAAGAAGATAAAACAGGAAAATGATAAATTCTGGAGAGGATGTGGAAAAATTGGAACACTTAATGCACTGTTGGTAGAATTGTGAACTGATTCAACCATTCTGGAGAACAATCTGGAACTATGCTAAATAAGTGCATATCCTTTGACCCAGCAATACCACTTCTAGGGTGGTATCCCAAAGAGATGGTAGAAGTGGGAAAAGGACCCCAATGTACAAAAATATTTATAGCAGCTCTTTTTGTGGTGGCAAAGAATTGGAATTCAAGGGAATGCCCATCAACTGGAGAATGGCTGAACAAGTTGTGGTGTATGAATGCAATGGAATACTATTGTGCTATAAGAAATGAGGAGCAGACAGACTTCATAATAACCTGGAGAGACTTATATAAACTGATGTTGAGTGAGAAGAGCAGAACCAGGAGAAATTTGAACAAAATTATAAACACAATGTATGTGTGATGACTAACTTTGATAGACTGGTTTCCTCTTAGCAATGCAAAGGTATAAGACAACTTCAAAAGGCTCAATGATGGAAAGAGATATCCACATCCAGAGAAAGAACTACAGAGTTTGAATGCAGATTGAAGCAAACTACTTGCTCTGTCTCTTTTGTTTTGTTTCTTTTTTCTCATTGTTCACTCCATTGGTTATAATCCTTCTTTACAACCTGACTAATGCTTAATGTGAAAGTATTTGTAGACCTTATATTTGATTGCATGGTGCCATGGTGGGGAGTGGGGTAGAGAGGGAGAGGACTGTGGAGCTGAATGTTGTAAACTAAAAGTCAATAAATAATTTTAAAAAATAAAAACTTTTGAGTTGTAAAAAAAAAGAATGTAAAAAGAAAAAAAAGAAAAGAACCCTGAACTTCAGAGTCAGGAAATCTGGGGTTAAGTCCCAAATCAGCCACTTGTCAACTGTACATAAATCAGTTCTCAGCCTTACTTTCCTCATCTTCAGAATTGGGGAAATATACACTCACTCTAGATTTAAGAAGTAGTTGTGAAGAAAGTATTTTGTCAGCCATACAATGCTATCCAAATTAAGCTGTTACTATCCTAAGAGCCAAAAACAATCTCCCACATTTTTCCTCTATTTTCATAGGCAGCTCTCTAAGAGAATATTCTGGCTTTAGACTAGGGTTAAAATCTGACCTCAGGCAGTTTAAAATCTGATTGAAATCTTATCTTCTTGAGACTTACATTAATATTCACATAACCATATGAGAGAGGCAGCATGGTATAACAGATATAGAGATGACCTTGAAGCTAGGAGACTTGGGTTCAAGTCTGCCTCTGATGCATATATGACTCTGGACATATAACCTTTCTGTTTTCTCTAGGAAATCCTCCAAGACTATTATTTGCAGGGAAGGTATCAACCTTCAGTGGAAGAGAATGTCCTCAGCTAGGATTTTCCCATACCAATGAAAGCCCAATGCTAGTTCCGATGCCCTATAAACATTAATTTTCTCTTTATATTAACGTTGATATTCCACAGAATATGACTGTGGATCTGTATTAGGATTAAGCCTCTATGGACCCACACTCAAGTTTCAGGGCTTTGTGTTTATCAATGAATAATATGCAAAATTTGATTTAAGTATGAAGATCCTAAAAATTAAGTTTCCAGACAGGGAAGATGCCCATTGTATAGTTCTAAAGGCCTCAAAAAAACACCATGGGAAAATAGAATATTTGCGCTCTACAAGTCAAAGAAATTAAATTGTAACTGATATGGTTTTTCATTTCATTAGGTCAAATGCAGATATCTCTCTCCTGAGGCTCTTTTTACAATCACTTTGAAACAAAGAATTCCTGCAAGTGAAGAATTATTATTCACTTGACAGTTTTAACAGAGACAATCCCACAAGTGAGGTCATAGGACTCCAGGGTCAATCATTACTTGACTGAGCTATTGCAAGCCAACTCAATGTTGGATTGCCCAGCAACAAAAAAGATTGCCGTTCAAGTTTTTGTTCAGAATTTTGGCATACAGAATGCCAGCTTTGTTTAGCTTTCTAGTTGAAAGAGCCAGGTAAATGAATGAATAAATGGGGGAAAATGGGATACATATAGAAGAGTATAGTCCATGCTCTCAAGGAATTCACCTTCTAATAGGGAAAGTGAGTCCTAAGGAAGGTTTCAGCTGCAAGTCAGAAGGAAAAGTCCCATGATCCTTAGGATGCAGCAGCAAAATGAGTGGAAATGCTTCTTCTTTCATGTCACTATTCCCAGAGCTTTTGGGTTCAAGGTCTTTATTAATCCCTATTAGGGTTTTCAGGAAAATGGTGGTCAAGGTATTAGGGTTGTTTCAGTTAATCTGGCACAAATTTCCTCCTGTCTCTCTCTTAGGGTGCCTTGTTTCTTCAGCTAGGTTAGCTTGCCTGCTCTATAAACTGCCATTTATTAGCTACTGGTAGAGGTGGCTGGCCCTTTTCCCACAAGGGTGGCTTCCCTAGAGAAGGACTGTGAGGGTTGAACCAGAAGCAGGAATGTGGGGCTGGGGCTGGGATGGAGTGGGTGCTGCTACTCCCAAGGCTCCTCAACCTATCTGCCTGTTGGTGGCATTTGTTTGGCAATTTTCACTTGTAGTGATGAAAAAGGTCACTGAAGAGATGGATGCACAGCATTTGCTTCTTACATAGAGGATCATTGAGCCCAACATGGAGTATGCTCATTGATTTGACAGTAACAAGAATGGATAAGACATTTACTGCACAGTCACATAGGGAGGGTACTGAATTTGGAGCTGGAAGGCCAAGGTTCAAATCTCAGCTTTGCTACTTGCCACCTGTGTGATCTTGGGAAGTTCACTTTCCCTTGGTTTCCATTTTCTCTTTTGTAAAATGACAGTGTTGGACTAAATAATCTCCAAAACCCCCTCCAGCTCTATTAACCCACAAAAAAATGCTGGCAATGATCAATAGATAGAGACTTCTTTGATGTGAGCACTCCCTCTAACAGCATAGGTCACAACTGCCTTCTTATCCTGTGTGATTTGCCTTCTCATAAATCTTCAACAATAATTGACCAATGTTATCCCTCATTCTCCCTACATGACTGGACTACTTCCTTTTTCAATTATATATGACAATTTATTTCTTACTGGCAAGCTATATTTTTAATCAGTAAAAAATAGCATCAATGAGTTAAACAAAAAGACAAGACTCTGTTTCTTATTTTGTTATTTTACTTTTGAACCTTTTCATGTAGTTAGATGTGTGACCAAGCACAGGTAAGCTAAGTAGAACCTAGGCTGAAACTTGCACAGGTGTGAAATAAAGGATGCTTTCTAATATTATTTTTAAATAGGTGCTCTAATTTTCTTTTTTAAATGTCTTTTGATTTTTTGTTTTTATAACCTCCGTTCCTCCCAGAGAGTAATCACTTATAATAAAGAAGTTTTTAAAAATAAATTTAATTGAAATAACCAATATATCAACTAAGTTCAACATCATATATAATCTCACAAACTTCTTTAGAGTTTAATCTAATTGGTGTCCCAAATCTTAGTATAGTTTTCAACTTTAATAGATTAAAAAAAATTTAAATCTGTAGGAGCAGCTAGGTGGTGCAGTGAATAGAGAACCGGCCTTGGAGTCAGGAAGACCTGAGTTCAAATACAGCCAAACACTCACTAGCTGTGTGACCATGGGCAAGTCACTAAACCCCAATTGCCTTGCCTTCTCCCCTGCAAAAAAAGAAAAGAAAAAAATCTGTAAAAAAAAACCTTACAACTGACTGAGGTTTTTGGGGCATCCTGTGATTAATGTTCCACACCTCTGTTCTGGCATTTCCATAAAGAAGAGGAAGAGGTATAAAGGCTTATATTTTCAGTGCCAGAAAACTCCACTTTTGGGGAATATAGATATTTATGTTTTGATAAGTCACAAAATACGCATTATAGTGAAGACTCAGGGTCTCTGGCAATCAGCAGCACAGTGGATACAGTTTTTAATATTGAAACACGGAGGGTTACAGTTTTCGAAGTTAGTGCCATGAACACATAACTGACTTATTCTGGCTTCATAGATAATAATAGTTTAAATGATACATAGCAAAATGAAAGGATCATCAGAGGAGATACATTGCACATTTAACTCTGATCTTTAAAGATTTGGGAATGACAGGTACTTTTGAAATACTTAGTATAATTTTCTGTTTCCTTCAAGTCTAGAATTGCATTACTCTTTTGGATCGAGCAATAGGTTTGGAT
The DNA here is from genome assembly GCA_028646575.1 of Pseudocheirus occidentalis. Classification (NCBI taxonomy): domain Eukaryota; kingdom Metazoa; phylum Chordata; class Mammalia; order Diprotodontia; family Pseudocheiridae; genus Pseudocheirus; species Pseudocheirus occidentalis. The sequence continues at coordinate 192,768,371 of CM053598.1, forward strand.
TTGGAAAGACTTTGGCTAAAATCCCTTTTCTTACACACTTAATAGCAAAGTCACTTAAGTGACCTTGAGTAGGTCACTTAAACTTGGGCCATTGCTTGTTCATCTCTAAGATAAGGATGGTGACACCTCTAGTATCTACTTCTATTGGACTCAATGAGATAATGTGGATAAAGCACCTCATCAATTTCAAAGTGATAAATACATATTTATGATTACTATTTCTTCTTTTCATCTATAATCTACAGATCAAAGTCAGGGATAGATGGTAGGTGGGCAGATATCTATCTGTCTTTTCTATCCATCTATTGATCTATCTCTGTCATCTATGAGAGTTTTAATCTCACGAACTTCTTTAGAGTTTAATCTAAATTAAATCATTCATGGGAAGGCTTAGGTATGGACTTTCCAGCACCTTTTCCATATCCTCTCTATTTAGTTACTTTCTCCCTGCTTTCCTTTTTCTTTGTCCATCTCCTCTTATACTTCACTCAGTGTTTATGTATTCCATAACAAATAGATTCTCTTCTAAGTTCAGAATCTTGGCACACTGAATACCAGCTATATTCAGTTCTCTAGATGAAACAGTGGAATGGCTCCAAGCAGAAGTTATTTTAGAGGTGAGTGGAAGGATGGCACCATCTATTTCCTACACTGTGTATCACCTAGCCTGAAATCTAGCTCCCACCTTAGCTTAGTTGCATTTGGGTTATATTTATGATTTTGCCACACAGTGGCACTGTTGTCCCTGAAAGAGACAGCTTTCATAGTCAACTGACTGATTTGAGGATGCTGAAAAATTTTCCAGACTCTAGGATGAGGTAATTGATTTTGCATTTCTTTTAAATCATTGAAACTGTGAACATTACTCAACTTCTTAGCTATAGAGACATTGATCTGAAATCTGCTGGAAGTCAATCCATAGGATTTTCTAAAGGTGAGAGATAAAATGGGGGAGGGACCACGAGTTACACCTAAAGTTTCTTGTGAAGGCTTTTTAAAAGTGTCAGTGGCCTTTCAGCATTCCTAGAGAAAATTAACATGTTCATTGCTGATTCACATCTTTTATTGAGAGGTAGAAGGGGGTGGGGAGCAGTGATAAATTCTTTCCCTACTAAATTCCTTTTTGCTCTTCAGTCTTATTCAGTTGTGCCCAACTCCTTGTAACCCAATGAGAAGGTTTCAAGGCAAAGATACCAGAGGGGCTTGCCATTTCCTTCTTCAAATCATTTTCCATTTCAGGAAACTGAGGCAAACAGTATTAAGCGACTTGCCTAGGGTCACATGCTGCTAAGTGTCTGAGGCTAGATTTGAACTCAGAAAGATAAGTCTTCCTGTTTCTAAGCCCAGGGCTCTATCCACTATACTACCTAGCTGACTGAATTCCTATCCATCTTGTAAAAATCAACACAACTGTCTTCTCTTCTGTGACATCTTCTCTGCATTTCATGTTTGTAAGAGTTTTCTTCCTCTGAAGTTAAATAATACTCTGCTTAGTACGTTTCTTGTAAAAAGTAACAGACCAGGTTCAACTCTGACTGGCTTAGTGGTTCAGGCTCCAGAGTGGAATGAAATGTGATATATCTAACATTTAACAAAAAGGTTTACTTAACAGTGGTATAGAAAGAGACCAAACATATAAAACTGATTCATTTGGACCTCTGAATTTGATATGGCATACCTTGCGAGAAGCACTGTGAAAACTCATTCACTGAACTTTTGTATTTAGGTGACCATGAAACTGTGTCAACAGTTTCAACCCTGCTTGGTTCCTTTGGATCAATTAAGTTTTCAGGAAAATTTTACTGGCTTTTAAGGAAAAAGGTAATCTCACCTATATGGTAGGACTGTCAATAGATGTTCATTCTATTATTCCATCTCTTGGTGGCAAAGTCCTAAAGATCTTCTAGAGAACATTCTGCCACTTAAATGACCCTAGGGCTGTTATTAGATAACCGTAGCCTTGAGGAAAGGAGAACTCCAACATGGATAGTGATGGAGGAGGAGCTTAGTTTGGGTAAAATTAAAACAAAAATAGAAAGCTTCACCACCACCCCCTGCCAAAAAGCTAAGAAGCAATGCAATTACTTCCTAAAGAAGTGACTAAATATATTAACTGCTACTGCCCTTTTACCAAAAACTGTTGAGGGTACTGCCTCTGTGATACCCACTGCCGGTGCCCACGGAACAGGATGTCATTGCTCCTGGCTGATCTATCATGTTGACAGCCACATAGAATGGTTCACACAACTCAACCAAGCAAGCAATCAACGAGCATTTACTAAACGCCTACTATATGCCTAAAGACATTTTCTACCTTCAAGGAGTTTACAATCTAAAGAATATAACAACTCCAAGGGTTCGCACTAGGGCTTGGGCTCCTCTTCTTCTTGGTGGTTAAATATGGTTTCACTGACTTTTGAGGAAAAACTAGCCTAGTCTACATGGGAGGGACTTCTTAGCTGCTACTCCTACAACATTTCTTTTTTTTTGGAGGGCTATTGCCCAAAGTCACACAGCTAGTAAATGTGTCAAGTGTCTGAGGGTGAATTTGAACTCAGGTCCTCCTAACTCCAGGGCCGGTGCTCTATTCACCTACAACATTTCTATGTATTTTTTTGGTTTAAAATAAAAATCTTTTTTATTGATATCTTTTGAAACCAATATTGCTTCTTCTTCTTGATCTAGTTATTTTCATTTACATTTATTATCTGCACATGGCATTGTGAATCCAAAGAGACGAAATTAGGAATCATCCATTGAGCCAGTGAACCTAATGGACATTCTTAGAAGACTTGACACACTCCTTCTGGTAGAGTTTCCCTAGAAGCTCACTCCCTTTGGAGTTTTGGTTCACCCCTTCTAAGCACCTCACTCTCACTCTCTTTGGGTTTGTGTGGTTTGTTTTTCAAGGTCTGGTGAGGCAAATGAAAGCAGTCAGAAAACAAAAATTAAAAGGAACTAAAAGTCCAGCTTTTACTTCTTTGGAGGCAGGTATTTTTTTATCAGCTTATGTGGATTTCAAATTCAAGCTTGTAAAATAATTATTATATAATTATAATGAATTACAATGTATAATAATAAATGTTGTACAACAATAAATATTGTCAAGCTTGTATAGTCCAATACCAACCTCTCCTCATTGCCCAATTGTTCTAAATTAGCTCCAAACCTCCAGATTGGCTTTAGCAGACCACATAGTCTCCTAGGGATGAGGTCTTTCCAGGTACTAGTGATCTAACTTCCCCTGCTTTCTTATCTCATCTTTAAATCTGAATAATAAGCAAACTATGGGAAATATCTCAAATTATATTGGCTAACATCTTTAAGAATATAAAACACAGAGTCAACAATGAGATAAGAAAAGGAAAAGCATAAAAGTTTTTAAACCACCTGACAGCTTTCTGAAATCTCCAAGCAAAGTTCAATAGAAGCAAGGGCAGCTTTTGCTCTTTGTGGTGGGAGTGAGGGGAACTAAAGCATTGTGACTTGGGGTCCTTGTGAGCCTTACCTGCTTGCAATTACATTGTGCTCTTGCCTATGTGAGCTTTCCACTGGTCTGCCATACCTCCTTCATCCTTTTCTCAGTAGCTACAGAGGGTGATCTACTCTGTCTCCTTTCCACTCTCACATGGTTTCCCCAAGAAGGATGTGATGACCTCTTATCAGCTTACTTGGGATACTTTTCCTATCTCATGCCCCCAGACCTTTTCCCTGAGCACCAGGCTCAGGAAGTCAGGAAGACTTGAGTTAAAATCTGGCTTCAGACATTTACCAGTTGTGTGACCCTGGGCAAGTCATTTAACTTGTGTTTTCCTCAGTTTCCTCATCTGCAAAGTGGGGATAATAATAGTATCTGTGTACTAGGGTTGTTATGAGGATTAAATGACATAATAATTGTAAAGTGCTTAGCATAGTGCCTATTTTGTAGTAGACTCTACACAAACGTTAGCTATTCTTATTACTATTATGATTATTCCCATGATAATGAGCAGTGGTAGTCTGGGAAGTCTGTTCCTAGACCAAATCTGAAACCTCTTTGGAGTTTAGAGAATCCTCTCTTTAGGGAAGGCTGTGCCACTTGCAGATATTCTCTGCCTGTTAAATCTCTGTAATGTTAATGAGATATAAGATCTTCCCACCATTACTAGCCTCACTATAGAGTTCATTAAGGGAAGCTTGATTAGGGGAGGTTTGCTTGTAGGAAGGTTTTCACACCTTTTGTTAATTTCTAATTAAGCACCAAGTCATGAGGGTTGATGCCCTCTGGCTTGGAAAAACAAGGATATATATACTCTGAGGTTAGCATTTTGCTTTGGAGCTCATTCATTGGAAGAGTATTCCTGTGATTTGGGCGGATGAGATTCTGGGTAGTCATTAAGGAGTCCCCTGGCTTTGAAAAACCCAGATGTTGGGGCTTCTCTCTCTGATAGCTATGTACGTTTTGCCTTGGTCAGACAGTTAGATCTGTCTATTGATGATCTGTGCTAGTTTCTGACAGTTAGAATGCCTGTTGGTCTTTGTTTCTCTGCTTGAACCCCTTTGAACCCATTGTTGACCCCTTGAACCCATCTTTCCTAGTAAAGCAGAACTAAGAACCTGTGCTAGCAGCCATCCTGGGTATGCCTCTGTTCCAAGTACACATTATTACAGTATTGCTCATTGTTCTCCTTGATCTACATTTTTAATTACTCATATTCCTCCTTTCTTATGCCAAGATAACTTTACATTATATTCTTATATCACAATTTGCTCAGCCATTCCCTAAACGAATTGGCACTTTTTTCTAGTTTTTTTTTTAACCACCACATCAAAATACTACTTTGTATATTTTGGCATGTATGTAACTTTTCTTTTTCTCTACCCTCCTTGGGGCACCTGTCTAGCTGTGGAATTACTGGCCCAAAAGACAGGAACAGTTTAGTGATTCAAAACTGTTTTCCATATCAGTTGGATCTATACACAGCTCTGAAACAATATATTAGTGTACCAATTTGCCCACAGCTTCTCCAACACTGTTTCTGTCTTTTATCATATTTTCCTATTTGACAGATGTGAAACCTTAGTTGTAATTTGTATCTCTTGGATGATTTTTTTCATATGGTTGTTGATGGTTCAAAATGATCTTTTGAAAAATATGTTCATACCCTTTGACCATTTATTGATTGAGGAATGGCTTATAAATTTTGTCAATTCTCAATGAATCTTGAACAAGAGTCTTATATCCAAGATATGTGATATACAAGTTGCTTGTCTCCTCAACATTTTCTTATTTGTTTTCTCAGTTTTTCTTATGATAATAATTTTAAGCTTATATAATCAAATTGTCTATTCTTTCTTTAGTCTTCTTTTTAATTTTTTTAGTTTTCTTCTTTGCCAATTATTTGGTTATAAATTCTCTTGTATATTAGAGATCTGCAAGGTACTTTCTTCCACATTACTCTTTTTAAAGCTGTGACTTTTTAAACTTAGATCACTTGTCCACTTGGAATGTATTAGCAAAATAAAAATGCAGCAGAAAGCAGATAAAGTTAATATGTAGTTTTCTAAGTAGATATGTGACTCAAATGGATCCTTACGCAGGACTTTGTGACTTGTGTTTCTATGTGAGTTTAACAACGCTGGTCTACACCATTCAAATAAGATCTTTTCCAAACAGGAAAAAAATGTATAGGTATGAACTAAAAAATAACCAGCTATAGTCCACATTCAGTTTTCTAGAAATCAGAGTTGAGGAGTTGAAAAATCTAGCCTACATATATTTTGTTGTTGTTGCTGTTGATGCATTTGGGGTTAAGTGACTTGCCCAGGGTCACACAGCTAGTAAGTAGCAAGTGTCTGGTCAGAGACCGGATTTGAACTCAGGTCCTCTAATTCAAGGCCCAGTGCTTCATCCACTGCACCACCCAGCTGTCCCAAGCCTATATTGATATAATATATTATCAGTACAAAATCACATTCTATCCAAAGGAATGGTCCAGGACTTCCACTATTTTGACATCTTTTCTGAGCTTTATATTGAGCACATTTGGTCTGTTGGTTTACGTGGAGGTATGTATGTGTGCTCTGATTCACAAGTGGTAGAACTTTGTTACAGATTTTCTTCACCTGACCCATCCTTACTTTGTCTATGATCACCCTCATAAGCCCCAAACCATGGGAATTATTTACTTACCTTCCTTTAAAACAAGGAAAACCAGTAACAGACATCTTGATATTTATCTCTATGTGCCAGCTCTGGCTCCTTTCCTTGACCTCCAGTGGAATGGATTATAAAATGGGCAGTCCAAGATCACATTAGCTCCCTGGACTGCCATATCTCACTACCTGTCATTCACTAGTTATGTGATCATGGGCAAGCCCATTAACTTCTCTGACCTGCAGTTTCCTCATCTGCAAATGAAGGTATTGTGATTGATGTCTGGTCACTTCTAGCTTCAAATCTATGATTCTCATATATATATATATAATTTCTAATTCACTAAAGGCCCTCAATCTTTTTATTTAAAAATAAACTTCTGCGGGGTGGAGCCAAGATGGCGGCGTAGAAGCAGCAAAGCACCACAGCTCCCACACAAACACACTAAAAAACTCATAAAATGGGACTCTAAACAGATTTTCAAGCTCCAAAACTCTCCACAAGACAGAAAGCACATCTGTTGCTACAGGCAGCGCAGCAGGCGGGGCTCTTCCCAGCAGTCTGGGAGCTCCGGCCAAAACCCAGCCAGCTCAAGCCCTGGGGCATCGGGCGGGAAGCCGTGTCTATAGGAGAGCAGATTGGCTGCACTGGAGGCACAGTTACCACATTTATCAGGCCAGAAGACAAAAAGGCTAAGAGAAAGGTCAGTGGATTTTGCTAACTGGGGAGGAGAAGAGAGGGTCTGACCAAACTGCTCCCAGGGCAAGGAAGCAGCGGTAGGCGGCTGTAGCAGCAGGGGAGCAGCAGCGGCTTCCACTGGGCTGCTTCAGAGCCCTCGGCCTGCAGATAGCAGGG
>CM053598.1:192775861-192792230 GCA_028646575.1 Pseudocheirus occidentalis
TTCAGAATTAGAGTGGAGCAAGTGGAAGCTAATGACTTTATGAGAAACCAAGATACTGTTAAACAGTTACAAAGAAATGACAAAATAGAAAGCAGTGTGAAATAGCTCCTTGAAAAAAACCACTGACCTGGAAAATAGATCCAAATGACCCTTTCACAGGGGTCACAGGGGTCACCTAAGACCATCAGAAACCAGGTATTTCCACTGGTCATAGGAACCTCCGCTGTCTGTCTCCAGGTGGGTCCACCCACATGCACACACACTCACATACAACTATTAAAGGGTGGCAGCATTAGGAAGGTTGAGAACCACTGCTATAGATGAATCATTTAACGTCACTACATTCATTTTCCTCCACTGTTACATATTATTACAATATTTTCTTGATTTGAGCTCCCAATGTGATAAATAGGGGATTGGGAATGTATCTGTGATTTTATGGGAATAGAGAACTCCCAGGTGAGGAGATCCTCTGCATCAATGCCAGCATCTTTTCTGTAACTTAAAGTCTTAGAGAGATGACTAGAGCACTAAGAGATAAAGTGACTTGCCTGGGTGAAAGGCTGGACTTGAATGCAGGTCTTCCTGGCTTCCAGGCTAGCTCTCTACCCACTCTGATATAATTGCTTTTTGTCCAATAAATTTACTTATGTATGTGGGTTTTTGTGTATAAAAAAATAAAGACTATCCATATTTTTATAGTTTAAAAAATTAAGCTATAGTGATGCTTTGTTTCATGTTTATTTTTGAATATTTCCCTCTCCTTCCCACTGAGCCTTTCCTTGTGACAAAGAAGCATAAATGGGTTGGCGTAGAGGACAGATGCAATCTGTATGTAGAAGAGCCTGCTTCCAGAAAGGAATGATGATGTGTAATGGAAAGGATCTCCTCCCCATTTAGTGTGTGTCCAGGTGTTGATCTGCTAATTATGTGATAAGGATACAGATTTACTTACTTGGCTGAGGGGCCAGAATTGGGGTACATTCTAATAATATTAAGGAGCCAGGGTTTTGCTCCACTCTGGCTTTTCCTTGTCTTCCTAAGAGGAAAGGTATATGGGGTATGCAGGGCGGACTTGCACCTTGGGTGTGAAGGCTTGCTGGGCCCTTTTCAGGGCTGCTCATCTACCTTTAGTATCTACCTGTCACCCAAATTCCACCTGTGTACCCAAGAAGCTGTAGTATGCACAGCAGTAGCCACAGCCAGGAAAACATCTTAGGAGATGGGCTCAACCAGGTTGAGCGTAACCTTGGCCTCAAGCCCATCAGTGATTTTGGGGGATATCTACCTCAAGCATGTTAAGACTTTCCCCTTCAGAATGAGTGATAAGAATAATTTGTTCCAACAGCTGACCATGAAGGTTGAAGTGCTTAGAGACCCAAGGTCTTGCATTGCATCTCAGGCCATCACAAGCTATCTTGACTTTAGTCTTGCCATTGGACTTTGATGACTCTGGCAGAGAAAGTGAGGCTTATTACATTATGCAACTCTGACTCACTTAAATGTGATTCATGAGCAGGTCAAGACATCATGCCTTGCTGTGATTAGACAATAAGAGAGGCAAGGATTAAAGAGGAGAAACCCCCTGCCCAGGCCCCGTGTTTGACACCTTTGATTTAGAGAATCAAGATGAATGGGGTCTGCAGAATAGACTAGAGAAGGGGAGAAACTATACATGAAGAAATCCACAGTGAGAAATTCAGGCCATAGGTCTTAAGAGCCAGAACCAAGATGGTAGACCAGAGAGGAAGAAACAAATTTACATCAGTCTGATTCATTGGGTGTCAATTTTAAGGTTTGGGAAGCTAGGTGACTGAGTAGATAGAGCGCTGGGCTTGGAATAAAGAAGACTCATCTTCCTGAGTTCAAATCTGGCCTAGTTGTGTGACCCTAGGCAAGTCACTTAACTCTGCCTCAGTTTTCTCATCTGTAAAATGAGTTGGAGAATGAAATGCCCAACCACTCCAGCATCTTTGCCAAGAAACCACCAAATGGGGTCATTGAGAGTCAGACATGACTCAACAACAGCACTTAAGGCCCATTCTAGGCCCCAAACCCACTAAATCAACCTATCAAGCTAATTTATTCTGCATTGTTTATGCCTCCTATTCCCAACACAGATCCCAGTTCTGTTACCATGGGATCATGAGAGTTAAAGAGCACAAGGTCCAGATGCTCAGGCTTATGCACCAGTATACCAAGTACATTTTAAAACTAGAATTTACATTCTGATAAGCTATAGTAGCAATGGTGTACTAATTAAAGCAGTATTTCTTTAATTAGAGTTTTGGGGGGTTTAGATGTAATCTACTTTGAAACTTTGTAGACTTTTAAGCAAGTTCAATAAAAGCCCTTTGTGTTGCAGCATTCTGAATGCCCTCTGGAAATTTAAAAGAAAAAACATCACTGAATCAAAACTTTATAGAGGGGAGGGAAGAGGGAGTTTGGTTAGAGGTTTATAATCTAACCTTAATTATCCTAAGTATAGAAAAAAGTTATACATAAGTTCAAGAGCCTGTGACTCTAAGGGTTTTCAGAATCACTCAATAAGATAAATTCTCCAAAGACTTTTTGAAGATCAAATATAAAAGCACAGACTGATTTATCAAGCCCCAAAAGAAAACCTTCGAGAAAATCTTACTGATCCTTCATCAATATGGCAAACCTCACTTGTTCAAAGACCCACCTGCAAGGGTTGAGATAACATAACATGTTGGGGATTGGTCCTTCGATCTAGAGAAAAAATAGAAATATTAAGACAAAAGCCTCAGTGGGAAGCAAATGCTCTTAGCAAGTAAGAATTATTAACAAATTTACGAATGAAGGTTCTGTTTTCTTCTTGTAAGAGACAGCCTCGCTAAAGTGGATAAAGAACCAACCTTGGAGGTGGAAGATTCTAGTTCAATTTCTCCCTTTGACAGACAGCTACTGGCTTGTGACCCTCGGTAGACCACTGAATTTCTCAGTGCCCCAGGCAGTTTCCTAAGTTTGTAAATTGCTGAGCAGGTGCCTGTCTACATTGACAGGGTCAGTTCCCTCATCTGAATCTCTCTCCATGATTGAAATCACAGTCTGGTACAAAAAAAAAAAAATGACCACAAAGTTCTTTAAGAAGGACACGGATTTCCCACCATAGTTAATATGCTGGACCTTGATTACAGGCAGAAATATGTAAAAACAGTAACCAAACTATGGCTCTTGATACCAAAATGAAGATGTGTGAAATTCTACTATATTTGTAAAATTTCAGTGAAGTCTCTGACCCAGTTTGACACTCTTTGGAAGGACAAAGAGGGATTTCCAAAAGCATCTAGTTCTTCCATTTAATTATTCCGTCCCTAGAATTTGGGGGGTAACCCCCCAAACAAACTAGAGCTGTTAGGTAGTTAGACATCAATCAATAACAGCTAATAAGAGCTAAAATTTATATTGTACTTAGCAGTCAGTGAAGTGTTTTACATTCATTACCAAAAGAACTTGGCCTTCACAAAGATCCTGGGAGGTAGGTACCATTACCATAGCCATTTTACAGCTGAGGAAACTGAGGCAAACAGAGATTAAGTGACTTGTCTAGGGTCACAGAGCTATTAAGTATCTGAAGACAGATTTGAACTTGGGTATTCCTAATTCCAGGCACAGTGTTATATCCACTGAGCCACCTAGCTGCCCACCAATTAGCCTAATCCTTTGGTGGAAAGATGAAACTAATCCTACAACATCCCCAAGAAATAGTGATCTAGCCACAGTTAAAACACTTTCACTGATAGGGAAATTCAGAAGGCAGAACCATTCTATTTTATTTTATTTTTTTGGATAGGCCTAATTTTTCAGAAAATCAAAATCAGACCCCTGTAAATCATTCACTTATATGACCTTGGGACAGTCTCTCAATTTTCTTTCCTTCATCATCATCTATGTCTTATTACCTTTGCTTGGGTGTATCCCAGCACTCTTGTCCTGTGCCAACCCAATTTCTCCCCTGAACTCCATTCCCATACCAACAAATACCTTTCGGCTCTCTCCAGTTGTATGTCCACAGACATCTCAAACTCAAGGTGTCCAAAATCGAAGTCGTTATTTCTGCCCCTTCCCCCCAAAATCTCTTTCTTCTTCTTAAAAGTTCCCTTATTTCTATTGAGGAGACTCTGTCCAACTGATCACACCCTTCCTATCTAAGAATGTCTTGGTCAGTCTACCTCTATAATGTCATTTATCTCTATCTATGCCCTTTTCTCTATTCATAGCGTCATCACCATAATTCAGGCTCTTATCATCTATCACCTGGACTACTGAAATAGTCTTCTAATTGATCTTATCTCCAATCTCTCTCTTTTCCAATCCATCTTCCACAGAGTTACCAAAGCAGCTCAATTTCTACTTTTCACAGGTACTGGTTAGGTGACCATGTGTCCTCAAGCAAAAATCTGACCATGTCATTTCCCTGCTCAAGAAGCTCTAGTGATTATTTCTTGCCTCTAGGATAAAATACAAATTCTTCTACCTTTTTAAAAAAAATGTATTTATGTATATCTTTTGTTTTCATGACGCCTAAGTTTTCCTCTACATCTTTTTCCCTTTCTCCTCCCAAAGAACCATCTCCTCTAAAAAAGGAATTTATTAGAAAAGAACATGAAAAACAGGAGAGAAAAAGTGATCAGAACTAATCTATACATTGAGAAAAGTCTAAAAACAGATGCAAAGTTTCACATTCATGGACCTCCTACCTCTCCAAAAGAATGCAGAGAGATGTCTTCTATCTATTCTTTGGGGACACGCTTTTCTTTGAAATTTTGCAATAATCACTTGATTTGTTTTGTGATTGTTCTTTCCATTTCCATTACTGTAGCCATTATGTATGCTGTTTTCTTGGCTCTACTTAATTCACCCTGAATCAGTTCAAGGTAAGAATTCTTACCCGAATTCACCACACTCAGCATTTTTTACAGCACAGAAATATTCCAATGCAAGCATGTATTTTACACTTGCTTAGCCATTCCCCAATGTATGGGAATCTACTTTATTTCCTGTTTGCTACCATGAAAAGTTATTCCTATAAACATTTTGGTGTAGATGGGGATTTTTCCCCTAATCAATGACCTCTTAGAATATATGCCTTGTAGTGGAATCTCTAGGTGAAAGGATATGGCTATTTTAGTAATTTTATTTGATTAATTCCAAATTATATTCCAAAATGGTTTTACTAATTCATAGCTCCAGCAACAATGCACTAGGGCAGAGGTGGGGAACCTGTGGCCTTGGGGTCAAATGTGGAGAAGACCACATATGACTTTGAGGTCACAGGTCCCCACCCCTGTACAAGGATATCTATCTTCCTGGGACCCCTTCAACATTAACTACTCCCATTTTTGCCAGTTTTGTGGCTGTGAAGTAAAACCTCAGGTTGTTTCGATTTACATTTATATCATTAATAGTGATCTGAAACATTCAGTCCCACTGTTGTTAATAGTTTGCAATTCTTTTGAGAACTGTTCTTATCCTTTGGCCATTTATCTACCGGGGAATGACTTTTGGTCTTATGTATACATATACCTGTTGTCTATGGATCTTGGATACCAAACCCTTATCTGAGAAATTTGATACAAAGATTTCTCTCTCCCACTTGACCACTTTTCTTCTTATTCTAGATGCATTGATTTTGTTTTTGGAGAAATGTTCAGTTTCAGGGGATCACAATTATTTAACATTTTGTAATTGCTTCAATATCCCTTATTTGGTTAAGTAAGACTCCATCTCCTTCACTACCTGTGAAGCATGTATAATCTGCTTCAATTCTAATTTTTTTTGGCATGACCTTTAATATTGAGGTCATTAATCTATTTTTAATTTATTGGGGAAGATGCTTGACCAAGTCTAATTGCTTTCCAGTTTTCCCAGATGTTCATATCACAAGGACAGTTCTTTCTAAAGTAATTTAAATATTCAGGTTTGTCAAATTAGTGATTATGGTGTTGCATTATTTTTTTTATTCTCTCTTCTAGTCTTTCCTTCCACTTACATTTAAAGACCTTCACTGTTTGGCTTCAGCCCACTCTTCCTGGATTATTGCACTTTACTCTTCAGTCACTCTATGTTCCAGCCACAATAGCTTTATTGCCACTTTGCCTATGTTTTTTTTCTTTCTCTATGTCTTTATACACTTTCCTTCTGTCTCACAGAATCTGTGGTTTCTTTAAATCTCAGCTCAAATGTAACTTCTTTAGGCATCTAGATGAAGTAGCGAATTGAGCACCAGCCCTGGAGTCAGGAGGGCATGAGTTCAAATCCAACCTCAGATACTTGACAGTTAACTAGCTGTGTGACCTTGGGCAAATCACTTAACCCCAATTGCCTTGCCTTCCTCTCTCCAAAAAAAGCCAAACAAACAAAAAGCAAACCAAAAAAAACAAGCAATCAAATGTAACTTCTTACCAGAAGCTTGTCCTATTTGCCCCAGTTGCTAATCTTCTTACCCCATTTCCTCTCCCCTACCCCATTAATTTGCATCTAATTTGTACTACCAGAACTTTGTGTTTACTTATCTATATATGCTATTTTCTCTCAGTGGATATAAACTCTTTGAGCACAGAGGCCACTTTGTTTTTCTTTTTGTATCTCCAGTGCTTGGAACAATATCTGGCACAGAGTAGGCGTTTTGTAAATACTTACTGAATACTCAAGTTGTTTAATTTCTGCAGACCTCAGTTTCTCATCTTTAAAATGAGGAATATGAATCAATGATTTTTAAGGACCTTCAAGATTGTGATCTCCAAATACATTAAAAATAAAACCTTTTATTGAAAAATTTTAAAAATGAAACCTATTAAAAAAAACTTTTAAACTAAAAAACAAAACTGTATTGTCTCTTCTTGCTGAACCATGATAAATTTACTTCATCTCTCACTCAGCCTTATGGATGTTTTTAAGTAAAGTTCCTATTATTAAACACCAGGAGAATATTTCTGTGAGGCTATGTTACTAAGAACTATGAGGCATCAAAAGTATTTTAGGAGTGCACTCAGTAGTTGATGGGCTTCTTCCTTGTCAGGAGTTTCTCCTTTGCCAATAGCCTGAAGCAAATTTTTCTATGGAAAAACAAAACAAAACAAAACAATAAAATCTCTTCTAGAGCTAACAGAAGGAATTCTTCCCTATCCTTGGTAGCAAAATACCTTTTTTGTTCTCCTTATGGAATAAAATACATTTAAACTTTGGAGCTACTCTTCTGTGTTGGAGGGCCACAGGGATTTCATTGCACCATCAGCTCGTGGGTGAATGACTGAATCAACAACTCGACTTTTTAAGGGAGCCATACTACTTTGTTATGTACTGATAGACCATTTAACACATCATTTACAGGGTAAAATCTATTTATTCATAACAGGCATCAATGACTTCAACGACAACAGAACAATTTTATTCAACAACAAATTGGAATTGGTAAAAATTTCAGGAAAGGACTTCAAAATAAACTTGTTAAATGACAATTATTACTCCTGCATTGGAATTTGACTTGGAATTATAACTATACACATGATATGTGCATATGTAGCCGTTGCATCTCTATGGAAACTTTGGGGTTGAGAAACTTTTCCATATAGAGAGATAAATGAAATAGAATCATATTACTGGATCAATTAGGCAGTGAGATAGAACGCCAGAAATGAGCTTGCCCTGATTCTGTTTACCACAGAGAAGGGACAGCAGGAAGCCTCCAGTAAGCCTTGGGGCAGGAAGTCACACATTAGGAGATGGGGAAATGATGTGTACACGGTTATTGCCTGGATTTCTCACAGAATCACAAAACTTGAGAGCTAGCAGAGACCTCACCAGCAATCTAGACCAAACTGTATTTAAAGGCATTCCCTGTATAACAAGCCTGACAAATGGTTGTCTGCTTCTCTTTACAAAAAGGGAGCTCATTTTGGTATCTTTTCTCCACTGACCTTGCCATGCCAAACTTACATTAAAGAGATGGAAATGGCTGGGCTACAACTGCGGCCACACCAGCTACTGCTGAAGATAAAAACAATGCAGAAGTATAGGGAACATGACCAGAGTGGCCTTGAGGCATCATGACAAGACAACTGGAGACCAGTGCAGGGGAGAAGTCGCGCTTCTAGAGCACAGGTGGGGATCATGAGGTTTGAGGAGAGAAGATTTATAGTTTCTGAGCTGCCAGATATTATAAATTCTAATAGACTGGTGAGCTGGGAAAGGCATGGGGGATAACTAGTACAAGGTTGATTTCATCTACCATCTTGAGGTGGCAAAATGCATAGAGTACTGGGCCTTGAATCACAAAGACCCGAGTTCCAATCTGCCCTCAGACAAATCTCTTATCCTCTTTTTGCCTCAGTTTCCTTATCTGTAAAACAGGGATCATAATAGAATCTACCTCTGAGGGTTGTTTTGAGGATCAAATGAGATAATATTTGTAAGGTACTTAGCAAATCATCAACCACTATGTAATTAATAGCTATTGTTATTGATTGTAGCAAGCATTTAAAATGTTTGTTGACTGACAAATGATTATCTAGCCTCTGCTTTAAGGCCTCCTCCTTACTATCTCCTGAGATAGCCCACTTTAAGCTCAACAGGCCTAATTGCAAGAGAATGTTATAAGAGCAGCCTGGGACTATAGCCATGAGGTTGGATGTGAAGTCTAGGGACCTGGCTTTGAATCCCA
The DNA here is from genome assembly GCA_028646575.1 of Pseudocheirus occidentalis. NCBI lineage: Eukaryota > Metazoa > Chordata > Mammalia > Diprotodontia > Pseudocheiridae > Pseudocheirus > Pseudocheirus occidentalis. The sequence goes on from CM053598.1 coordinate 192,784,548, forward strand.
CCTCTGTTAATCCCCGTGGGATCTAGGCTAAGTCACTTCTCTGGGCCTTGGTTTCTAATCTGTAAAATGGGGAGTCTGTTCTGGATAAGCCCTTAGTTCCCATCTGATTCTTAATCTATGATCCTATTAAGTGCTTCCCTAAATTGAACTAAAATCTACCTGCCCATTTTTCTTAGTTCCATCCTCTAGGGTCAGGTAGAACATATTCAACATTTCTCTGAAAATATCTCTTGCATTCGTCCTGTTCCACCACAACTGAGTGGACAAGAACTGCATTTAGTAAGCACATACTGTATACCAGGCACTGTGCTAAGTGCTGGGGATTTTTTTTAAGCCAAAACAAAAAATCCAAACCCTAGATCAATCCCTACTCTCAAGGAACTTACTGTCTAAAGGGAGAGACAGAATGGGAACTCAAGTTATATAGAATTCAGGGTTTCTTAAACTTTTTCTACTTGTAACTCCTTCAGCACTTCTTTTTAAATTTTTTTATCTTATTTTTAATTTGTTTGCTTTTTGGAGGGGGGAAGGTACAGCAGTTGGGGTTAAACGACTTGCCCAAGGTCACATGGCAAGTGCCTGAGGCCAGATTTGAACTCAAGTCCTCCTAACTCCAGGGCCGGTGCTCTGTTCACTGTACCACCTAGCCTCCCCACTTTAGCACTTCTCAATCCCGATGGGGTTGAGACCCACAGTTTAAGAAGCACTCAAGTATAGAAGATAAACTGGAGATCATCCATGGAGGGAAGGGTCTGGTATTAAGAGGTATCAGGAAAAGTTTCTTGTAGAAAAGGGGATTTTAGCTGGGACTAGAAGGAAGCCAGGGCAGCTTTGTGGTATAGTGGATAGAGCACCAGGTCTAGAGTTAGGAAGATCTGAGTTAAAATTTCACCTTAGATACTTACTGGCTGTGTGACTCTGGGCAAGTCACAACCCCATTTGCCTCAGTTCCTCATCTGCAAAATGGGTATACACTGGAAAAGGATGTGGTAAACCACTACAGTGTCTTTGCCAAGAAAACTGCATGGACAGAGTAGTGGGGCAGGTTCATGTAGAGCCAGACATGACTCAAGGATAGCTAGCAAAACAAATGCCTGATCTACCTTTCATTTGGTACCAGACTGATCCGTCTCAGGCATTACTGAATCAGATAGGTAGCTGCCTTATGCTATCAAGAATCCTTGATTCTCCATCTTCTTGGCTTTGTTGTAAGCACACACCTTGTGAATGCTATCTTGATCAAAGCTTCTAGCTCGGTTGGTCATCTTCAGTGATGCGTTAGCAGGATGTAGAAGTACCAATCAAAAAGAAAAGTGACACTCGGGTGAGTTCTTCTGAGATAAGCGTAAGTCATGAACAAATTATTCTTCCAAGATAAGCATAGATATGACTCAAGTCTTAACATCCATTGTGACCTTTTATTTTTCACCAGAGAGAAGAGGAAAAGTTCATCCCCCAAATGTGAGTTCCAGGGGAAAAAATACTCGGTTTTCATTAGGGTTTTTCTCTGTTATAATCCTATTTATTTGTTATTAAGGGTATCTATGTGATACAATAGAGTACTGGGCCTAAAATCAGGAAACTCATCATTGTGAATTCAAATCCAGCCTCATACCACTTAATAGCTGTGTGACCCATCCCAAGTCACTTAACTCTGTTTGACTCAGTTTCCTCACCTGTAAAATGAGCTGGAAAAATAAATGGCAAATCACTCCTGAATCTTTGCCAAAAAACATTCCAAATGGGGTCACAGAGAGCAAAGAATTACTGAAAAATGACAACAACAAAAATGACAACAACAAATCTGTTGCTATTACCTTAGGGAGACATAAACTCACCTCTATTCAAACTCTGCTCTAGCTTTCTCATTGCTAGAGTATGGACTTGACTATTCTAATCCACAGTAATTATCTGTCTCACAGAAGACGTACAGAGAGGGAGGTAGAGAGAACGAGACAGTATATGAGAAAAAGAAACACTCCCACAGTGCTTTCCAAACCTGACAGTCTGTTCAATACTATGTCTACAGGCTTATAATTTCACCAAATCTCCCCACAGCCAAGCAATGTCATATTTATAGCACACTTTAATTAATGTTTCTGTAAGACTAAGATTGTAGGCAACGGTTTGTGAACTTGATTTGTGTGTTTCCATGTCTGATGTTGGTATTTACTTATATGCATACATTACTGACTAATTTTTAAAACATTTCATTAAACATGAAAATAAGGGATCCTTGAAGGGAAATTGTACTCTATGGATAGAGAGCTCTTTTGTTCACTCTGTTACTAAATTGAGAAGACAGAATGCTGTAGTAGCAAAGGCAATGAGCCAGGAGGAAGGAGAAATGAGTTACAGCTTCAGCCCTTCCATTAACTAACTAAAGCAACCTTGGGCAACTTATGTCACAGGATCATAGACTCAGAGGGAGAAGGAACCCTAAACGTCATCTAGCTCAACACCATCATTTTACAGATGAGGAAACTGAGGCAAACAGGGTTGAGTGACTTAGGTCACATAGTTAGGAAGTGTCTGTGGCCAGCTTTGAACTCAGGAAGATGAGTCTTTCTGACTCCAGTCCCAGCCCTCTATCCCCTGCAGCACCAAGCTGCCTTGGAATTCTTCTGGATGATCTCTAAGGCTACTTTCTCTTCTGTATGCTCTTAATCTTCAAAATTTCTTTATAAATTTATTTATATCTGTACTGATCCAGCATTAGGAAGACAGGTCCTACTATTCTACCACTGGGGCAGCCAGGTGGTGCAACGGATATAGTGCTGGGCATGGAATCAGAGAGATTCATCTTCCCGATTTCAAATCTGACTTCAGACACTTACTTGCTATGTGACCCTGGACAAGTCCCTTAACTCTGTTTGTCTTAGTTTCCTCATCTGTAAAATGAGCTGGAGAAGGAAATAGCGAACCACTCTAGTATCTTCACCAAGAAAACCCCAAAACAGGGTCATGAAGAGTCAGACAAGATTGAATAACAACAACAAAGAGGATTAAGATGAAAAGCAAATTATGAACCAATATGGAGTATTGTTTACTTTATAAAATAAGGAAAGCAAAGAGCACCTTTGGGTGGGCAGCTAGATGGTAAAATGGATAAAGTACTGGGCCTAGAATCAGGAAGACCCGAGATCAAATCCAGCATTAAACACTTCCTAGCTACATGACCCTGGGCAAGTCACCTAACCTCGGTGGCCTCAGTTTGCACATCTGTAAAATGAGCTGGAGAAGGAAATGGCAAACCACTCCAGTATTTTTGTCAAGAAAACCCCAAATGGGATCACAAAGAATTGGCCCAGACACAACTTAAAAGGACAAACAACTGACTTACAGTTCCTAAATATGCCTTTAACAGACAGCTACCTCAGATAACAATTCTCTACTCCGATTTACAAAGATGATTAAGAAGAATGGTGACCATAAACCTCCCTAGGTTTATATTTTTTAACACATTTCCTTCTTTCTGAGAGTTAGGCTTTTGTGGTCAAGATATTGATTCTCTATGTGATAACTTAGGAGAAGAAATAATTCTTCTCTTTGCACAAATACACTTTTTACCATGGGACACTTATGACCCTAAGGAACAGAGCTTTTTAGTCATGAGGATAATGATTAACAAGGACTCTCATTCTCATTTATTCAGCCCTTTATGGTTTGCAAAATATTTACTTTGCAAGGATCTCAGGAGACAGATAAGGATGGGTATTATTAACCTTATTTTACAGGAAGGAAGAAAAGGAAGGATACAAGGATTTATTAACTGTTTTTCATGTTCTGCCACAGTACTAACTGCTTTACAAATATTTTCTCATTTGATCCTCACAACAGTTCCGGGAGGTACGTGCTATTACGATTCCCATTTTACAAATGAGGAAACTGAGGTAAATGGGCTAAGGGACTTGCCTGGGACACATGACTAGTATTTGAGGCTGGATTTGAACTTTAGTCTTCTTGATTCCAATCCCAATGCTCTAGTCACTGTTCTACCTAGTTACCAGTAAGGAAACTAAAGCTCAGAGAGTTAAAGCAACTTCCCTGCGGTCATACTCTGAGTTGGAATGAAACCAAGGACTCTACTTGTACAGTCCGAGCCCAATGCCATAATCAAGAAATCAAACATATGTTCATATCAAATCATGTTCAGGGTCAAAGCAAAAATCCATTAGATATAAGATTCAGAGAACTAGTCAAAACCCATGATTAATGGTTCCAAAATTGATGTAGGGGTGGAATGGGAAGAGTCTACACAGAACAAGGTTAGAAAAACAAGATGGCAGGATGAGTGTTGTGCCTTTTTTCCTTTGCTCCTGTCTTGGCCTACCTTTTACCACACTTACTTGTCAAGACCTGTCAATCTTGCTTTGTCAACATTCGGTATACTCTTTTTTTTTTTTTTTTGCCTTTTGACGGGTAGTTGGGGTTAAGTGACTTGCCCAAGGTCACACGGCTAGTTTTTTTTTGTGTTAAGTGTCTGAGGCAGGATTTGAACTCAGGTACTCCTGACTCCAGGGCCGGTGCTCTATTCACTGCGCCACCTAGCCGCCCCAACCACACTTACTTGTGTATCATCTTTTCTCATTAGGGCATAACCTCCCCTGGGGTAAACATCTAACACAAAGCCCTGAATATAGAAGTACTGAATGCTACTGGTGATTGGCTGGTTTGGAGTACACCAGAAAGTTGATGATGTCACCCACTCTGCTTGAGTATTCCCTACACACAGAAATTCTGTGAAACTGATGCCTCAGCTTCATTCTCAAGTGAGCCTGGTGGTCTGATTTAGCCTTAAGGTGGAAAAAACCGTAGAGACAATTTAGGTTTATGGCAAGGAAATAAATGCCCAGAGTTGGGATTCAAGCCTATGCCCTCTATCTCCAAAGCCAGCGCTCATTCCGTCACCTGAACCTGCCAACAACTGGATGAACATTTCATTGGCAAATAGCCTGATACATAAAACATGTAGCTTTAGAGTTTGGTACAAAACATATCCAATCCAATCAGAATTGAGGTGCCAGCCATGCACATACTAGTCAGCTATAAAATTCCATTCAATTAAACATTTATTAAGCATTTCATACACACAGGGTTCTCTGTTAGATGCTTGAGAATATAAATTCTAATGGGGAAAAAAGCAATATACAAGTAGGTGTGACAGAGAAAGAGTAAAATAGAGGACAAAGGAAGAGATTCCAAAATGCGGAATGCACACCACAGCACTCATCCCGCCATCTTGTTTTCCTGACCTTTCTCTGTGTGTATCCTTCCCATTCCATCCTTATGTCAGCTCTCGATCCATTAATACTGGGCTCAGACTAGTCTTCCAAGTTTGATATCTGACAGATCTTTGCTTAGACTTGGATCGCTTACATATTTGATCCATGGATTATGACAATGTTCTATGCTAACAGCATAGATAAAAAGGCAAGACAAAAACCAGGAACCTATATTCTACTTGGGCGGTAACAGAAATACAGACACTACAAAGAGATAGTGAGTAATAGCAAATAATGAGACAATGAAAGTCTTTTTTTTTTTAAATAATGGTGTAAGAAACTGAAACTTAAAGACAGTAAAGGATTCTAATAGAAGTAAGAAGCACATTCCAGGTTTACTTCTGGAAAGGCATGGAAACCAGAGATGTAGGGCTTAAGTTTGGGAAACAAGGCGGCCAATTTGGTTGAGGCACAGAGTATGTGGTGGAGAGCAATGTTCAACGATTCTGAAAAGATAGCCCCAAATCATGTAGTTAAATGCTTTAAATGCCATGCTAAGGAAGTGACATTTTATCCTAAAGGCACTAGGGAGTCATTGAAGATTCTTGAGCAGGGGTGTGTCGTGATCATACTTGTGTTTTAGGAAGATTTTTTTTTATTAGCTATGTGTAAGACAGATTCAGAGAGGGGAATCTCCCCAACTCCCACCCTACCCTGTCCCAGTCATTTCTGGCTACCTATTCATCAGTTTATCTATCAATAAAAAAGCAAACTTGGTTGCAAGTTGTCCACTCTTTCATAATGTAGTAGTAAGTGAAAAGCAACTTGTTTCTGAAGTGTCTAATTGGTAGATATGTGGCAGGCCCTCATTGTCATTTCTGTGGCAGTCCTAACATGAAACAACAGGGGATGGGAGATAACAGAAACTAGGAAAAGCAGGATATGAAACAGATCAATTCTGAGAGGAAATTTGAAATTTCTCTTTTGAACACCAAGATCTACATTTGTTAGATTGCAGGTTATGCTCACTGGAAAAGCTCTTTTTTCATTATGTTCTCACTGCAGTAGAATTTAATAAATATTGAATCTGGTGTCAGCATAAAGAGAACATTTGTCAGGATCTTGATATGACTAAAAAAAGGAATATTTTTAATAATAAATTTTTTGTTTTCTTGTTTACATCATTCATTTAAAATTTTTTAAATTTGTTTTCTTGTTTACATCATTCATTTTCATGAGATGTTTGAATTACAAATTTTCTTCCCATCTTTCCCCTGCCCCAACCCTAAAACAGCAATCCTACTGTAAAGACCCTCCCCTGCTCTGCTCTCTTACTTTCTGGTAGGGCAGAGAGGGTTTCCCTATCCCAGCACCTGTATATCTTAATTCCTAGTTGCAGGTATTGCAGAACTTTAAATTCTAGATTCTTTTGATTCCTCCCTTGTCCCCCACCCCCACTGGAAGGTCAAGCAATTCAATACAGGCTGTGGATGTGTGATTATACAGGACATCTTCATAGTAGACATATTGTGACAGTGATCATATGTCCCTCCTTCCTATCCCTCTCCCCTTGTTCTGTTCTCTACCCTGTCCCTTTATTGAAGTGTGAGCTCCCAGCATCCCTCCCCCAGACCCTGCTCTCACCTCCGTCATCCCATCTCTCATCCCCATGCCCCCTACTCTCCTGTGTGACATGATGCCCAGTTTAGAATTTATGCCATTTCTTCCCTAAGCCAGATTCAATGAGAGTAAATGAAAGTAAAGTTGTAACAGCTGTCTCTTGCCTCCTCAGTATGGGATGATTAATCCCATTTTGTCTCTCCCTGTCTCTTCTCATTCTAGTCTTCTCCCACCTCAGAATTTCACCTTTTAAAGTATCATCCCTTCGTATTCAATTGATCCTATACCTTCTATATACACATGCTCAGATACGTATTCATATGCATATATAGCCTCCTATATATACATGTGTAAGTATACATATATGTATATATATATATATGTATATATCCGTTTGTATTCCCTTCACCTATCCTCATACTAAGAAAAGATTCATAAGTCACTATTATTATTATTCCATGTTGGCATGTAAATAGTTCAACTTAGATAAATTCCTTATGATTTCTTTCCAATATTTACCTTCTCATGCTTCTTGTGTTTGACTGTCAAATTTTTCTGTTCAGCTCTGCTTTTTTCAGCAAGAATGCTTGAAAATCCTCCACCTCACTGAATGACCATATTTTCCCCTGGAATAATATGCTCAATTTTGTTGGAGAGTTGATTCTTGGTTTTAATCCCAGCTCCCTTAATCTTCGAAATATCATATTCCAGGCCCTTCGATCCCTCAGTGAAGAAGCTGCCAGATCCTGGGTTCTCCTGATAGTGCTCCCTCAGTATTCAAATGGTTTTCTCTTGGAAGCCTGCAATATTTTCTCCTTTAACTGGGTATTCTGGAACC
>CM053598.1:192792730-192818243 GCA_028646575.1 Pseudocheirus occidentalis
ATATTTCACATTGCTTTCTATTTTTTCAGTTGTTTGTAACTGTTTAATAGTATCTTGGTTTCTCATAAAGTCCTTAGCTTCTACTTGCTCCACTCTAATTCTGAAGGAATTTTTCTCTTCAGAATGCTTTTGAGATTCTTTTTCTATCAGGCAAATTCGACTTTTTAAGGCATTCTTCTCCTCATTGGCTTTCTGAGCCTCTTTTGCATTTGAGTTAATCTATTTTTAAAAGTGTTGTTTTCTTCAATCAGGTTGTTGACTCTCTTTTCATGGTTTTCTCACATCATTCTCATTTCTCTTCCAAGTTTTTCCTCCACTTATCTTATTTGTTTTTTCAAAATCTTTTTTCAGTTGATCTATAGCTCCTAGGCATTCTTCAAGTGTCTTGGAAGCATTTGGTGTGGGAGTTCTGACTGTGTTGTCTTCCTCCTGTTTCATGCTTTTATCCTTTTTGTGCACAAAAAAGGATTCTAGAGTTTTATTGCTGTTCTTATTTTGCTTCCTTTTCCTCATGTTGGCCAGTCAATTAATTGTTTGGTTTTTTTTTTTAGCTTTGTGGAACTTTGCTTCCAGGGGGGAAAGCTCTGTTCCAAATTGCTGGGGTTTTCCCAGCTGCCAGTGCTATTAATGGGGTGTTGCTGCCCCCACCAGCTTTGGCCTGCTGAAAGCTTACCCCAGGACCACTACCCAAGACCACGATCTGGATCCAGGCCACTCAATGCAAGAGCACTTGGCCCTGATCAAGCGACTCAATCCCCCCTTTGGGGTCCACAGGTCAGGGGCTCTGAAGCAGCCCAGTGGGGGCAGCTGCCAGTTACAGCAGTTCCTGCCCTTCCCCCACTGCTTCCTTGCCCTTGGGGCAGATTGACTGAACTGCTTTTCCTCCCCCAAATTTAGCTTGAAAGCTTCATTCACCTTCACTGACCTCTAATCCTGGATTAATAGATGTGAAGATGGCTAGAGGTTCTGTAGATCTTCCTTCTTGTAGACTGGCTGTGGCTTGGCTCTGCGTGTCTCCTCCTGGCTGCGTTATGGTTTCAGACTGGGCCGGCCTCAGCTCCCAGCCTGCCAGCATGAGCCCCTCCTGCCGAGCTGCCTTCAGCGAGAGATGTGTTTTCTGTATTTTTTTGAGTTTGAGAGCCTTAGAATTTGTTTAGTGTCATATTTTATGTGTGTTTACAGTGGCTGTGTGGAAGCTGTGGAACCTTGCTTCTTCTACACCGCCATCTTCGCTCTGCCCCCAAGTAATCAAATAGGAATATTCTTTATTTCTAGAGGCATATGATGCTGCTCCTTGAAGCATCTGATAGGGTCTGAGTCCTATTATACATCTTCTTCCCACCCTGGACAATGTTTAGACATTATTCCCAATTTTACAAGCAGCAGTGTATGGCATGCTGTTAACAGTAACTGCCTGAGTGGTACTAAAATCTTACAGAATATACAAAGAAGGGTTTAAGAAGGTATTCTCTAGTAGATGATAAGCACCTTGAGGCCAGGGAGTATTTTAATTTTTTCCCCCTTTGGATTTGTATTGTTTTGCATAGTAACTCAAACACAATAAATGCTTGCTAAATTGAATTTGGATGCATTTGGGCACAAACATTCTTTTGGTTCCCTCCCCTCCCATTAACTTTTATTTATTGCAAAGCTAATCATGACCATAATAATGGTTCCAGACAAATAGAGGTAAGAATGTTAAAGTTGAATGTTTTTTCAGTTATTAGCCTTTTTTCCCCCCATAAGGTGCCATTTGTTTCCATGACTAGTATGAAAAAAAAATCCAATTCTAGGCATTCTTCAAGTGTCTTGGAAGCATTTGGTGTGGGAGTTCTGACTGTGCTGTCTTCTTCCCGTTCCATGCTTTGATCCTTTTTGTGCACAAACTCCCTAGAAGAGGTATCTGAGCCAGTCCTTGAAGGATGGAAATAACTGCCATAGACAGAGAGGATATCTCCTATATGAGAAACTCCATAAAGACCAGAAGAAAGGATGGATAAGAAAAGATGAAGAAGGATAAATTACACAATTTGGTAAGTGTAGTATGTGACAGAGAGGCAGCTAAATGACACATGGATAGAGCACTATGCTTGGAGTCAGGAAGACCTGAGTTCAAATACAGCCTCAGACACTTACAAATTATGTAACCAGGGGCAAGTCACTTATGCTCTGTTTCCCTTAATACATTGGAGAAGGAAATGGCAAACCATGTCAGTTTTTTGGTGTTGTTTTTGCCAAGAAAACCCAATGGACAGCATTGGTGTGCTTTGGTCCACAGGGTCACAAAGAGTTGGGCATGACTGAACAGAAATGTGGGACAAAGGAAGAAAAGTAGTTTGAATTTCAACTGTGTGGAACTATAAAGGACAGGATGAAGAGTTCTGACTTTAATCCATACACAATAGGGAGCAACTGAACTGATGGTTGCTTAGCAAAGAATGATGTGATCAGAATTATGCATTAGGAAACTTTTGCTTGCAGATAAAATGGAGAGGCAAAGATGGAAAGCACGGATGCAAGATAGAAACTTTATTGAAACTATCCAGGTCAAAGATAATTTTAAATAGAAGAGTGCTATCAGGAATTGAAGGGATAACAGTACATAGTCTAGAGCAGTGGTTCTCAACCTGTGGATCGCAATCCCTTTAGTAGTCAAATGACCCTTTCACAGGGGTCACCTAAGACTATTGGAAAACACATACTTCCAATGGTCTTAGAAACTGAGGTACTTCTTTTCTATCTGTCTCCAGGCGGGTCTGCCCACATGCAGATAATGCCCACATACGAATTTTAAAGGGTCACAGCATTAGGAAGGTCAAGAACCACTGGTCTAGAGAGATTGTGGAGATTTGATGGCATTATTAAACCATAATATTTAGATTTGGAAGAAACTTCAAAAATCACCTAGCCCTTCCTCACTTTACAGAAGAAGAAATTGGAAGCCAGAGAAATTAAATGACAAAGGTCAGAGTAAGTAGCAGACCTAGGGTTTAAGTCTAAGTATCCTGACTCCTCCGTTCTTCTATTCATTATTCTATCTCTAACATCACCTAAACCAACTACAGACCAACTGCCAACATTGGGGAAGTGAGCCCAAGAGCTCCAGGAACATTAGTTTGCCTGCTTCTTCCCCCCATCAGTTTTGCTTCTTCTCTTCCCTTACATCCACTGTCAGGGAATCAACCCTTAAGGAGATGCCATGTGCTAAATGCCTCTGTAGGTGCTATAGTCCCCAACTCCTTAGCAGCTGTGGCTAAAGAGAAGACCTTAGAAAGAAAGTTCTCAGCAGCAACATCCTTTATACTGTCAAACATCAAAAACTGATATAGTTTTATTAATGGAAATGATGTTAAAAAGAAAAACATGCATTGTCATCTGCCTTGCTGCTGCCCCTTAAGGACACACTGGGCTTTTCTATTTGACTGGCAGCTAAAACTTCTTATAAGTACTGTCTTCTGCAGAATGTATGTCTAGTACTTAGGAAAGTGCTTTGCGCACAGTAAGTGTTGAATTAATGCATGAATCACCATTGGAGCAAAGTCCTGGATGATATGGGGTGGGGAAAGGAATCAGAGACATAAGAAAATTGGTTAGTCTTTAAACATCTAAAATAATTTTGAAATGTAGAGGAGGGACATTGAAAGAATTTCCATTGGTCCCAATCCAGGAAGAGTCAATTGATTAATCTCCTATTCCATCACTTAGACATTTCTTAACTAATATTTCTGCACATTTAAAGTATATAATAATTGATACTTACAATGATGACTATGATGAACTTGAAATGCCTTCTAAATCATGAAAGACGAATAAATTATTTTCAGCAGAGTTTTATCTTCAAATGCATTTTTTTGGTCCAGATGTGTGACTTTGCTAGTAGAGGGAAATTGGAAGCTCCCTCTTCTGATGAAAAAGAAGACTAACTTATGGCCTTAGAGAGTTACATAGGGCCCCAAGACAGCCAGTGACTTGCCTATGGTCTCACAAATAGTACGTGTCAGAGAGATGACTTGAATCCAGAACTTTCTGACTCTGATGCCTGCCCCCTAACCATTATGTCATGCTACTTCTCAAGTATATTTAACTATATTTCAGTTCTTTGAAAACTGGGATATCCACATATGGCATATAAATCCATAAACCAATCAGATTATTTGCTTATTTATCCAATTTCTCCACTACTATGTAACAGAGAGATGTGTCTAATGAAAAAAGTTAATCCAACAAACTAAAAAAAAAACCACCTACTACATTCAACGCTTAGAGCACATGGGAAAAGACGATCTGAATTGATAGCAAATGGAAACTTCTCCCCTTAAATGTCTGAGAACTGAGAATGCCTCACCATTCACTTCTACATCAAGTTAAAACAACTCTCCAGGGCAAATTATTCAGTCTAATCCCTATGTTCTTGACAAGCAGGAATCCTCAATTCAAACACTAAAGACATTTTGAATTTTTAGCACACAGAATACATGTTATATATGTATAGATGGATAAAGATGGAGATGAGGAGCTTTGAAAATGATAAAAATGTTATACTAATTATTAATGGGTTTGTGAGTAATTGGATATTACCTTTCCCTAGATTACTTCAGGAACAATTTATATACAAATCAGTGATGTACTGGGAAATGTTTAACAACTGGCTCTGGGGATGGGGGAAGGAATACACACAACACATATTCAATCTGCATTACTACCATTCTCTCTCTCACTTTCTTTAGTCAGGACAATCAATAAAACAACAAACCAAGTCTAATTAGGCACAGTTCCATTGCACAGTGGATAGAGCACTGGGCCTGGAATTAGGAAGGCATAACTTCAAACTGGGCCTCAGATACCTACTAACTGTGTGATTCTAGAAAAGTCACTTTACAGCTGCCTGCCGCAGTCTCCTCAACTGGAAAGTGAAGGTTATAACAACACCTACCTCATAAAGCTATTGTAAGGTTCAAAGGAGATAATGTTTTTAAAGTGCTTGTAACAGCAATCAGCTTAGCAGATACTTAGCACTTAGTAACTTAGGGCTAAGTATGTAAGGTGTGAGCCCTGTCCCCTGTTGAGAGGGCGTGAACTCCCCTGTTGACTTGGCAGAAGAGGATTAGGTGAGACAGAAGGCCAATGTCTGTATATAAAGAAGAATTCCAGAGACAGAGAGATAGAATTGGAAGTTTCCTGTTGGAGGAAGCAGGATTGTCTCAGCATCTGGGAGCTGAAGATATGAGTTGGAGTTTTCTTGAGAGAGAGAGACACAGAGTTTCTCTCCCAGCATCTAGAAGCTGACAGAAAACTGAGATGGAGTTTTCCTGAGACCAGAATCTGGTGAAGGCCACCCAGAAGGCTGATATTCCTTCTGGGTGCTAGGACCAGCTGAACTGCTGGAAGACTGAAGAAGCATAACAAGGATACGGCTTTGTTTGTTCGTGGTCTGGCAGATTCTTGAGTTCCAGGCAACAGAAGTGGTGAAGGGTTTGAGATGTGCTGGATCCTGTGAACTTAAGGGTGTGTCAGGGACTGCCCTGAGGATCAGACAAGGACCTGGGAGCTGTCTACCTCTGAGTACTGGACAAGAATCTGGCAGCTGTCTGCTTCTGAATCCAGGTGACTGTTTGGTGGATTCAGGAGGGAGCTGGGACAACAGAAGGGGATCCAGGGAATTAGAGAGACCACCCAGAGTCAAGATAAAGAAAAAGCCTACCCTTGGATGAAACTGAGGTTTGCTGGACACCGAGGGGTGGAGGATTTGTGTGGTTTTCTAATGACTGTGCTAGCGATTAATGATATTTAATAATTGTGAATCTAGACTAGTGACTGATTAAGTTAATGGTTGCCCCATGAGTGGAAGATTGATATTTTGTGAACTGATTGAATGAATAATTAAGTGAGAAGGGTTTCCCCTTTAGGGGAAACCTGGTGATTATTCTTTTGTTCCTTGTTCTAAATATTGTGGCCACTGTAGTAAAAATTGTATGGCCATTCTAATGTTAAGCTGTTATGAACACTATATTATGATTTTCTGTGATAAGATGCAATGTCGTGAATATTATATTGTGAATATTGTACTGAACCTTGATTTGTAATGGAATAAACAGAGCGTTCACTATTACTGTGTAATCTGAACTTTAAAAGCTGTTTACAGTAGCATTCTTTTGGGAATATGCTGGTGCATGGTGGTACAGTGCTTACACAGTGCCTGATATTTAGTGAGTACTTAATAAACAATTATTCTATCCATCAATTCTTAATTTGTAGTGTTTGCTGTTATCTGAGGTATAAAGACTCACACTGAACACTGAACAAATTGAATCCTTCAGCATATCCCTGGTACAAACCTATAGGTACAAAAGTGTTTTATGATTATCAGTTTATACACAGAAAACTTATTTTATAGAAAAACTCCTATAGATTCTGAAAGTGAGAGTCCTTGTTTTGGCCATAGCAATCAGTGGTATAAGCTGGGAATCTCTAGTATGTTTACCACATCTGTATTATTACTTGTTTTGCATTCTTAAAGACGAACATGACATCAGGAAGGTGATGCCATGACTTGCAAGTGAATTGGATTTAAGTGAGGGAGTGCTGTGCAAAGTCAAAAGCCTCACTCTCTCCTCCAAAGCCATCTGGACTCAGTGGCAAGATATAGATCAGGACAACTGAAAATGGCCCTCACCCCATCTGTATATGAGAAATTGGGACAACTAGGGCAGAAATTCTAGGGGTGTAGGAGTGATGGAGGTGGGGTAGATATAGCCTAAGTAAAACTTCTTTTAGTCTCCTCAAAAGGATTCCACCTAGAATCTGATATACAACTCTAGGCTAGAACTAGATTTTTTTTAGCAAAAGGGGAATTGGAGGGGATCCCTGTGGTCTTCAAATTGGCTTGAACTCAGTGCAATTACATCATTGCTCCCTAGACAATTATGTAACCATTACATTCCTTGGTCTTGATGGGATATTGATTTTAAGGGTTTTTTGCCACTAAAAGTCTGACTTTTGGCTGAGCAGAAAAGTAACAGAACTAAAATTCAATTCCTAATGAGCTCAGTGTTCAATACCTCAGTCTTCTCAACTTCTTTCAGCACATATACTATAGTTATTTTGCAGATGGAGAAAGCAAGTCATTGTCATCATTATAGCTAATATATATAGTGTTTTTTAAGGTTTTGTAAGTGCTTTTCAAATATTATTTTATCTGATCCTCACAAGAACCCCACAAGGTAGATGCTATGATTACCCCCATTTTACAAATGAAGAAATTGAGGCAGATAGAGGTTAAGTGACTTGGCCAGAGTCACACAGCCAATAAGGGTCTGAAGACGGGATTGAACTTAGCTCTTCTTGACTCCAGGTCCAAAGCTCTATTCAGAGGGAGAGAGAGAAAGAGAAGAGGTACCCTTTCCCCTCAACTCAAAATGGCAGTTCAGATCTCCAAAAAGAGAAGTATTTGATGCTGATGGCATCTTCAAAGCCATACTGAATGTGTTTCCCACCCAGGAGCTGGCTGAAAATGGTTTTTGTTGCATCCCTCATAAGAATCCCCAAATCCTTTATAATAGCATATTAGACTTTACTGGGATATTGTCCAGTAGATGGAAATCTAATTCCTTCTTTGGCACATGGATTTTTCAGACCCAAGTCTGAAATGGAACAGGTGAAAGTTTTCATGTCAGTTGGTAGTGGGGATGGGCCCTCTAGTGACAGCTGTACTTTCAGACTAAATGAGATAGGGAAATGAACGGAAGGAAGGAAGGAAGGAAGGAAGGAAAGAAAGAAGGAAGGAAGGAGATGGGAGGGATGAAGGGAGGAAGGAAGAGAGGGAGGAGAGGAGGGAAGGAGGAAGAAATGAAGGAGGGGAGGGAGGGAGGAAGAGAAAGAAAGCTGACTCCAGGGCCAGTGCTCTATTCACTGCACTATGTAACCTCCCCTATTTTCCACTCTTTCCCAACAGTGTGTTGGATACTTTCTGACCTGAGCTATTCATCTTCTGGTGTCATGCCTTTTACGATTTTGATACTATCCATAGGATTTTCTTGGAAAAGATATTGGAGTATTTAGCCATTTTCTTCTCCAGTGGATCACTTTTGTCAAAGCTCTCCACTATGACTTGTCCATCTTGGGTAAGCCTGTGTAATGAAACTCATAGTTTCATTCCTCCACCACAACAAGGCATTGATCTAGAAGGGGAATGTCAACACTACCAACCTGCATGTAGACTATAAAAGAACACTCAGACTGGAAGGACCTTAAAGATTATCTGTTAAAATTCCTTCATTTGACACATGAGTAAAGTAAGGCCTATAGAGGAGAAATGACTTGTTCAAGGCCACAAGATAAATTTGTAGCAGATCTAAGATTTAATCCTTCCTTCACTCCTTTCTTTCTTCTTTCTAATTTAGAAAGTACGGTAGCACTAAAAATAATTTAAATCTTCGATGAATTGGGATTTAGACCAATCCTTACATGCAGGCACAGCCAGACTGGCATTAGGCAAAATGATGTTGTGAGGGAAGTTAGTTCTATAGGAACAAAGTAATAAATCTTATAAATGGATGAAATGTAATTTTGTGACTGTATGTTGGGGTTTAAGAATCATGTATTGATGTTGTAATAACAATGTATTAATGTTGAAATAGTGTTGGCTTGGGCAACCTGATACATAATATGCTTATATAGACCAGCAGGCTGGGTTTAGTAAAAGCACTACTTTGAGACAACCAGGTGGTTCAGCAGGTAGAGCACAATGCCTAACATCAAAAATAAAAATAATTGGATTCAAATTTGGCCTTAGACAGTTATTAGCTGTGTGACCCTGGGCAAGTAACCTAACCACTGCCTGTCTCAGTTTCTTCAACTGTAAAACGGAGATTGTAATAGAGAAGGGAAGCACAGGTGATCAGCATTTATATAGTGCCTACTATGCTAAGCACTTTACAGAAGTCATCTCATTTGTTCCTCACAACAACCCTAGGATGTATATGCTATTATTATATTATAACAACTATTAAAATAACAGGATTTATCTTGGTGCCCTATTTTTAGAAAGGATGCGACAGGCTGGAAGAGTCTCCAAAGGAAGCAATGAGAATGTTGACAGGTCACCAAATCATTTCATAAGAAGATCAATTAAAGAAATTGGGGATGTTTATCTGAGAAGACAAATCAGATTGTTTGTTTGTTTGTTTTGGCCTGGTCCCCAAACTAGGAGCAATGGGTAAAAATTATAGAAAATCATATTTCAGTTAGATAACAGGAAAAAAATTATTAAGGATTGAGTCTGTACAAAAATAGAAAGGTTTACCTCTAGAGGTAGTGAATTGCCCATTACCAGAGGATTTCTATGGGCAAGATAATTGTCAGATATATTGTATTGGGGATTCCTATTCACATATAGGTTGCCCTGTATTATATCTATGATATCCTCTAACTCTGAAATTCTGTAATATTTCAGTGCCTAAAGTGGCATATTGGGCAAATGGCTAAATCCAGAATCTGTCTTGGTGAGACATCATCACACAGACGTTTTCTTTCTTTAGAGATATTACCTTGTAGAAATCATTATGCACACCTTGTGTTGTGGAGAAAGTTTATGAATTGTTATCTTAATGCCTTTTTACCTCCTCTAATTTTCCCTTCATTATTATTCAGCAGTAAAATGGGTTGCGTCAAGAGATGACTCCCCCTCTTTGAAGATCTTCAAGCAGAGGCTGGATGTTGGTTATGTTATAGTATCATCTTTGGCATAATGACTTGCCTGGTTCCTGTGAATGCTAGTAGTGTCCTTCCCCCCAAATTAACTTGCATTTGACTATTTTTTTCTATATTTTTTGCATTTATTAACTTTATATTTATGCTGCATATCCTGTATATACAAACTCTATCCAAGTACTTTTATACAGTGAAGGTGCTTCTGGAATAAGCCACAGAGAGAAAAAAATAAAAAGACAATGACAAATTGACAAGCAGAAGAAAGCAGCAAAAGAAGGCTCCTATGCACTTTTTAATGAGTGTGTGTGTGTATAGAGTGTGTGTGTAAATAAATAAATATAGTGTATATAGTATACATATAGTGTATATGATGTATGTGTATATAGTGTATATAGTGTATGTGTATATATATCGTGTAATGTATGTGTATATCTTGTATATGTTGTTTGTGTATATAGTATATATTTTTATATGCATATAGTGTGTATATATATAATACACACATATGTTGCTATATGCATTTGTCTCATTCAGATTTAAAAAAAAATTGCACATATATGCCCAGTGCCTAGCACAGGGCCTGGAACATAACAGGTACTTAGTACATGCCTATTTTTTGATTGATTAGTTCCATGGTTGGTATGATTTTGACTAAACAGTCACTTCCAACTCTCAAAATCTGTGATTCAGACCATCATGTGGTAATGCTGACATCAAACTAAACGGTTTGGTTGACAGCTCCTATTACCTTAGATGGGAATGATAGGGGACGTGGTGAAAGGGGCAGTACTAACTCACATAAGTAGAATATTGGCTTGGAAACCAAGGCTACAAAACTTCAGAAAAGTTTTTGTCTCTCATTTTATCAGCTGTCAATAAAGGTAAAGATTGCCTATTCTTCTTTTAGATAACTGTACTTCACTGACAAATATCACTTCAAGAACCAGAGTAGGTATAGAAAATTATGTGTTCTCACTAAGGTCAGTAATATGGGACTGCATTACTCTCCCATTAGTGGATATGATATGCCCTAGGAGCTCTTGTTACTGTCTCTACATTCAGTACGTACATGCACATGAGTATGCGGGCATGCACACGCACACACACAAACACAGAGCTGTGACCAACTAGGTATTATAAATTTACTGTTCTGCTATTTATGCCAATCTATCCAGTCCTGAACGAAAGGGAGATTAGAGGAGAGACATTTGGCTTAGGCCTTAAACCTTCAGGCCTTAGGGCAACATGGAAAATGATCCTTTCCAGGCTTATATCCCAGTCTGTTTCTTGGAATTCTATCAACTATGTCCCTGTAGGAATAAGGCAAATGATTATTTGCTTTAACAAAGCTCAAGTAGTAGAACCAACACTCTTAGATCAGGACAACATGACAGAGCATCTTGTCAAGTAACTCCTCCCAGTAGACCACAGTAAACAACCTCCTTTCAGTCCAGATCAGAAGTCATTTAACAACAGTTGGGGGCAGCAGGGAAATTATAACCCCCATATAAAATGATCCTCTAGTACACAAACTCTGTCAACATATTTGTATGTGAGGAAGGTACTTCTGGCATAAAGTCAGAAGGGGAAAAATTGTAAATGGGTAACAATAAATGGAAAGCACAGGAGAGCAGCAAAAGAAGGATCTGCTTATACACTTAGGAACTAGGTGGTACACAGTTGTACTGGCTTTAAATTTTATCCCTTTTAGGAGACTAAGAGAAATATTAAGTAACTTTCTGGAAATTACAACTACCCGAGCCAGACCACAGATCTTAATGCTTCATATCATGTGCTATTCCAATAGATTGCTGCTTTCTGTAATATACAAATGAGAGAGTAATGTTTTTTGTTCACTCATTTCAGTCATGTCTAACTCTTTATAACTCCATTTGGGGTTTTCATGCCAAAGATGCTAGAGTAGTTTGGTACCACTTCCTCCAGCTCATTTTACAGATGAGGAAACTGAAGTAAACAGGATTAAGTGACTTGCCCAAAATCACAGAGCTAATCCCCAAGGCCATATGTGAACTCAGGTCTTTCTGATTCTAGGCAGCAACCCATCCAGTGCCACCTAGCTTCCCTTGGAGAGTAATACTATCCCAAAATAATAAACCTTAGTATAGATAGGTAGCTATGTAGGTTTTTCTTTTTTTCTTTTCCAGACTAGCCCCATGAGATTATTAGTACAAGGAATGACTGATGAGGACACTGTGAAGAGATTGATCCGAGGTTAAGCGATGGGTCTAAGGTCACTACTGTCAGTGCAAGAGGCAGATCTTCCCAGCTTCAAGCCCAATTCACTATACCACACTCCCTCTCTATAAAGCTGGTGTAATGACAATGTGTCATCATTATTAATATTTATTATCTGTGAATTTACCCTTTATCAAACTCAGTTTTGATAAGGCAAATGATTATTTGCTATAACAAATAACTAAACATAGTTACATCAAATAAACAACCTAGCCCTATTAAACTTACATTCTAAGTATTATTACACTGTACGTATCCTATACAATACTGATTCCCCAAAATACTAAACTAAAAGTTAATAAAGAAAACAAGCATTTATTAAGTGCTTACTGTATGCCAACCACTCTGCTAACCACTTTACAAACTTTATTTAATTTGATTTTCATAACTATAAGTGACATATAGATGAAAAGTTCAGAAAGAGTTTTGTCAAAGATATGTTTTATTACATATTTATACATTTTAAAGTTATATTATCAGTCACATTGGAATAATTCAACGAGAGATGAGGAAAACTTCCAATTTCTCAGAAAGTCTATTTAGCTAGGTATTCATTTATATCCTTACCCTGTACTATTCTGCCTTCCTAAGATTATTTGCTAAGAGTTCTTAGTCTGCAGATTAAAATCTTAAACTGAAAAAAATGAAAGCAATTTTAAAAAATAAAGCAGGACATGAAGATTAGGGAAAAGAATAATGGAAGCACTATAAGAGCTATCAGCAGGAGTAACACAAAACCACTTCATGGTGGAATATGACCTTCCAAAGCCTACAAAAATCCTCAGACACACAATGGCAGAACATATAGAAAGTAATGCTTCCATTACATCCAGAAACAACTTGAAGATTTTAAAATGAACCATTTGCCGTTAAAAGCAAATGCACTGAAATTTTATAGACAGAATGAATTATTCTCTCGTGCCCAAAGGTACTCATGTCAGGGAGGCACAGTGGTAATGGGGGGGGGGGAGAACTGGCTTTTAGATTTCTAGGACAGAGATCATCTCATCACCAAAAACTGATTATTTTTTGAATGTTGGTTGGTTTCGGAATTATGCTAGTTAGTTTCTACCCCGGTTCTCATTACGTTGAGTCATTTTTCAGTCATGTCCAATTCCTTTTGACTCCATTCAGGGGTTTC
Organism: Pseudocheirus occidentalis; assembly: GCA_028646575.1. Taxonomy (NCBI): domain Eukaryota; kingdom Metazoa; phylum Chordata; class Mammalia; order Diprotodontia; family Pseudocheiridae; genus Pseudocheirus; species Pseudocheirus occidentalis. The sequence continues at coordinate 192,805,836 of CM053598.1, forward strand.
TCTGGCAAAGAGACTAGTTTCCCATTTTCTTCTCCAAGTCTTTGTCACCAAATTGAAGATTGGGCTTGGGGATGACAAAAATGCTAGCTTAAGGAGCTTTCCAATGCAGAAAATACTGCTTTTTAAGCTTACCTATATGCTGAGAATCACAGAGACATCCCCAATCTGCCCCATAAAGTATACCTGATCAGTGTGACAGAAGAGAAAAGCCAAATGCCAAAAAGACCTAAATTGATAGAGGTATTCTGTTAATTAACCCATATTATCAGAATTTTATGAAACCTCTATTTTCTTCTTTCTCAATTAAAATTTGGATGTGTTCATTTGAGAAGGCCCTAATTTTCTGAACTAACTCACTTAGTCACTATTGGGCTTTAAAAATAAAATGTGGTGTGATGTAAATGACTGGGTCACATTAAAAGAAAGACCGTTTTACACATTCCTCCAGTGCTTTTGCAAAGTATATCAATGGTAAGTAAAGGGAGATGACCCAAGATGGGAGAGAAAAAGAATAAATATATATATAGGCTCATATAATATTTAGAATGCTCATCTTGCTCAAATATCACAAACTATCCTGGAGACCAAACCCATAGTACAATTAAGAAATGTCCCTAGAGAAGGCATGAAGAGCATGCATAATTAACAACAAGAGCTACTGGGTAATAACCCAAATATTTGGAGTTCCTCCAGTGAAAATAATACCCAATTAGATGTAAGCACAATATGTATTTCTGCCTCCTACTCATAAGACCACAGGGACTGAATTTGTGTCCAATTCCTATCCAGTGAAGAACCGTTTCTAATAATAATAGTCCACATTTATATAGCAGTTTGCCTTTACTTGAATGCGTACAACAACCTTGTGTTATCCCCATTTTACAGATGAGGGAGGTGAGGTTCAGAGAGTAACAGTCATGGTCATACAGCTGATAAATTTCAAGAGTGGGATTTAAAACTCAAGTCTCTGGACTCCACTAAACAATATTGTTTCTCTAAATACAGTGATAATCCTGTCTTTAAAACTCCTGACTACATTTCAAGAGGGAAGCAGCAATATATTTTGAGAACAGAGAATAGTTCAGAACCTAGCATTAAGGAAACAAGAGACTTATTCTAATAGAATTTAAATTTCTTGAAAGCAAGAATTTTTTTTCTTTGTATTCCCAGCTGCAAGCTAATGTCTTATATATGACAGGCACTTAATAAATACTTTTGTTCTTATGCAAAGAAACAACAGCCATACTTCTTAGTAACCAAAATACTGTACAATGCAATATATATTTGCTTTTTGGAGGGGGGAAGGCAGGGCAATTGGGGTTAAGTCACACAGCCAGTGTTAAGTGTCTAAGGCCAAATTTGAACTCAGGTCCTCCTGACTCCAGAGCCCGTGTTCTGTACCACTGTGCCGCCTAGTTGCCCTATAACTATTTTTAAACACATTTGATGTTTCAGGCACTGTGCCAGGCACTGGGGATACAAAAAGAGGCAAAAGACTGTCCCTGCTCCAAGTAGTTCAAAATCTAAATGACTCAGATAAAATAAGTTCATTCCTAGAAGCAATCAACAAATGAACAGAAACAACAACATAAAGGTCACTGGGGGAGAAGGGAGGAATTAAGGATGCCCACAATCTTACCTGCATATAACAGTAGTTCAAAACAAGATACATATAATTGCCAAATACAGGCTTTTTAAAAAAAACTTTCAAGTTTGCAAAAAAACCTTTGCTTTTTAACTTTTATTTAAAAAAATTTGTAGTTCCAAATTCTCTTCTTCCCTAGACCGCCTCCCCTCCCCACTGAGAAGACAAGCAATGTGTTATCAATGATACACGTGAAATCATCCAAGTAGAGATGTTTGACCCTTTAGAGTTCTAGCTACTTGCTAACCTAAATCGTGTCTATTGAGAAAGCAGTCTTGTGTTCCTTTGAAAACTCTTATGGCACTTCCTGCCTGCATCCTTCATTTGGTACTTACAACCAAGTCGAGAAGCATTTATTAAGTGCTCACTATGTGTCAGGTACTATGTTAAAATGCTAACAGTAACAAATACAAGTAAAAAGATAGTTCCTGCCCTCAAGGAGCTTACATTCTACTGAAGAAAGATAATATATGAAAGGAAGCTGAAAATGGTGGTGGAGAGAGATGAAGGTACCTGCTACCAGAGCATTGGAAAGAAAGTCCAGGAGAGTCAGGACACAGCCTAGACAAGAATGGAGACATGGGTGGCTTGAGCGTGCTCTTAACATGGAGGTTGTAAAGAAGGCTGGCCAATCAGAAAAAGGGGTGCTTCTGGTATGTGAGGTTGGAAGGTAGAACAAACTTCCAGCAGGAAGAAGTATTGAGGACATTTTAGAGAGAGTCTGGGAGAACAGAATTAGTTAACTTTTTCTATGGATTGATTCAGGATCATAGAATTTCAGAACTGTGAGGGACCTGAAAGGTAATTTTACAGATGATGAAGTCCACCTCCATCATTTTATGCTTTTTTGGGGGGACGGGGAAAGGTAGGGCATTTGGGGTTAAGTGACTTACCCAAGGTCACACAGCTAGAAAGTGTTAAGTGTCTGAGGCCAGATTTGAACTCAGGGCCTCCTGACTCTGGGGTCGCTGCTCTATTCACTGCGCCACCTAGCTATCCCTGGCATCTTTTTTAAACTTATCTTTCATTTTTCCAGTTAACCAGCATTTATTTCTCTTCCCTACTATTTTTTCTCATCAATTGGAAAAAAGAGAAAAACCTTGCAATAAATATGCATAGACAGATTCTTGTGCTGGCCACATCCAAAAATGTCTCATTCTGCATCTTGAGTTCATCATCTCTATGTCAGGAGATCAAGTTTCATCATCTTTCACTAAGCCATTAAGTATCTGAGACAGGATTTGTTGGATCTTGCTGACTCCAAGTCCAGAATTGTAGTGTATGATGTCATCTAGCTGCCAAATAGTAAGATAGTGTTTTGGCCACAGATTGTTTGTATCTAAATACTATCAGAAAATATGAGAACAAACTAATAATGTTAATAATGCCATATTTCAACTAAGAAGTGAACAAATGGCTTAGCCATGTATATTTGTTCATAAAACTAGAAGGGTTCATGATATAAATTTAGATGAGTTTATCACTACCAAAAAGGCGATCCTTAAGGAGTCTGGACTTATTGATCAATTCAGGGTATGCAAGGAAATAGTAAGAAACTGGACATCACAATTATCACTACAGGTTGCAAAAGACTGAGTATCTACAAATACCTAGAAAGACAGGGCTCGGTGGCCAGAAACCAGAAGGGGTGGACACTTCTTTTTTCGCAGTTTCAGGGAACTGCAACTTATTCACTCTCCCCCTCCAACCTGGTCTTTCCTCTAATTAGAAATCTTGTATCCTGGTTGATATTCTGCTAATTGTTTTCTTTTAATGCATAAAGATCTGTCTTCCCCTGTATTGGGGGTTCCAGTGCCTAGCTGAGGAAGCCTAGTCCTGATTTGTAATGCAGTTAGCACACATTGTTTAATAAATCCACATGCTCAGGAGGTTGAACCTTTGCTTCCTCAGTTATTTCACCTAAGATAAGGTACATATCATTCCCATTAACCTGTCTGGTCCTGGACATGCTTTCACTAAGTCTATACAAGATGAATCTACATCCTGATTCTTTAATTCAATCACAAAAAGCAATTATTTTATCCACCTGTGCAACAGATCACAAAGTAATGAATATAAAAGAATACATATTTAAAAAAATCAAAATAGTGGTCTGTCCCAGGATAACTTCTCTCTGAAGTCCACAGAAAAAGATGAGAACAAGATAAAAACCGCTGACATAGGAGAAATTCAGTTTGGGGGAAGTTAGGGGAGGAGTAGCACAGAGATGGAGAAGGCTCAGAAAGGAGCAGGAAGAAGACTGGGAAGGGGACTGGGAAGGACTTAGACCGCCACACTGCTGCTTTAAGATTTTGCCTCAGATTATTCCTCTGTAGAACTGAAGATTTTAGACAAAAGAATAGTGCTAACCTGACAGATCTCTCTGAAAACTTTCCCAATGACATCTTCACTACAAAGCCTGTTCAGATTTTAAAGTCAAATGAGGCAGCAGTGAGAGGGGGGGAAATGAATGTGGATGAGCTCCATTCACTTGTGGTGAATGCTCACCAGCTCTTCCCTGGCCTTTATTTCTATTCTCGTTAATCTGTAGTGTCTGGGGCTGATTACTAAATGAACTGAGATCCAGCTGTTATCTATACTGCTCAGTTTTCATTCATCCCAGATCTTACTCATTAGCAACAGTTCAGTTTTTTTTTTACTTGATTTGGCAGCTGTAAGTAAAAGTCAATGGATTTTCAGCTCAAAGGGGAATAAAATGACATAACAGTCTCATGGTAGGAACATGTAGGCCACATTGATTCTGCAAAATGAATTCTGTTTGAGGCAGATTCTCAACTTCGATGTCTGGGTTCTGTTATTCCATTTAATTTCATCAGGACTTGTTCTATTGTATCCTTTTGGACACACCTAAGGTTATCTTGGTAATAAATGGCACCACATACATGCTGGAATTTCACAGAAACTCTGTACAACTCACTTGATATACCACACATGTGAAAAAGAAGAAAAATGAAATTATATTCAGCTCTGTGTTGTAGCAATATCACAGCCATTGAGAGTTTGGCTTTAGAAAAATAAATGTGCTTTTAAAAAGTCTATCTACGCTCTTCATTCATCCTTATTTCTGCTGCTTTCGTCAAGTCTCTAACTTGCAAATGAAGATGAAACTCAACGTGCTGCATAAATATTAAAGCTTTGAGACTATTATAGATGAAAAATGGAACCCTTCCTCTCACCTCCAGAAGTCTGAAATCTTCAAGTCCTTATTGATTATTGACTTTTTACAGATGAGGCAATTGAAGAGAAGAGGGGCAAGGTTGTCTGACCCCAAATCATGCAGCTAATATAGCAGAGCTGAGATTCAAAGCCAAAGAACTCTCACTCCAAATAAGGTGTTTTTTGCAACATACCACAAACACTCAATTGTCGCCCTAAGTCCACAGCATTTCTAGAGCATTCCTTCTAACTCTGAATCCTTATGTGGATTCTTTAAGTTGCCTACATTTTCCTGCTAAGAGAAAATAGAGGCTATGGATGGCACCATCAATGTGAACAGAGGTCTTCTGAGACTGAGGCGAAAATTCACTTTCAAAAAGCAGCATTCTCAGGCAGCTGTTGATTTACCTGGCTTTTGAGGCCTCAGCTAAAATACCAGCTCCTGCAGGTGTATCAATTAACATCCCAGCCTGCATTCTCAGCTGTTTGTTGTCTCTGCTTATATGGCAATTAGACCCACTCTAACTCCCTAGTTCTTATCTGCTTCTTTCCTTTTTCCCCACTGGTTGCTCTGGTATTTTAACCTTCCCCAAGTCCCCAGTTGCAATATAGGCAACTATTCCTGTCTGTTATCAACCTAGCTATGAAAACAAAACAAAACAAAACAAACTTAACCTAACTCTTACAAGCCAATACAGATGCTAATCCTGGACCTTCTGTGTGTGTGTGTGTGTATCTGTATCTCTGTATCTCTCCTCCATTCCTCCTCCATTTTCTCTCTCTCTCTCTCTCTCTCTCTCTCTCTCTCTCTCTCTTTCACACACACACACACAGATAAACTTACTAAGTGTGAACACAGTGTGTTCAGGGCTAGAGGATTAAAATATAAGCACTGACCTTTATGATCTTGACCATATTAAAGTCATATTTTCAGGTTTGTTTGTTTGGCGTTTTTTTTTTTTTTTTTGCTTTTTGGAGGGGGGAAGGCAGGGCAGTTGGGGTTAAGTGACTTGTCCAAGGTCACACAGCTAGAAAGTGTTAAGTGTCTGAGACTGCATTTAAACTCAGCTTTGGTACACTATTCACTGCGTTACCTAGCCGCCCCTAGAGTCATATTTTCAAAGCATTTGTAAGTAAGGTGAATTTTAGTGTAATTAAGGGGGATTTTAGTGTGTGTAAAGTGGATTTTTGTTATTATTTCTTAAGGTTCAGTTTCCCAGGATCCATAGCCATAACAATCTCTTGTTCCCAGGTATTAGATATGAGTTTCCAAAGTTATGGTTCAAAACATCTCCACTACACTTGCATATTTTTATATAACCTTGCAACAATATAAACATTTGTGCTTAAGTCATAAACATGCAGTGCACGTGCACCATGCTGAGTTGACAGGGCAATGCTAAAACTTAATGTAACCTTATGAAGTCACCCCTTGGCAAAATGCCTTCTTTGTCTGTTGCCCCTATAAAACAGGTAGTCTTTGGTCAGCGAATGGGGAACCTTAGGGTTGAATGCACAAATGCTGTGCCAGCCTTGATCATCCCCCATCAAAACTTGGGGAGAATCTGTGTTTGCCTCAACTGGATCCATTAAGACTTGAGGGGATTAGGGGATGCACAAGCTGTGCCTGTCTCCACCAACTCCATCGAGATGTAGGGGTAGTTGCCCCAGCTCCTCGCTGGCTCCTGCAGGAAGGGTGATTAGGGAACGCTGTAGGAGTTTGTGCTCCTATTATCAGCAATCCTCCATGGAGAAACTAGACTAGAATAAAATAAGATTATCAGCCCCTTCTTAGCATCTTTCCTGTCTGACCAGATCAAGAGTGAACCTGTGCTAGCAGCCCACCTGTGTGCCATGTTTACTTATCTTACAGCATCCACAGAGGCACCTGGTAGCTGTCGATAAAGGGCTGGGCCCAGAGTCAGGGAGACACGAGTACAAATCTGGCCTCAGACACTTACGGGGCAAGTCATTTAACCTCTATTTCCCTCAGTTTTCTCAACTATAAAATGGGCATAATAATAGCACCTACCTCAGGGTTGTTGTGAGAATCAAATGAGATCATATTTGTAAAAAGTGTCTGGTACATAGCGCATATATATATATACATAATATCTATGTATCTATCTATGTATCTATGTATCTATCTATTTATCTACGTTCTATAGCTGTTTATTTCCTTTCCCATTCTCCGAAGAAAGATGGAAACAGGAGTACAATCTTTTCAGGAGAAATGTGCTGTGGGGTGAACTTTTTGATACTCTGGCAACACTAGACAAGTAATCTGTGACATGTAGATTGCACAAAACAGTGGCTAAATTATTTGGAATCTTGGAGGAATGGACTTGTTCCAGCTAGAACAATTGTCTCCAATTTTTTTGTCATGTTCCTCTCTGAGTTAAAAATTTTTGAGCTTGGACCTCCAAACATGTATATTTACTTATTAATAAATTGTACTATTCTACCTACACAACTCTAGTGCATATGCTCCCTCCCTTCCATTTTTTTTACCCTTAAAATTAGACATATTAGAATCTGAAGCAAAGAAGAAGTTTGATGCCAGATAGGATCACTTAAATAAATACTAGTGGTTTAGTATTTTGTTAACAGATAATATGTTTGCAGACGCAGTGAGGTGTAGTGGAAAAAACGCTGAACTTGGAAGTCAAGGAGAAACCTGGGTTCAGATCCTACCTCTAACACTTGTTAGTCATGCACAGGAGACAAATCTCCTAACTAATTTAGTGGTGTCAAACTCAAATAAAAACTGCATATATTGACTTAAAAACACAAATGAACATTATCCATGTTATACATATATTTTTTTGGGGGGGAGAGGGCAGTTGGGGTTAAGTGACTTGCTCAAGGTCACACAGCTAGTTAAGTGTTATGTGTCTGAGGCCAGATTTGAACTCAGGTCCTCCTGATTCCAGAGCTGGAGCTCTATTCACTGTGCTACCTAGCCGCCCCCATATTATATATTTTTTATTTTGGTAAATATTTCCAATTACATTTTAATCTGGTTCAGGATGCATTGGGGAGTTGCAAGTTTGTCACTTCTGTCCTACCTCACTGAGCCTCAGTTATCTTTGAAATGGGATATTAATACTCATAGTACCCATTTCATAGTAAACACAGCACTTAGCAAACCTTAAAATGATCTATCTATAATCATCAGCCATTATTGTTATTACTACTGTTATTATTTGTAAGTGGCAGAATTAAAGAACCAAATCCTCTAGTCCTACAGTTCATCAGATCCTTTCTGACCCCACACACGATTCCTTTGAAGGAACTTGACTAAAGTCTTTCTTGCCAGATATTTAAATCCCTTGGGTTTTGAATCCATCTACACAGTCAGTAAAATTCCCAAGTACAACTGAATCAACTTAAAATGTAATTAGGAAGCCATTTAATAAAATGAATAAAAATACAACAGATAATGTTAATTAGTGATTTCTAATTCAATATGCAACCAGCAGAAATCCATTTCTATATGAGTCTAATGCCACTGTCATGGAAGACCCACAGGGCATGACCAAGTCCCTCAACCAATCCAAAAAGATTTCCCATTGCATCTAATTTAAATGGCTTTAATTGATTTATTGAATGACTGATAGCTGGGTCCCCCCAACCCACACACACTTAGCATAAACCTCTGGTTCAATGATATGCAAATATCAGGGGACTAATTGGAGTGCAGGGATTATGACCCTCCACCCTTACAAAGTTAGTAATTTATCTTCCTAAATGCCTTGATTTCACATCTAACCTAAATTCTAGAAGGAGAGAAGAAAATAGAGACTTTCTACTCCAGAGAACAAATAACCGAGTCCTACTGTTTTAATAAGGCTGATGGGACATGGAGACCACCTCTCTAAACAACATTTAAATAGAACACCAGCCACGATGTCAGTATCACTGAGGAGAGATGTAACCTTGGAACAAAACTGCCTTCTGGGGGGCTCTGTGGATTTAGTTTAATCTGCTCAATCCAGAAGATAGCTGAGGAACTTCCTTTTGGCAAACACTGTCTATGGGGAGATGCAAGCAAACACCCAAGACAGGAAGAGATTAGTACTAATGGAATAGAATTTTCACCAGGCCTGTCCTTTTCACCCCAGTGTTCTATAAGTAGAATCATACACAGCTAACAGTATTACTAGCATGGCAAAATGACAGCGTACAGATTATAATTCAGGTCCTTAAACAGATAAAAACATTTCAGTTTGTACTTAACCACCATCGAGGTATCAAGTCTGATTGGAAACACCTTGTTTGAAGGCAGTTTTGTCTGTGCAGTGAAAACATAACTAGTACCAATTAAGTGCATCACATTGGAATGGATGAAATAAAGCAAAAGCAAGAGAAAAAGAGAGCGGGGGAGGAAAAAACTTTTCTACCAAAATGCTCCATTTTTTTTTTTTTACTGCTAATTACAAACACTTACCAAGGAAGAGCTGAAAAGTATGAAATAGGGGCTTTGAGAGGACATTAGGAATAAAGTTTGCCAAAGATTTATTGGCAAGTAAACCAGGAAGTTTTTAATTCCCTGTTGTCCCTATCTTAGGTTGGAAAGAGAAAAAAGAAGTTTGTATCTGGGTGCCTTTTCCCTATATTCATTTTAACATGCACATACACACACAATCAGAACTTTTCAAAGTCTCAGGATCTAAAATCTCATAATCTTCCTTGATCTATGTTCTGATAATTCTGTATGTTGTAGGGGCAGCTAGGTAATGCAGTGAATAGAGCACCAGCCTTAAAATCAGAAAGACCTGAGTTCAAATCCAGCTTCAGACACTTGACACACTTACTAGCTATGTGACTTTGGACAAATCATTTAACCCCAATTGCCTTGCCTTCCCCCCTCCAAAAAATTTACATATATTGCATATATCCATATATATGAGAATTCATATGTGTATATAAGTATATGTATATGCATGCGTATATGTATATGCATGCCCATATGTAAAAGATCTGGGTTAAAATCCTGTCTACTACTTAATAACTGTACTATTTTGTCTCTAATTTCCTAATCTCTAATATCCTTTCCAGCTCTAAGATCCTTTGGTTTATAATCCATTATAGTTTTAAACAGTGGTTCTCAACCTTCCTAATGCTGTGACCCTTTAATACTCATATGTAGGCGTACCTGCATGTGGGCAGACCCACCTGGAAGGTGGATAGAGGAGTGATGTCTTGGTTCCTAAGACCATCAGAAATATGTGTTTTCCTATAGTCTTAGGCAACCCCATTTGACCCTCAAAGGGGTCGCAACCCAAAGGTTGAGAACCACTAGTTTAAAAGGTGGTTTTCTCACCACTTTGTGAAATAGTGTTTTATTATTCCTACATTGCAAAATAGGAAACAGGTTTATCAAAGTCCAGTGGTTTCCATAGTCATAAGTATAATACTTTTCATAGGTATAATTATCTTTCCTCCTACATTATATACTCCTGAAAGACAGGAAATATTACAGTTTTATGTCTTGCTCTGTGCCTCACCTACCACCCCACCCTTTTCCCAAACCCATTTTCCACCTCCAGCATCATAGCATCATTTCCATGAACATAGAGCTAACTTCCAATGAATATGTGCTGAATTGTTTTGTGTCTACTCCCTTACCTCTTCAATCTGTCCTCCACCAGGTTGCCAAATTAATATTTCTAAATCAAAGATCTGACCATGTCACTCTCCAGTTTATGAAGTTTCTGTGCTTCCCTAATATCTCTACAAACTTCTCTATTTGGTGTTAAAAGCACTATATAATCTGGCTCAAGCTTATCTTTTCAGATGTTCATGCTCTAAGGGCCCCAAACTGGCCTATTTGCTTTTCCCTATATGTGATATTACAATTCTCATCTGGGCCTTTACACAGACTGTTTAGAATGTCTGCTTCTCCTTCTCAGCTGCACCTCATGCAACCTTATAGCTTCCTTCAAAGTTCATTTCAGGTTTCATCTCCTACAAAAAATTATTTTCCCAGTTAAGTGTCTCTATTTTGCCTACATATTGTATTTATTTGTTTATGTACTGATTCCACCCCTCCTCATATTGCAGAATGTAATTTTATTTTATTAAAGTATATTTCCATATTGGTCATGTTGTGAAATGTGAAACAGACCAAACGAAACACACACATACAACCCATATGTACAAAAATATTTATTGCAGCTCTCTTTGTGGTGACAAAAAAACTGGAAATTTAGGGGATGCCTACCAATTGGGGAATGACTGAACAAGTTGTGGTATAGAATGTAATGGAATACTATTGTGCTATAAGAAATGGGAAGGAGACAGACTTTGTATTTACCTGGAGAGGCTTATATGAATTGATGCTAAGTGAGAAGAGTAGAACCAGGAAAATTTGGACGCAATCACAGACACATCGTATGTATGACGACCATAAAATAAATATTGATAAACTGGACTCTTCTCAGCTATAAGACAACTCTACAAGTTTCAGGATGGAAGGAGATATCTACAGTCAGAGAAAGATCTAGAAAACCAGCCCAGCCTGAAACCACGGGTTGGCCCCAGGGCGGCCAGGCCACAGATGGAGCCTTCCGGTGAGTGGATCAGTGGCAGCTGTGGCAGTTTTCAGAATTATCAAGCCATAAGAAAGAAGGACAAAGTGAAAGGTCAGTGAAACTCAGCTAAATTTGGGGGAGAATAGCAGTCTGGCCAAACTGCCTCCAGGGCAAGGAAGCGGCAGAAGTGGGGGCCCTGCAGCCTCCTCCACATGGCTGCTTCAGAGCTCCCAGACTGCAGGGGGGCCAAGCTATCATTCAAAGGCTAAGTGCTCTTGTGTTGAGTGGCCTGTATCTGGATTGTGGTCTTGGGTGGTAGTCCTGGGGTGCATTTTCAGTGAGCCAAAGCTGGTGGGGGCTGCAAAAAATGGTGGCCTCCCAATAGCTCTGGCAGCTGAAAAAAACCCAGCAATTTGGGACAGAGCTTTCCCCTCTGGAAGCAGAGTTCCACACAGCTAAAAAAAATCAAGTAATTCACAGCAACATGAACAAGTAAAGGAAGCAAAATAAGAACATGAACTGAACTTTAGATTCCTTCTATGGGGACAAAAAGGATCAAAGCATGGAATGGGAAGAAGACAACATAGAACTCCCACACCAAAAGCTTCCAAGAAACATGAAAACTGCCTACAAACCATAGATCAGCTTAAGAAGGATTCTGAAAACCATATTAGATAAATGGAGGAAAAATTGGGAAGAGAAATGAAAATGATGCAAGAAAATCATGAAAAGACAGTCAACAACCTGACTGAAGAAAATAACATCTTAAAAATAGATTAACTCAAAAGGCAAAAAAGGCCCAACAAGTTGAATTTGCCAGACGGAAAAAGAATCTCAAAAGCTTTCTGAAGAGAATAATTCCTTCAGAATTAGAGTGGAGCAAATGGAAGCAAATGACTTTATGAGAAATCAAGATACTATTAAACAGATCCAAACAAATGAAAAAATAGAAGGAAATGTGAAATATCTCCTTGAAAAAAACCACTGACCTGGAAAATAGATCCAGGAGAGACAATGTAAAAATTATTGGACTACCTGAAAGCCATGAAC
>CM053598.1:192818743-192861689 GCA_028646575.1 Pseudocheirus occidentalis
ATTCTCATTTCTCTTCCCAATTTTTCCTCCACTTCTCTTATTTGGTTTTCAAAGTCGTTTTTCGGTTGATGTATAGCTTCTAGGCATTCTTCAATTGTCTTGGAAGCATTTGGTGTGGGAGTTCTGAGTTCTGGGCTCTCTTCTTCCTGTTCCATGCTTTGACCCTTTTTATCCATAAAAACGGATTCTAGAGTTTTATTGGTGTTTTTATTTTGCTTCCTCTTTTTCATGTTGGCCAGTCAATTAATTGGTTGGATTTTTTAGGTCTGTGAAACTCTGCTTCCAAGGGGAGAAGCTCTGTTCCAAATCGCTGGGGTTTTCCCAGCTGTCGGAGCTATTGGGGGGTGTTGCTAGTTCTCCCCAGCTTTGGCTTGCTGAAAGTGCACCCCAGGACCACCGCCCAAGACCACAATCCAGATCAAGGCCGCTCAATGCAAGAGCACTTGGCCCTGATCAAACAATTCAGCCCCCCTGCGGAGTTTTCAGGCCAGGGGCTCTGAAGCAGCCTGGGGGGGGGGCGTTGCAGGTTCCAGCAGTTCCCTTCCCCCACTGCTTCCTTGCCCTGGGGGCAGATTGGCCGAACTGCTTTAACACCCCCAAATTAATTTTCAAAGTTTCACTTTCACTGTCTCTGAGGATTTTGAGATCCCCTTAGGCAGGTGCTTTAAATTTTCTTTGAAGTTGACCCAAGCTGTGGTTTGGGAGAATCAGCTCCTCTAGACCGTGCTGGGGCCTAGCCTGGCTGTGGCTGCGGTTTTGGGCTGGCTGTTCTCTGTTTTGCTGTGGTGCGAGCTGCCCCTCTCCTGTCCCGTTCCTCACACCTTGGCAGATGTGGAGGTGCTGGAAGCTGTAGAACCGCTACTGACTGGCTGCGGTGCCCAATCGGCTCAGCTCAGCCCGGCTCCTTCCCACCGTCCCAGGCCTGGCCGCAGTCTTGGCTTCAGGCTGTTCCAGCCTCCATTCCGGCTGCTACGATGAGCCCCTGCTGCCGAGCTGCCTTCAGCGAGAGATGTGTTCTCTGTATTTTTGTGAGTCTGAGAGTCCTAGGCTTTCTCTGGGCTCATAATTTTATGGGTGTTTAGGGTGGCAGTGTGGGAGCTGCGGGACCTTGCTGCTTCTATGCCGCCATCTTGGCTCCCCAATTCTCTCTTTATAGCCTACAAATGTAGGATAACATTATATAAATCCCAAAGGTCAATGGTTCCAAAGCTCTTCCCTGTTGCATTGTAATTAAACTTCTTCCTCTTACAAGTGGGGCAAAATAAGAAGACTCAGGTTCCTCTGGACAGAGATGATGGACTGAAAAGGCACCGAATGAGGTGCACATTTTTGGATGTGACCAATGTGGGAAATTGTTTAGCTTGATGTTGTTTTCTTTTGCCTTTGGATCCTCACCACCTACCTCAGTGACTGGCATGAGAAACTTAATAAATGCTCATTGATTTGAATCGAATTGAAACAGTCTTGTAAGGTAGGTTCTCAAGGTCAAACTCACAGCCCACTGGTCATAAGTAGCACAGAAAATCTCCTGAGTTCTGGGATGGGATGGGGACACAAAATTAAAATGTAATTGGGAAATGTTTAACAAAATACATAAAAGTACAATGCAACATAAATAATGTTAATTTCCAGTTTTCTATGTCGATATGCTGCTAGGAGGGATCCATTTCAATTTGAGCTTGATGCCACTTTTCTAGAGTATTTTGGACACTATAGATGAAGTGATACTACTAGGGAGACCATTAAAATTATATAGAGCTGTTTAGATTTCAAAGGCCTTTAGAAATTATCTAATCTCATTTAACAGATAAGGAAACTGAGGCATAGAAAAATTAAGTGATTTGCCTAAGTCACACTGTTGTGTTCTGACCACCAGAACAAGATGTCAACTCGAAGTTTCCTTTCCAGGGTTCCCCTGGAAGTGTAATCTGGGTAGGCAGGATGGTGGCCAGGCTGAAGTCCTTATCAGGAATGTAGCAGAAAGTTGTAGTTCCAGTCACCCAAGAGTCAAAAGTAATGACTGACTGACTACAAGTCTCTTTTGAAGAGGCATCTAGGAGAAATTTTAGTATGATGGAAAGTGTACTGTCTTTGCTATTCATTAACTGTGTGACTTTGGTCAAGTCACTTCAACTCTATAAAATTGTCATTTTTATCTATTAAATGAAAAAAGTTGGACTAGAAGGTCTTAGATTATCATCTAGCCCTAAATATTAATATACTCATGAGTATAAATACTCATAGGTGGCCAGGGATAAAGAACATTATTTATAGTTGTAGTAGAAACTAGAACAAATTTGATTTTTGTAAGTAAGGAGGATTTTGTTATCCTTTTTAGAGTTTTGGTTTCTCAGGGTTCATGGCCATGGCCATGTCTAGTTTCCAGGAGTTAGATAGTAACTCACAGAATAGCCCCAAGGATCCTAGAGAGTAGTTCCTAGGATCATAGACAGTCCTACTGTGACTGCACCAGGCGTATGGGGGTGATATAACTGATATTTGCTACGCTTGCACAGAATGACAATATTGCTAAAGTTAACATGCAAGATTAAAGTTGGAAAGATGCTTTCTTTGTTTGTTGCCCTATTAAGCAAGTGGGCACTGGTCAGTGAGTGGGGGAAACCATTGGGAAGCCATGGAGGAAAAACACAAGTAATGTGTAGAGTAATGCATATACCTGCCTCAACTGGCCACCATTGAGACATGAGAGTATTTAGGGGAATGCACAAGTTGTACCTGTCTTGTCTGACACCATGGAGACATAGGTGTAGTTGCCCCTCTTCTCACCATCCCTATGAGAGGGTGATTAGGGAATGCCATAGGAGTTGGTGCTCACATTATTGAAAACCCTTTGAGAAGACTAAAATAAATCTTGTTATTAACCCCTCTGAAGGTGTCTGCCTGTCTGACCAGATCAAGAGTGAGAGGCTGGAGTCCCCAAACTCCAGTGCCTCCTGTGTGTTACTTGTGAAACAACCTGAAACTAGAAGGATGAAGCCAATTTTAATTAATCTTGGGTCCCTATCACTGAGGAAAAAGAAATGAATTTGGGATAGAGTACGGAGAGTTAAGGTAAAGCAACCCAAACTGTTATTGTTCAGTTGATTCAATTGTTTCTCACTCTTTGTGACCCCATTTGAGGCATTCTTGGCAAAGATACTAAAATGGTTTGCCATTTCCTTCTCTAGCTCATTGTACAAATGAGGAAACTGAGATAAGCAGAGTTAAGTGATTTGCCCCAGGGTCATACAGCTAATATGTATCTGAGGCCAGATTTGAACTGAGGAAGATGAGTCTTCCTGTTTCCAGACTTGGTAATTTATCCACTCCACCACCTAACTGCTCTAACCCAGACTGGGCTAAAACTTAGGTGCCCTTGCTCCTAGTCAAAAACCTGTAACATATTGACACTCATAACCTATAGAAGTATACAATTAAGGCACAAATTTGTAGCATAAATACTTTTCATTGTCCATTTAATTCCTTGGGTCCTATACCCATGCACCAGAAGGGAAAACTCAATTATTTTGTCTGTATCATGGAAAATAGAAAAGAAATCAAGTTTTGGTGGGCTACAGGGTCAGGGGAGGGAAGACTGGGGTGTTAATGAAGCAATAGGGGCATAAGAAGAGTCCCAGTAGAGAGGGAAGGGTGTCAGAAACAGATTGGGCACGTAATTACTTTCCAAGACCTTCCTGACATTATCAGCAGGACTAGTGTTTTGATGAAAAAAACTTAATTAAAACTTAATTTTTTTAAAGGGGAAAATATTCAGCATAGTTCACAGAAAGATTGAAATTAGGGCACTGTTTAATTTTAATTGGCTTCAAGAACTACTCCATGAGGGCTAGTGAGGGAAGAAAGAAACAGAGGAAACAAAAAAACCTCAGAGTTAAGTAGCTGATGCAGAGAACCTTCAGTACTATCAAGTGAGGGTAAATCACCTTCATTCAGATCTTCTTTGGTGATTTTAGGGGTAATGTTGATGCAAGAAGATATAACCCCAAAGGCAAGGGCCAAGGAGAAAGGAAGGCCTTTCATCTAAATATGTTAGGTTTTCAATTCAGGAATGATACTGCTGAGCCCACTGCCTTCAGCAATACCATCAAAAATTAATACTGTATGTGTCTGTGTGTTCATGTGCATGTGGATGCATGAACTGTGTGTTCTACTCAGCTCGGTTATGTGTGTCCATATCAGTCTGTCTAGATGTGACTGTATCTCAAGAGTCTTTTCTACTTCTCCTGCTTCAAGGAAGACTTTGATTCTTACCAGAAGGGACCAGGAGATTGGAGCCATGAGACTGAGCACTCTGATCTAATCTTAGAGTGGGAGGATGGTACTGAGCTAGAATTAGATCTCTCTGCTCCCCTAAATATTGTTAGTCTAGAAGAAATAATTTTAGGTTCAAGCTGCATTCCTCATCTCTTATCCTTTTAGCAGGAAAGTACTGCATTAAGCTAGATGTCCAAAGGCTTGATTCCCTTTCCCCCAAAGGCCAGTTACACAAAGACAGATACTTAGTAAATCACAAATAAACCCATTTATCCAAGCAAATGGCAAACACAGCAAATACAGATTAGAATATTGGTTAGAGTGCCGGGCCTATAGTCAAGAAGACTTGCGAGTTTAAATCTAGCCTCAGATACTTTCTAGGTGTGTGATTCTGAGAAAGTCTTTTTGCTTACATTTCTTCATCTGTAAGACGGAGGTTATACTATCACCTACCTTCCATCATTATTTTAAGGATAAAATGAGATAATATGTGTAAAGTGCTTTGCAAACCTTAAAGCACTATATAAATGCTATTATTATTATTTATTGCTATAATGAATGAGGTCTCCCATTAGAAATGATGTATCTCAGCTCAACCGTAAGAGACAGAGTCCCTGTTTTCACCCAAGAGGAAATTCCCCAAAGTCTTTAGTGTGGTAAGCTGAGAATAAGAACATAATGGAGACACTAGCTCCAATACATATTAATTTCTTTCCAAAGTCTTTATTTTGCTTTAGAGACCATTCCCTTCTCCTGAATGTGGAAGCCAGAAGCACCAAGATCTCTTCTCTTCCAAACTCTTCTCAGTTTCACTTGTAAGATCAAGTAATGAGTATCCATGATATAAAGAATCTTCTGAGCTTAAGCTCTAGGTTACAATGTGTAAACCAAGTACAGTATTATAGACAGTACTACACACCCATAGGCCCTCACCTTTGCAAAGAAAGGAGGGAGGCATAGTCTCAAATCTCTTTAGGGCTGAGATTGGTCATTTTAATTTCACAGAATTACTTTTATTTTTGTGTTGATATCATGTCCATCATAGTTGTAATCTTTTTGTGTGTATTTTCCTGGTTCTGTTTATTTCGCTTTATCAGTTCAAATAAATCTTCCCATGTTTCTCTGTTTTCTTCATATTAATTTCTTAGTAATATTCTATTGTATGAACTCACCAAAAATTGTTTAACTACTCTCCAGTTGATGGGCATCTATGCTATTTCTAGTTCTTTGCTATCATAAAACATACTACCATAAATATTTTTTCTGTATATAGGGCTTTCTCCTACTGGTGGCATTTCTCAGTCAAAAATTAACATTTTAATTACTTCCTTAGCATAATTCTAAATTGATTGCCAGAAAGGTTGGACCAAAATACAAGTCCAACAACAGGGTATTTGTGTCCCTGGCTTCTTACAACCTGGGGATAGATTTTTTTTAATAATAATTCTCAAATAAATTTGCACGTAGACCTTTGTGACTTAAGTATCAAATTCCTAAAAATGCCCTTGTAATTACAAAATATCAGTCCAATTGAATGTAAACTCCTTGAGGGTAAGGATTATTAAACTCTTGCCTTTGAATCCCTGACACCAAATAAAATGCCCTCTCTACACTAGGTGCTTAATAAGTGCTCGTAGGATTCCATTGTTGAAACTAGGCGGGACCTTCAAGGTCATGCACAGCTGAATTATTTTATAGATGAGGAAACCGAGTCCCAGTGAAGTTAAATAACTTGCCCAAAGTCACAAAATGAGTTAAGAGCAAAGCCGAAACTACCCATTTCACCTCTAACTACTGTATTTGCAAATTTTTGTCTCAGGCTATTTTGGTTTTATTGTTAATGCAACATTAAAGCTGAAAAGACCTGAGAGATCATTTCCCTTGTTACTGTAGTTTCTATAAATCGATTTAACAACAATTCAGCAAATGTTTATTAAGCATCTACTTTGTGCTATACTGGGTCCTGGGAATAAGTAACTAGTTCCTACAGTTCAGAAATTTATATCCTACTAGAGGTTATATAACCTGAATATAGATAAGTAAATAGAAGACAATTTGAGATGAGAGCAGTAACAACTAGAGAAATCAAAAAGAACTTCAGAGAAGAACTGAACCCTGAAGGGAAATGAGATGGTTTAAAAGGCAGAAGGAAGGAGAGAGTGCCCAGATAACCTAGAATCTCCTGTGCAAGGGCACAGAGGTGGGATTTGGAACTCAGGATTCAGGTGACATCCAGCATGCCAGGTTAGCTGGAGCATTGAATGAAGGGAGTAATACAAAATATCCAGAAGGATAGGATGGAGCCAGATTGTAGGGAGTTGTCAATGGAAGGCTGAGGAGTTTACATTCCTAGAAACAGTACAAAGCTACTAAAGATTTTTGGGTAGGAGAATGACATGGTTAGATCCATGTCTAATAAATATTAATTTATGGGGCAGCTAGGAGGAACAGTCAGGAGGATCTGGGTTGAAATCCGACATCAGATACTTGACACTTAACTAGCTGTGTGACCTCAGGCAAGTCATTTAACCCCAATTACCTTGCCTTCTCTCTTCCGAAAAAAATTAATTTGATAGTTTTGTGGATGCTAGAATGGAAAGAAGAGAGATTTGAAACAAGGTGCTCAATTGGGAGGGGATTTTAGCAGCTAAGAGAGAGGTAATAAGGACTGGTCTGAGGACAGTGGATATTCCAGTGAAAACAAAAAAATTCATGGGAGAGATGTTGTGGAGATAAACTCTACCAGACTTGTCAAATGACTGGATTTGGGAAGGGGAAGGGAGAAAGAGAGAAAAGTTCAGGATGTCTCGGATCCAATTCCAGTGCCTAAATTAAGAATTTCATGTCGTTGTTCAGTCATTTCAGTTGGATCTGAGTCTTTGCGACCCTGTTTTTTGTTTGTTGGCAAGGATACTGGAGTGGTTTGCCATTTCCTTCTCCAGCTTACAGGTGAGGAAACTGAGGCAAAATGGTAAAATGATTTTCTCAGGGTCACACATCTAGTAAGTATCTGAGGCTGGATTTGAACTCAGGAAGATGTGTCTTCCTGACTCTAGGCCTGTCACCTTACCATTGTACCACCTAGCTGCCCTAAAGAAGTGTACATAGAAAGGCATCATTCCCTCCTTGGCTGCGGACACCCTTCTCATGCACACAACCCTTTAGGACTGTCACTTGAGACACAGTCTTAGTTGTCAGCAAAATCATAATTATCTCAAGCTAGTTAAGATCCTGCAACAAGAGCCAGCTCCAGACTGTGTTATTCACTGAACTGGAAGAGTCTTTTAATTTCCCCCTGACCTGGTTTAGTTGTGTGGAAGGAAATAGTAGCTGAGGTCAAGCAAGACTTTTTGTTCCTGTCAATCTTTGGATCAGCAGTGCTCTAAGGATCCGATGTCTAAGATCGTGAGTTGTGGGGTGGCAGAGGTTATACAGCCTACCTTCCGTCTGATGGATACTTTTGAAATGATCAAGTGGAACTCCTTTGTATCAATAGAACTATGCCTTGCTGTTCATCACACAAGACACTCAAATTCCTGATTCATGTATTTTCCCTGGTTGACCCCGATGCCTAGAATCCTTTTTGTCTTCACCTCCACCTCCTGGCATCCCTGATCCCTTTTAAGTCTCAGCTAAAATCTCACTTTTTGGGAGAAGTCCTTCTCAGTTCGCCTTATCATTAGTGTCTTCTGTCTGAAGTAATTATCTCCGAGTTGTTCTTGTTCAGTTATTTCAGTTGTATCCAATTCTTGATGAACCTGTTTGGGGTTTTCTTGGCAAAGATACCAGAGTGGTTTTCCATTTGTTTCTCCAGCTCATTTGACAGATGAGAAAACTGGGGCAAACAGGGTTAAATGACTTGCCCAGGGTCACACAGCTAGTAGGTATCTGAGTCCAGATTAGAACTCATGAAAAGGAGTCTTCCTGACTCCAGACCTGGCACTCTATCCACTGTACCACCTAGCTACCCAGGTGCTGGAAAAAACAGAGCTGTAAAATATCAGCCTTTGCCCTCAAAGGGCTTACGTTTATTGTGGGCATAGAAGATGCACACATTTAAAAAAGTAGGATGCAAGACTAACATGATGGAGAAAAAAAAAAGGATTCAGATATGCTGGTGACCAGAGGTATCAAACATGGCAGGCCTCCTGCTGCCCATAACAATCCTGACCAAGATTAAAATATAAATGGGAAATATTTAAATAAATAAAAATACAATAAGAAATAGATAATATTTCTTTTAAAAACTAAGTCACTATGTAGCCTGTAGGGATCCTTATATATGGATTCAATCTGAGTTTGACACCACTCCCTTAGAGTACTCTGAACAAAAAGAGCTCACATTGGGACAAGGAGGTAGAAGAGGGTTGGAAATAAGTCAGGTTTCAGGGAGGAGACAGTACATGAACTGGATTCTGAAGGAAGAAAAGAATTTCAGTAAACATAGATGAGAAGGTAGCATGTTCCTGGCATGGGGGATAACCATCCACAAATTCATGGCAGCAGGGAAATGCAAAATAAGAAGAGGGAGTCTCAAGTAAACCATTATAGTGAAGGGAAATAGCATGTAATAAGAGTAGCCAGTACCAATGGAAGGCAAGTTCAATCTGGCCCTACCATGCCAGAAGGGTTTGGAGTAGAGAACTTGATAAGACCCTTGAAATTAAATTGCATTTACTTTAATATTAGGAGAATTAAGTGCAAATAGAAGAGTAAAAAAATATGTTGGGAAACATAGCTCAGGATCAAAAAAGAAAGGAGGCAAAAGTGTATAGACTACACAGCAGTCTTATGTCCAGCTGTCTATATATGTTTATGTGTGAACACACATGTATATGTATGTATATGTAGAGATATAGAAACATGTCTGTTGTGTGCATGTATCTGTAATATGTGTCTATATATCCACATGTATATGTAGATATATAGATATGTATATATTTATACATCAACAAGCACTTAAGTGTCTACTCTGTGCCAGGCAATGTGCTAAGTGCTGAGGATACAAAGAAAGGCAAAAAAACAATCCTTGCCCTCAAGGAGATTACAGTCTAATGGGGGACACGACATGCAAACAACTATGTACAAACACAATATATACAAAATAACTTGAAGATTGGGTAGCTAGATGGTACAGAGGATAAAGTGCCAGGTCTGGAGTCAAAAAGTTGAGTTCAAATCTTGTCTCAGATATTTACTAACAGGGTGACACTAGACAAGCCAATTAATCCTGTTTGCCTCAGTTTCCTCATCTGTAAAAGGAACTGGAGAAATGGCAAACTACTCTAATATCTTTGCCAAGAAAACTCCAAATGGGGTCATGATGACTTGGATATGACTGAAATGACTTAAGGTCATCATCAGCATTCACCAGCACTTAGCACAATGAGAAATATTTGTTAAATTGAATTTCACATAGTAGGCACAGGAATAAATATTTATGGAAATGATATAAATTAGTCCCCAATGCTGTAAAATCCTTCCAAATCAAATGGCTCATTATTTCTTCCCAGGTGTGTTTTTCAGAGTACTTATCATGAGGTCCTTAGATGCCTTTCTCCCAGGTTTCGCAGAGCCTTGTCAACTTGCTGAGATAAATGATTTCCCCAGTTTGCATTTCAAAATTCAGAATAAGACATGCATTTTTTGATATGGCCAGTATGGGAATTTATTTGCGTAACTATGCACATTTGTTATTGGGGGATGAGTTCTTTTTATTATGATTTATTAATTAGGAGTTGGAGAAATGGGCAGGAGAGAAAATAAATGCTTGTTAAATGGGAAAAGTAATAAAATTACACTTAAAAAAAGAAGAAATGTCTTACCTTTATGGCCAACTAAATCTAGGGCTCTTGAGCATGGCTACATAAAATACATGGGAAGAAATTAAACCTATATTTTTGTTTTGCTCTTTTAGTGATAGGGAATGAGATAAAACTCTGTTAAAATGTTTGACTATGGAATAATTTTGAGAACTTAGCAGACTTTTAACAATCGCTATATCTCCTTCACTTCCATTCCATAGGAAGTGGTAAGTTTGCAAAATTTGAGGCTGTGGATATAACTTAATTATTTTGGCTAAAACTTGTATGATGTCCGTATCTCTCTGCTGTGTTGCTGGAGATACGAGTTTGCAGAATAGGATAAATTAAGCTTTTATCAAATGGGGATACTACTTACTGAGGAGGAGACCCTCAGTGACTTTCTTTTGCTTCCAAAATCAAGTTGAGCTATAAAATCAAAAGCTAAGAAAAGTAATTAGAATCACCATTAAAAAAAGATACTCTTGAGATTTGAGACTTAGTCAACATTGTATAATTGCATGTGTTAGAGAAGGCCAGGATACAGAAATAGAACCAGGTGAAGAGGGGCACATTTCCATTTCATAAATTATTTTGTGTATCTTCTTTACAGAATCAGAAGAATCAGCTCAGTAAAGAATGTGAAAAATACATAACTGATGGTGATCATCCCAGGAATGGTGGCTTGTTTTTAACAGAAATAGTGAAGTGACCTGTAAATGTAATCTATTTGTCCTGTAAGAAACAGCAGCAAACCTAGTGGAATCAAATCTCCCAGGGTACCTGGCAAACTTTGCTAAATCTCAAACTAAGGAGTGGGCTGTATTTGTACTTGCACAGAGTATAAGGTGACAAGGGGCTTGGATATATATATAGTGCAAATTTGGTAGTTGGATTTTGTTTTTATGAAGTTTATTTTTAGTGTGCACTTTTAACCTACACTCTGGAGTAGAAAAGCAGAGGCTTCTGGGAGATAGTTGCTTGTCATAGGTGTACTCTCTTTAGACTCCCATTTGCAACTGTAGAACACAGGTCAGAATATTGTTGAGTTATGGACCCATAGGAACACTGAGGGCAAATTCTCTCCCAATACAATTTGGGCTGAGGACAGCTTTGCCTGAGTTAAAATGACTGAGGTAGAGCGGGGATCATCCTTCATCCTTTTTTCCCTTTTTCTATTCTTCATATCCTTAGATTCTAGTAGGAAGCCCATGGGTCTGACAAGGCAAGGAAAAATGAGGGATTTTATCTAGGGTATTCTGATTTTAATTTATCTCATCTTCTCCCCCCACCTCTTTTGCATAGCTATTTCATTGAAGACAGCAGGGTAAAATTAATAACAGGGTAGGACCATATGCTGGAATTCAAGAGACGTGGATTCTTTGCCAAAATTGCAAGAATTTAAAGTAAGGCTTTGTCTTACATCTATATCTTTTTTTTGAGGAATACATTTGGCAGTGTTACTTTACATATATTAAGGAATAAAAAAAGAATATAGAGACTACTGGAGAAAAAGCATTGGATTTGGAGTCAGATTTGGATCCTGGCTCTGCTACTTAATAGCTGTATGACCTTGAGCAAATCATTTCACCTTTTGGCCTCAGTTTCTTAATTGGTAAAATGAATAGGTCGGACTGGATTGTCTCTATAGGGGTTTACAGCACTTAACCTTCTATGATTCTATGGCCTCTATTGTAGAGGTACAAGTCTCAATTTTTAGTCAAAGAGCTGCACTCGAGGACCTAGAGGGCCATATGTGGCCTCAAGGCCTCAGATTCCCCACCCCTGGTGGGATAAACTGGTCCAGGTCAAAATCAGATTAGAGTCAGTCAATCAGCTGATTGACACTCCGTGTCAATTAATCAGCAGTGGGATTTACCTTGCTGGTGACCACTTCACTTACAGCTGGGGAGCTGGGGGGAAGGAAGAGAGAGACAGAGAGGGGGTAAGGGAGAGAGAGGGAGAGAGAGATCCAATATTTAAAAAGTCATTTTGAGAAAGTCTCCATGCTGGCTTAGGACCTCTTTTTTAAATTTTAATTGTTTTTTTGAGGGGGAAGGAAGATACAGAAGAACAACATAGTCCATTTGGAAGTGCTTGAATGGGAAGAAATCTGCATGAAATTTCTCTGATAAGGGTTTGGAATCTATAATACATTGTTTATATATTACTTATTATTTATTTATGCTATCTATTCATATATTCATTTATATTATTTAAATATATTGCTTAGTATTTATATATTCTATTATATAGTATATATATGCAATATATTATAGATTCAAAAGCCTTAACACATAAACATGTGTTATATGTGTATGTATGTGCATGTACATATACACATATGTATTTGTGTAAGCATGCATTGTACACATCAGTATGTTGTGTGTACACATGTATTGTGACGTATGCATGTATAGTGTATATATATATGTAAATTATTACATATATCCTTTGACCACTTATCTAGTATCTAGTGGGGATGGTTTTGGTTATGTGTGTGTATATATGTATATGTAATATATATACACACACGCAAATATATATATACATATATGCAATATGTATATTTGTAAACACACACATATTTGCACAATAATTGCCAGCTGTTAACAGCCATGGGAAAGAATACTCCAAGTAACTAAAAAAATTTTTTTAATTGCAAAATAACACTGAGGTTTCACCTCATATTCTGCAAGTAGACAAAGATGACAAAAGATGGGAATAGTCAATGTTGGAGGAATAGTGTGGAAATGGGCATACTAGTACATTTTTGGTAGAGCTAGCTATGAATTAATACAACCATTTTGGAAAGCAACTTAGAATTTTGCAAATAAAGGGACTAAAATGTACCTACCCTTTGACCCCGAGGTGTCATTACTAGTCTTATACACCAAGGAAGCCGTTGATATGAAGAAAGTCCCCATGTGTATAAAATACTTGTAATAGCACTTTTTGTAGTGGTAAAGACTTGGAAACAAAGTAGATACACATTAATTAGGGAATGACTAAATGTATGTGGTACATGAATGTAATGGAGTATTACTATGTTATAAGAAATGATGAATATGATGAATACAGAGAAGTATGGAAAGATGTTCGTGAACTGATATGGAGAGAAATAAGCAGAGCCAAGAAAACACAATTTACAATCACTAAAATGGAAATGGAAACAGCTACCACAAACGATCACACTTACTAGATGTGTATTATTTCTAAGGCAGTGTGATGTGATAGCATAAGGAGCTTCTTCATTTCTTCTCTAATTATTGTGGATTCTCTCTTTTTTATTTTTGATATGAATAATTTGATTTTCCTTTCTCTTGTATCAGACTATCTAAAAGTTTAGTTAGATTTTATCCAAAATAATAAAATACCAAGTTTTTCTTTTACTTTTCTTTCTCTCCCTCTCTCCCTCTCCCTCTTTCTCTCCCTACCTCCCTTCTTCTCTCTTTCTCTCTGTCTCTCTCTCTGTCTGTCTCTCTCTCTCTCTGTCTCTCTGTCTCTCTCTCTATGTTATTAATCTTTTTCTTGACTCTTGGGTAATTTGGAAGTATATAAAAAGAAGGTTGGCATGACAGCTAGTTGATGGTTACCAATAAGTTTCTAGAGACATGGAATGGTAAGTTTTTTTTAAATCAATATACATACCTGCTATTATCAACCTCTTTGGTTCAACGGATACTTAAAGACGTTAACAATAATTATGAAAAATGGCAGTTTAATTATGAGGAAATGTGACTAGAATAAAACAAGGAAAAATAGAACATAATGGTATCACAGCTGAGAAATTTGGTGGGAGATAACCCAAATTGTCTCTCTTCTGTTGTGTTAAAGGTGGTTTTGATGTTGGCCACCAGCAGTTGTGTTCAATTTTAAATGTCCCTTTTCTTTATGTAACCTCTGCTTCCAAAGAGCATCCTTAGGCTTTCTTCAGACCTCTGGTTTTATGTATTGTAATTTATCCTGGCAAAATGTGCTAGCCTGGCTTATATACTTTATTTGGTGCATGAGCATCCTTCCACCCGAGTGGTATGCTTACAAATGCTTTGCCTGTGAGTATCAGGGAGGAAGATGCTGTTGAATAGAGCAGCTGTGCCTTGTAAGTAAGATGAGCAGTGTGACGAGCCATTGACGGTTGCTTACCATGCAGTTTTCAGATGTGCTTCCATGTTTTAATCGTCCTTAGAGAATACCAAGTTAGCCATGCCTTAATATTCTCTCTACTTTTGTCGCAGTCTCTGTCCAGAATCATTTTCTGTAATGTTTATGTGTGTTTGGATTCTCTTTGTAAATGAAAATCAAGCAGGTTTCTCTTCAAACTTTTGTTGTTTAGTCATTTGAGTCCTGTCTGACTCTGTGACCTTGTTTGGGGCTTCCTTGTCAAAGATACTAAAGTGGTTTGCCATTTCCTTCTGAGGCTCATTTTGCAGATGAGGAAACTGAGGCAAACAAGCTTAAGTGATTTGTTCACAAATGTCTAGGGTCAAATATGAACTCAGGAAAATGAGTCTTCAGGTCTGACACTCTATTCACTGCATCACCTAGTGGCCCCTCTTCAAACTACCTATAAATTATTCTCAGCTGCATTCCCTCACTGATCATGTATATTATACTTGCAGTGACGCCTCCTTATATTTATTGAATTGGTGCTGAATAGAGCCAGGGCCTTGTTTGAATTCACAGATATTTATTTATTGAGCACCTGTTGTATTTTGGGGCAGATGTTTATTGGGCACCTTCTCCCAGATTGATTCTTTTGTGAAGGCAAACTAGGCCATCTTTTGTCTCAATTGTACTGAATGGGTGTTGCCTCAGACAAACTGGGACCTGGGAAAGACCTTAACTTAAAAAAGCCAAAGGTTTCCCACTGCATCTGGGGTCATTGCCAGTCGTCTTGACCAATGTCTTGCCACTGGACCCTGATGAGTTTGGAGAAGAGAGTGAGGCTGATGACTGCACAGCCCTGCCTCACTTAAATCCAATTCACTTTCAAGGCAAAACATCACTCTTCTGATGTCATTGGTCCTCTTCGAGAACAAAGAACAAACAACAACAGTAAGTCTAGAAAATGGGGAAATAAGACAAATACATACATACAAGTGTAACTAGAAAATTTTGTGCACAGGACCCAAAACCCCACAATGGACAAGTGGCATAAAAAGTACTTTCCTAGGGTCTGAGCAGGCTGCTAGGAACACGGGCAGGGCAGGGCAGGGCAGGGCAGGGGAGATATTCATCAGGTAAACCTCTGATAGCTTTTCTAAGTTGAATTAATTATTCTTGCTAATGAGATGCTAAATTATATTGTTTTGCTACTCCAGAAGGATTACAAGTACTGTCATCGCCCTTTAAATTTGGGGGGAAATTTTGTAAGCAAGGGCAAAGTCCCAATCTCTCCACTCTAGTTACAGCTTCTTACGTATGTTACATATGGCAAATGTTTTGATAGATTTTTTTTACAAGGCAGAATAATACAAGTGCCATGAAAAGAATATAGACAGAGTTTCTGGGTGGTTCAAAAGAAAGAAAGATCATAATCAATTATGGGGTCAGCAAGGGATTCAAAAGGTGTAGCTATAACTGGAGCTTCGTAAAATTTCAACAAGTAAAAATGAGAAGGAAAGAATTCTAGGCAGAAGAGCTAGTATGAGCAAAGGTGTGTGGAAGGAGAAAAGTTTGGGGCATTTTTTGAAAACTTTAAGTAGTCCAGTTCAACTAAGACCCTATAAGGAAAGGCAAGGAAGGGGGAATGGAGCCAGATTTGGGGAAGGAGGGTTAAAGGGAGGACTTGGGACTTGATTCCTGTTTGAAGGTGACTCACACAAATTTTAAACTGGATTCTTAACTCATATCAGATGTAGCCTTTTTATAAACTCCCTGAATTTTACACTTAGCACAATTTCCTGGGAATTGTTCAATGGCAGTCTTGAATGAGGGAAAGAAGGAATGAATGTCAGTGGAGAAAAAGTTAAGCTGTTTTTATATGCCAGATCACTCCCCTTCCTCTCCTTCCCCGTGTCTCAGAACTATCACATTTTCTTCACAAGCGTCATTCTGTCTCTGTATAAGCAAGTTGACATTATTCATATTCTATTTCTTTTGCTTTTGCTAAATTTTGTATATTCATGCTCATATAAGTGAACAACTGAGCTATGCAGTCAGGGATGTGTCAATAAATGTCTAACAACCATCTCTAGACAGTTAACAAAAAGCAAATTAAGCTCTGCTTTGTAGTGCTTGCCAGTATTAGAGGTATAAATGCTCACACTGAAAATTTAACAGTCCCCTCTTGGGAGTTGCCCCTGATGACTTCAGCACACCCCTTCATGTAATTATTCTGATGATATTGATTGGGGGCACAGACCATAGAGCATTGGGCCTGGGGTCAGGAAGATTTTTCCTGAGTTCAAATCCCTCCTCAGACACTTACTAGCTGTGTGTGACCCTGGGCAAGTTACTTAACTCTGCTTGCCTCAGTTTCTTCATCTGTAAAATGGGGTGAAGAAGGAAATGGCAAACCCCTCCAGAATCTGCCAAGAAAAACCTTAAAGACTTGGATATGACTGAAACAATTGAATAACAACAAAATTGATGATATCACTTCATAGTTTACAAATGACTTTCTTTATACAAGCTCTGTGAGGTTGGTAGCTCAAGTTTTGTGGTCCTCATTTTATAGATGAGGAAACTGAGACCCACCTCTGCCTTAGTTTCCCTGGCTTTGCCTCAGGACTTGGCACAAATCCCACCTTCTTGAGGAGGCCTTTCTTGGACCTCCTCATTGGCTAGGGCCTCTTTGCCCTCAGAAATTATGTTCCATCTCCTCTGTATATGTCTTGTGTCTATGTGTTTATTATGAATCTCATCTAGTCCCACCACTTTCCAGTTTGGGAGAGGAGTTTGATTTTCATTAACCTCTTCATCTATTTCCTGTCTTATTTGATCTCATTTGAATTGAGGATTGCAATTTTTATACTGGCCTATAGTATGTTGTTGTGTGACTTGGAACTGAGAAAATTCTTGACAAAAGCAGTTGAAACTTTGTTTATAGTTGATTTGATTTGGTTCTAGTTGTATTGTAAGAGAGTGTTGGACAGAATGAATGTATTTCTGTCTTCACTCCCTTTCATATGCCCACTTTAGTAGCTGGAAGCATTTCCTGGATGTGAGATAGTGGTATTTCTAATATGTTCCAAGGTATTTTGTTTTCCCGTGGTTCCAGAACAATGCCGTTGACTCCACTATCTTGTGTGTTAAGCTAACGGTAATGACAGTTTTGAATAGGGGTAGTCTGGAGTTTTATGGCTCCATTTCTTTAACTTTTAGGAGCAATTGCGTCACATTGACCAAGGTGCAAACTGAATCCATATCACTAAAACCTAATTTTCTATTGTTTTAGTATTCATGCCAGGCCTTCCCAGCTGCTATAATAATCTCAGGGCACAGGCAGACCTGGCTGTGCTCCACACTCTCTGTCATTTCCCTAATTTGACATTGCCCAACCCCCATTCAAAGCATGGATGATGGGCTGGACTTGGAGGAGATTACTATTGTTATTGTTGTTGTATTTGTTATTGTTATTTTCAATAAATAAGTAGAAAATTTGAATGCCATGTTGTCCAATTAAAGGCAACAAAAAAGATATATGGAAAGGAATTCAGAAAACAAAAGCATTTGAGAAATTCTAGATTCCTTTAATCAGCTAACTGAAAATAAAAGTCAAAAGCCTAAGGAAAAACATAGATTGAAAATAGGACAAAAACCCCCACTCCCCAAATAAACAATATAATATCAATCAATAACTTTAGTTTGGAGGCTTGAGAAGGAAAAAATCAATCAGAGCTAAAAGAGAACCCAGAATGATGGGAAGGAGAAGGCTGGGAGAATCTCTGTTGATCTATTTGGTGTGGTATTAATATAATGAAAGACAAGACAGTTATAACAAAGGAAAGGAGTCGTTGTTAATAGGATTGAGAACTCCCATTTGTAAATAAGATACCACAGACAGCAAAATGTGAATTACAGCAGGGAGGAAGATGATTTAAGGACTTTGATATTTGTCTAAGTTAGAAATAGTATGAGAAAGAATCAGTATGTAATAGAAGCTTCCCTTCCAATTTAGCTTTCTTACACTTAAAAGTCAAGTCAATGAGCATTATTAAGTGCTTACTATGCCAATATTGTGCTAAATTCTGGGAATACAAATGCAGGCAGAAAGGAAGGCAGTGCCTATCCTCAAGAAAGAAACTTACATTCTAACTGGGATAGATTGTTATTTATCCTTTGGTCTGGAAGAGGATCAATGACGTTGGGAGGGTGATGTCTTGACTTGCAAGTGAATTGGATTTAAGTGAGGCAGGGCTGTGCAGAGTCATTGTCCTCACTCTTTCCTCTGGAGTCATCAGAGTCTACTGGCAAGACACAGGTCAGGTCAACTGGAGATGGCCCCAGATGTAATGAGAGACCCTGGCCTTTTTAAGCTAATGTCTTTCGTTTGGGGATGACAAGGCATAAAAGGGAGATGAAAAGATGGGGGCAGAGGCTGTACCCATAGCAGGCATGGTAGAGAGAGTCCAGAGAGTCAGAAGTGCAACTTGGAAAGGAATGCAGAAATAACTGGCCTGGCCAAGCTCCTTAAAATGAAGGCTTTTCTTTTTACAGGGACTATCTTGAGAGAGAAGTGATACTGAAATATTTCCGGGAAGCTTTTTCTGAAAATGAACTCTGAAGTAATGATGTGAGGAAATGTTTGTCCTTTGTTTTGAATCTGTTTTTCTTCTAGAGTTTCTGGGACAGATAATGAAACTTGACATTTTCCTTTTCTTATTAAGTGGGAAAGAAGAGGCAGATAATTGAATAAAGCTTTCAATTAATTAGATCTTTAGTTGAAAGGCAATTTAAATTATTTAAATTCTATATGCAGCCACAACAGACACTAAATACCTTTATTCACTGATAATCCAGAATTTAGAGCATTTTTTGAGGTAACCTTTCTTACCTTTTTGACAGTTTGAAAGGCATTTGTATTGAAATCTAAATAGCTGATGGAGAAGTTCCCTAAGGATTGTTTATTGTACTACTATTGTGACTGACTCACTTAATTTGGAAATTTAAGTGAAATTGGGCTTCAGTGTCAGGACACTAGCTTATTGCTGGTCTGTGGCTTCCACAGTGATCAATTAAATTCCCTCTCTAATGTTCTGCAGTTTTGCAAAAATCAAGGACAATGGTGACTTAAGGTACATTTGTACTATTTTGGATTTCAACAGAACCTCAGTTCATTGATCTATATGAGGCACAATGTGTAATTCTTCCAAACTTCAGAACAGCTTTCATTGGGTCCAAAAGTGATTGCAAGAGTCTGATTAACCCTTATGTGTAAACATCTGAGTCTTAGGAAGGTGCTATTATGGATCCCATTTGGAGAACTCTAATGTTAAGGACAACTAAAGGATCTCTATTCTCTGTCTTTCTGTGTCTCTGTCTCACACACACACACACACACACAATTTGCCAAATGAGTACATATGCAGAAGCATATGGTGTCCCTGACCTGCTGGCTTATTTAGCCAAATCAGCTTCGGGGGTCATAGCTGGGTATACAATTTGGACTCACTGTTCTCAGAGTTTTCCTTAATTCACTCACTACTAAGGAGTCTTTTGTTTCCAAGAGATCTGAAGGAAGAATGATTTGGGTAGGGAAACTTCTCTGAGAAATTTCCTATAACTTTTTATTTATTTATTTTGATTTCTTATAACTTGAAGCAGGTTGGGCTTCTTGGGAAGGAAACCCTTGGAGTGCCCTAGAAGTTCCATCTTCTAAAAGCAAGAATATAACTGAAATAAAAGTAGTGAAACAACTTTAGCTTTTTCTAAAGGCCTCTTCTGTAACTCTAGACCTTTAACTGTTATAATCAAACATTCTGCCTTGATGTAAATATCCTCTTCCCTGATCCCCATAAACTACAGAAATATTCTAGAATTTCAGTATTTTGGCAAAGGGCAGATAAACTAATCTAACTATTACAGTAACAATATGTATAAGTCGGGTGGCTAGGTGGTGCAGTGCATAGAGCACCGGCCCTGGAGTCAGGAGGACCTGAGTTCAAATCCGGCCTCAGACACTTAACACAAAAAAAAAACTAGCCGAGTGACCTTGGGCAAGTCACTTAAACCCAACTGCCCTCCAAAAAAAAAAAAAAAAAAAGGATTCCTTTAGGGGGCTGCTAGGTGGTGCAGTGAATAGAGCACCGGCCCTGGAGTCAGGACTACCTGAGTTCAAATCCGGCCTCAGACACACTTAACACAAAAAACTAGCCGTGTGACCTTGGGCAAGTTACTTAACCCCAACTGCCCTCCAAAAAGCAAAAAAAAAACAAAACAAAGCAAAACAATATGTATAAGTCATAACATAAAAAGAGCCAGAGAAAGCAGTCATGTACTAGAGAAATATTTTGATGACTTACAAAAATGCATATTATCCCATACTGTGTGTGTGTGTGTGTGTGTGTGTGGTGCATGTGGCCTTGTATACTTGTGCAGACAAACCAGTAGTGACAAATAGTGGCCATAGGGTTTCTAGCACCATACACTATTATGCTTATGCTAATTAGCAATACAGACTGCTTGTACCTCTCAGTTATAGGATTTTTCTCCTTATAGAGGACCAGTTTTTATTGTTCATGTGGAGCTTTCTGCACATTGTAGAGGTCAAGGAAACTCACTGATACAGTACACTTGTACTGAGAGTGTCATCACAGCAGGATGTGAGTTCCCTCCTAGCCATAAATCTCAGGACTTGAATCAGTGAATCATCTTTAAATAAGGGTGATGTCTAGGTTGGGAGTTTTCCTCATATGTTTTATTTTTTAGGAAAACAACAACAACCCTTAAAACCTTCTAAACAGGCTCATTATTATAGCTACTGCTCATAAGAAACTGAGGGTTTGGTTTCTATATTCAAATTATTTTTCCTTTCTTCCCCTTTGTTAGTAGATTAGAGCTTGCCACCAAAATTTTTCACCCACAAACTACCACAGGGTAGTTTGAAAGAGGCATCAACTCCATCTGCAAGAGAAAAACCCCAAATTAAGTTTCCTCCCCCATAGCCTCATGTAACACGGCTGAAGTAAAATGAAGTGAGTACAGACCTTAATTACCTCTTGCCTGGACTATTGTAAATAATCTCCTAAGGGGGCTCCTCTTTCCAATCCATCTTCCGCACAGATGTCTAAGTAAAAATCCTTTTTAAAAATGTATTTTTCATTTTAAAAAAAATCTATTTTTGCTCCCTCCTACATCCTTTACCCTGCATACACATTGGGAAAAGGAAGAGTAAAAAGGAAAACTTTCATAACAAATGAGCATAGGCAAGAGAACAAATGACTACATCAGCTATATCAAAAAAATGTTGTATTCTGTACAATGAGTCCCCCTCTGCTAGGAGTTAGGTAGCATGAAGGGCAGTTGGGTGGCATAATGGATAAAGTGCTAGACCTGGAGTTAGGAAGACATCTTCCTGAATTCAAATCCAGGCTCAGATATACTAGATGTGTGATCCTGGGCAAGTCACTTAACCCTGTTTGCGTTCGTTTCATCTGTTAAATGAGCTCGAGAAGAAAATGGCAAAGCATTCCAGAATCTCTGCCAAGAAAACTCCAAATGGGGTCATGAATAGTGGGACATGACTGAGCCAAAACAAAGCATACATCATCATCATCATCATCATCATCATCATCATCATCATCATCATCGGTACTCTGGAATCATGTGATTGGCCATTGCATTGATCAGACTTCTTAGGTCTTTCAAAGTTTACAGTGTCATTCTTATTCTGTAAGTTATCTTTCTGATTCCACTAACTTCAGTCTGTATCAGTTCACTCAATTCTTCCCAGGTTTCTCTGAAGTCATCCCACAGTGCAACATTTCTAAAGCACAAGTATGACCATACCACTCCTTTGCTCATAGGGCTCCAAGATTGCCTCTAGGATAAAATAGAAACTTCATTGTTTGGCATTTAATGTGTTCGACAATATCTTCAGCCTATATTTTTCATCTTAATATACACTATTCCCCTCTATACACTCTTTATTTCAGCCAAATTAGCCAACTTGCTGTACTTCATACACAATAATTCACTGCCTTGCTTTTGAAAAGTCTGTCCCTCAGGCCTGAAATGAACTACTCTCCAATTCTTACATCTCTAACTCTCCCTTCAGACCTCAAATCAAGCGTCACCAATCTTTATGACATCTTTCCTGATCCTCCTACCTTTTGTGCCCACCAAATCACTTTGTATTTACTTCATATACATATTTTATTTACTTATAACTGCATATATCATTCTCCCCAATAGAATATAAATTTCTTTAGAGCAGGGACTGTTCCAGGTTTTTAGTTTTTTTAAGTCTTTAAGCCAGGATTTTAACAGAGGCTTTTTAAAAGTCAGGACCCAACACAGTACTTGCCACATGTTAAACCCTTAAACTTGTGTTAATTGATTATCTTTGGTCCTGTGACCTGTAATAGGGAGGGAACAGAAAGATGATTAGCAGCACATCGGCCTTGCCTAGGCGTACTTTCCTGCCAGAGTTAGCCTCAGTAAAATATTAAATGCCTCATGAAGCCAATGAATGAAAGGAAACCCAGAACCCAAGAGTTATTCTTTATTCACTCTTGCCTAAGTCTCCTGGATGTCAGGCAAGGGAACTTAGGAGTTCCAGACTGAGAATTCTAATCATGTCAGGTGCATCTCTGAAATATTTAATCTGGACTTCTGAGATTCCCTTAGGATCAATGCATCGATATCAATCAATCAAGAAACATTTATTAAGTGCCTACTATGTTCCAGGCATTGTGCTAAGTGCTGGATGAGACTTATATTCAGGCAGTACTTTAAATTTTATGGGATGCATTGCTTGTGACTACTGGAAGAGGAAAGTAGCACAGATATTTTAATTCCCATTTAACAGATGAGAAAACTGAGAATGGAAATGTTTGTGACTTGACTGCAGTCACACGGCTAATCAACTAGAACCAAGACTCAAACCCAGATTTTCTGGCTCCAAGGAAAATATTCTTTCAACTGGGGGTCCTGTGGAAATGCCCTTCTGGTCCTGAGAACCTTCACTAAGGCTACCTTTCCAGTTTTATTAGACATTAATCTCTTCATAAACTCTACATTTTAACCAAATTGGTCTATTTGCTTTTTCTCCTATATGACATGAAGTCTGTTTGCCTTGATCCATGCTGTTGTCAAGGAATATAAAGCCCGTTGATTTGTACATTATAGTTTTAGGCTGGATACTTGAAACCCCAGTGCTGATCAGGTTCCCTTTCAATCCCCTGAAGCTAGCCTAAAGTTTGGAGATACCTAGTTCACTGGATATATCTTCACATAGTTGATTAATGATAATAATAATATCATAAGTAACATTGAATCTGTGTTAAGCACTTTATAAATATTATCTCATTTTATTCTTATAAAAACCCTGGTAAGTAGCTGATATTATCATACCCATTTTGCAAATGAGGAAACTGAGACAAATGGAAGTTAAATGACTTCCCCAAGTTCACACATTATCTGATGCTGGATTTGAACTGAAGTCTTCCTAACTCTGAACCCAGCTATTTATTTACTGTTCTCACTTAGATGAGCTTTTTAATTAACTGGCTGTGAATCTGGATAGTCCAATGTCATGGAATCACAGAAACTTAGAAGAGATCCTCAAAAGTAATCTAGTCCAAACCCCTACTCCTAGTATAACTGAAACAACCTTGATAAGAAATAGTGCCTGGGTCCCTCATCAACTACTTTTTGCTCTTCTAATAATCAATGAAAATAATCAGTGGTATTTGCATTGGGCTTTCTGCTTACAAAGCAGTTTATGTACTTATCTCATTTGATCCTTCTAACAATCTTATGAAATGAGAAGGGTAAATTGTATTATTTCTACTTTACAGATGAGGAAACCGAGGCTTATAGAACCTTAGTGAATTGCCCAGGATCCCACAGAACTTGGCTTAACTTACACTCTAGTCTTCTAACTTTCATCCCAATTCACTTTGCATTCTACCACACTTCCTCCCCATCCACTGGAGGAGCTACCTTTCCTCGTGCAGCAAGACTCAAGACTTTTCTTCCCTGTCCCAAACTGTGTTTGCCAGGGGCATCAGAATTCTAGGGATACCCATGAGGGGCATTGGAGTTCTTCTAGCGCCACCAGGTCAAGCCTCTATCTGTTATGTCCTCAATATCATCAGCAGTAATTAGTGCCCCAATATCACTTAACCCATTGGTATCTCTTTAGTATCATTGATAACCAATTAATATAAAATTGCTTTTATAAGAGGAGGATATTTTAACAAGAACAAAAAAGTTACAGCAAGAACCAAAGTATAACTATTTCCAAGACTGTGGGTGATTTCTCTCATTCTGTATAACCCTTTGTCCCAGGGGAGAGCAGAGTCAAATGTAAAAATTATGACTACAAAATGTTGCACCATTGAGTTCACTTTAGGGTACAGCATAGTCAATGGGCATGTCATTATCTTGCTGGCAAGTCATAGGATCGTAGATGTTGCATCAATCCACTGCTGGGTTGGATCAAAAAGTTTGCTTCTCAGGGCTGGCTCCTTCCCAGGTTTGGCTGCTGGAACTTTGGCCACTCTTTTGAAGTTCATAAGGTCACAAACTGGTTCAATTTGGCCTCTAATATTCATTCTTCTAAGAACAGGAAAGAAGAGCTACAACAGGGACAGAAGAAACAGCAGGAGCATAAAGTTTAAGGCCACATATCCTGGTTGAGAGAGAGTAGGCCACTCGTGCTTGTTCTCTCTCTGTCTCTCTGTCTCTCTCTGTCTCTCTTTCCATCTCTCCCCTTCCCTCCTTCTCTCTCTCTCTTTCTTATCTCTATCTCTTCCTTTCCCCTTCCCTCCTTTCTTCTCATTCTCTCTCTATTTCTCCTTCATCTCTCTGTATCTGTCATTCTGCCTCTTTCTTTGTAAATAGTATTTTATTTTTTCGAATTACATGTAAAGATACTTTTCAACATTCATTTTTTTAGATTTTTGAGTTCCTATTTTTTCTTCTTCACTCCTTCCCAACCCCCCTCCCCAAGATGGCAAGCAACCACATTAGTCATGTTGTAAAAAAAAGAATCAGGACAAAATGGAAAAAAGATAAGAAAGAAAAAAGGGAAAATAGTATGCTTTGATCTGCATTCAGATTCTATTGTTCTTTCTCTGGATATGGATAGAATTTTCTCTCATGAGTCTTTGGGGATTATCTTTGATCATTGTATTGCTTAGAACAGCTGAGCTGATCACAGTTGATCATTGCACAATGTTGCTGCTACTATGTATAATGTTCTGGTTCTGCTCACTTCACTCAGCATCTGTTCATGTAACTCCAGGTTTTTCTGAAATCCTCATGCTCATCATTTCTTATAGCACAATAGTATTCCATTACATTCATATACAACTTGCTCGACCTTTCCACAATTCCTCAATTTCCAGTTCTTTGCCACAACAAAAAGAGCTGGTACAAATATTAGAAAATATATATATATATGGGTCTTTTCCCCTTTTTATGATCTCTTTGAGATATAGACCTAGTAACGGCTTTGATGGATCAGAGGATAGGTACAGTTTTATAGCCCTTTGGGCATTGTTCCAAATTGATCTCCAGAATGGTTGGATTACTTTACAACTCCACCAACGATGCATTTAGTATCTCAATTTTCCCATATCTCCAACATTTATCACTTTCCTTTTCTGTCATATTTAGCCAATTTGAGAGGTGTGAGGTAGTTCCTCAGAGTTGTTTTAATTTGCATTTCTTTAATGACTTGTTTCATTTTTTCATATGACTGTAGATAACTGATTCCTTCATCTGAAAACTGTGTGTTAATATCCTTTGAGCATTCATCAATTGGGGAATAACTTGTATTTTTATAAATTTGACTCACTTCTCTCTGTTTGAGAAATGAGGCCTTTATAAGAGACACTGGCTATAAAATCTTGACTCTGCCCCCCCTCTGTTTCTTTCTCCCTTTCCTTTCTTCTTGCCTTCCTTCCATTCCTTCTTCTCAGTCTCTTTGTATTTGTGTCTGACTCTCCTTCATCTCTCTCCTTTCTCACCGTGCTCTCTTCCCTTGCCCTTCTCCCTGAGGCTGGTAGTAATTCTTCCCTCACTTGCCACTAGAGAAGGGAGTTGAGTCTCTCCTTTAGTCTTTTGTATGTACACTTACTTCCAGCTCATCAGCTGATTAAAATGTTTATTTTCACAACACAGTGAGTGGACAGGGGGTCATTATAAAATAGCCCTGCATTCTTTGAGTAGTAAAGTGATAAGCAGGCAGGATTCCTCCATTTCAGACTTTCTCACACAATTCCAGGAGCAGGGTCACCAACCCCCAACCCCCTCCATGTGGGTTGAGAGCATGGCTTGAACATGCTCTGAGGACTTGGACCCCTATTGACCAGCCCACCCATTACACTGGCTAGATAGGAAATGAGAGACAATGCAACAGAGACAGAGGTGGCTAAATAGGAAAGAAAAAAAAAGAGCCAGACTGTCCAGTAATTCTTCTTTGCAGTGGCCCCAGCCAGGCCTGTTCTCTGAGGTATAAATTAGAGGATTGATTGCTTTGCCAGTGCTGTGTGGTCATGTACTAAGTTGGGATCTTTCTGTCACTGCAGGCTTAGATTCCTGTGAGAAGGGCACTGTCTTTGCTATGAACAAAAGGATTTTAAAAGCATGTTCCCCATCCTTGTAAGAATTCCTGAGGACTGCCACAAGTTTCATTCCTTTGTTCTATGGCTTGGTCAGAGTAGTGGAATATAATCTGTTGTGTTCATCTCTAGTCACCAGACTTTAGGAAGGGATCCTAGGAGGGCTCACCAGGATGGGGAAAGTGCCTTGAAATCATGCCATATGGGGATTAGCTGAAGAAACGGGTTTTTTAACTCGGAGAAGAGAAGACTGAAGGAGGAGGGGTAGAGCAACAGACTGATAGATTAATAGATAAAATCCTCTCTATATGTATGTATACATATATACACAAATATGTATATATACACATGTATATACACATATATCTCCATATCTTTATCTATCTGATATGAAAGAGGAATTCAAAGTATTCTGCTTGGCCCCAAAGGACACAACTAGGAACAGTGGGTAGAAGTGGCAATGGGCAGATTTAGACATCATGCAAAGAAAAATTTCCCCACATTTAGAGCCATCCAAAAGTGGAGCGGGCTATCTAGGAAAGAAGCAGGTTCCCTTCACTGGAGAAACTTAGGAAAATAAATATTGGATGGCCAATTTTCAGCGAGGTTGTGGGGAGGATTCTTGTTAAAGTATGAGTTAGACCAGAGAGGCCTCTGAAGACCCTCCAGCTCTCAGATTTTGTGACATGACATCCAACTAAAAGATCCCCACAATCTGACTACTTACCCTATTGAATGACCACACCTATTTACAGACAGGACTAATTACCTTTTATTACAAGCGGTCCTTGTGTTTTATGATCTCCCATCCCAGAAGGGATGCCTTTTTGAGTTGATAATAGAATCCCAGATGTCACAGCTCAAACCTATCACCAGGCTTATCATAACTACCCCCTGACCCATTATTCTTGTGATTTTCCCCCACCCCTCTTTACAAAACCTCAGAATTCCTGGTTTAGCCATTATTTTATGCCCCGTAGACATTTTCCAACCTGTGTATGCTTTGCTGCTGGTGTACCATGTGGGGTTATAGAACTCCAAAACCCCTTGGTCTGTGCAGTCTCATGAAGCTGGCTCAAACCCCAGGAGACCTGTTTCCTTTCCTCATCCTGTTCCCTGGTTTTCTTGTAATGATGCAGAAAAAAGTTGTGCTTCATTTTTATAAGATAAAATTGGCTACTTCCTTCTCAGTGTCAATCCTGTGTTCTGCCTCAGGAAATGTCCCAATTCTCTTTGAGAAGGTCATTTACAACTTCTGCTATTTAAACTGCTGGAGATTGATTTCCCAGGTAGCCAGCTGCAGTAACACCGGTTAAAATCTTTCTTCAAGCACTCCATTCAGAAGATTTTTAATTGATAGATTCTGTGTAAGGAATGAAGGCATTTCAGGAAAACAGTGTGTGAAATTGTTTGTAAATATACAAGTACATTGCACCCCCCTTTTCATAAAGAAAGGCAACCTGCTGTAGTGGGTTGTGTGTTGGGTTTAGAGCTAAGAAAAACAAGGCTTTGTCCCACCCCCAGACACTTAACTTTTCCTGCCTCAGTTTCTTCATCTTTAAAATAGGGATAATCACTATAACACCTCACAGATTTGTTGTGAGGGTTAGATACAATCATGTATGTAAAGTTCTTTGCCAATCTTAATTCATTATATAAATATAAGTTATTTTTGTTGTTGTTCAGTCCTTTCAGTACTGTCTAATTCTTCATAACCCCTTTTAAGGTTTTCTTGCAAAGATACTGGAGTAGTTTGTCATTTCCTATGCCAGCTCATTTTACAGATGAGGAAGCTGAGGCAAACAGGGTTAAATGATTTGCCCCAGGTCACACAGCTAGTTGCTGGATTTGAACTCAGGTCTTCCTTACTCTAAGACCAGTGCTGTGTCTCCTATACCACCTAGCTGCCAAATATGTTACTATTATTTTTAAGCATTATTATTGTTGTTCACTGTCCTAGGTATTATGTGGTACACAAAGAAGTACATATTGAATCTAGTTAGGAAGAGAATGAATAAATGAATGAATGAATCATTTAAGTGTTTACTATATGCAAATCGCTGAGGATATACAAAGAAAAGCAAGACTTAGTCCCTATTCTCAAAGAGCTCCCATTCTAATGGGAGAGACTACACAGATGGTAGGTTTCAGCTGCAGGTCATATGAATAAGTCCCATGTTCCTTAGGGAACAATGGCAAAGTAGACAGGAATATTTTCTTTCTCCTTCTTTGTTTCTTTCTTGCTTGCTTGCTTTTTGGAGGGGGGAAGGTAGGGCAATTGGGGTTAAGTGACTTGCCCAAAGTCACATGGCTAGTTCTGTGTTAAGTGACTGAGGCTGGATTTGAACTCAGGTTCTCCTGACTCCAGGGCCAGTGCTCTATTCTCTGCACCACCTAGCCGCCCCCACAGGAATATTTTAATGTCATTTTCACTGACAAAATCATATCTGTTCCTGATGTTGAACTGTCAGACAGTGCCAAGGACTTTGGGGGCATAAATACACGAGAAATTAAATGACGAAATCAAATAACAAAGTGAGACAATTATCGCAGAGATAGAGGGTAAGGTGTTGAATCTGGAGTCAGAAGGCCTGGGTGGGTTGAATTCCAGCCTCGGTTGCTTTCTACTTGTGGGACCTCAGGCACATCAAGTCCCTTCTCTGTGTTTCAGGTTCTTCCCCCATAAAAGGAGAAAGTTGGATTAGATGATCTCAGGTCTGATTCCATCTCTAATTCACAAAACATTGCTTGACTGCCCATTTCATAGTGTAGTCATCAAGTGCTATGGGAGCTCAAAAGGTAGGAAGAGCAAACTGTGGGCTGGAAGGTTTCCTCAAAGACAGAAAAGGACTTTGAATTTTACTTTCAAGGGTAGGGCTGAAGCAATTTTGAATCTTAGAGCCATCATTACTCAGGGACATTTGTTGTTGTTGTTTTAAATAGATATCTACCTTACAGGTGTTTCCCCCCCCCCACTGTTAT
Organism: Pseudocheirus occidentalis; assembly: GCA_028646575.1. NCBI lineage: Eukaryota > Metazoa > Chordata > Mammalia > Diprotodontia > Pseudocheiridae > Pseudocheirus > Pseudocheirus occidentalis. Next base: position 192,848,541 of record CM053598.1, read on the forward strand.
ATGTAAAACATTTGAACTTCAGGCAGCTGGGTACAATACAAAAAAATCTGAATTTAGAATGAGAAGATTGGGTTAAAATCCTAGCTTTGTCACTTACTACTTTAAAAGAAAAATAAACTTGGACTTAAAAGAAACTGATACTTCCTTCTCTCTGGCCCTTAATTTTGTTATCTATAAAATACAGCAAATGGACTCAATGACTTCTTACATCCTCTCTAAATCCAAGATCCTATGATCCCAGTTTAGGAATGGTAGGAGTGGTGAATTGGAGGGGGTTTTTGGAAGCACCCAAGCAGTGACAGACAGAGTTTGTGTATTGGGGGTGGGGTGGCTAATCTTTATGGTTCATTAGCAGAAAGACCCTACATTCTTTTCTACTTCTTCTATACAAGGGACCTGGGGGGTCTGAAGATAGCAAAGGATGATATAATAAACTGAAAAAGGTAATGGACTTGGAGCCTCAAGAGTTGTGGGCTTGAATTCTGACTCTGACACTATGTAAATTACTTCACTTTTTAATTTAAAATTTTTTTATTACTTCACTTATCTGAACCTTCCTTGAAGCTCAGTTATTTCATTAGTTAATGGGGACCTGATGTTACTATTTACCTTCATCCTCTTTTTGTAAGGGAAGTACTTTATAAAACTTAAAGCAAAGTTAAACTTATGCAAACGAGATGTAATAACACTTGTGTTTGTTGTGTTATTTCATTGTTGCCCCACTCTTCATGACCCCTTGTGGGGTTTTCTTAACAAAGAGACTGGAGTGGTTTGTTATTTCCTTCTCCAGCTCATTTTACAGATGAGGAAATTGAGGCAAACAGGCTTAAGTGAATTGCCCAGGGTCACTCAGCTAGTGAGCATCTGGGACCCAGGAATCCCCTAGAGAACTTGAAAAAAGCAAAAAGGAGAGTAATAGCTGTTGAGATTTACATAATCCAGGGAATTGTAGTTTCTGTCCAATCCAAGTGCTTGAGGACATCCAGAAGGGCTTTTCACCATAAGCTATGATTCAGGGTAAGCTAATACATGAAGAGTTAAATATGAAATTAGGAAGATTCTAACTGAAATGGCGTTGAATAAAAGCCAAAAGATAGTAGCTCTGGGTTTAAACCTTGCCTGGTTGTGTGGTCTCCAGCGAGTTCTTGAACCTCTCTAAATCTAAGTTTCCACCTCTCTGAGTTAAGAATGTTGGACTAGAATGTTTATGCCTTAGACCCCTTTGGAGGTCTGGTGAAGTCTATGGATTCCTCCCAGGTCGAAATTTGTGTGATTTGAAACTTACCTGACATTTCTTTTAAAATTTGGCATAAAATATTTAAATGGTCATTTAATGTTTTCTAGTTTTAGTTCTTTTACTTAGGAGTTCTTTTGTCATAAAGAAAATTTCCATTTAGTCAGTTGTACCTTAGCAGATACCATTTGTTTTCTCACTAATCAGATTTAGGACATTACTGCCACCTAATGGTAGTATACCTGAGTTACAAAATTAGCTAACTAGATAAGCTATAAAGATCACCAGTAAAAAGCTCAAAGGCCCTTAAAAATCATCTGAATAACCCTTGAAGATTGACTGCAAAAGGAGACTCAGAATGATACCAAGTATCATGCCAAGTGATAAACCAAGTTATTTTAGTGTAGATTCCTTAGAATTATCATATTTAAATATTCTTTACCCAGCAGAAAATCACCCTTTCCACTTGTAATGTTCCAGTGTCATCACAAACCATAAAATGGTTAGTTTAGGTTTGTTCAGAATATGGTGGCAAGTTGGTTGTGTCGGAAGTAGAAGCATATGAATAGTTTTAGGGTTTTTTTTAAAGGTGCCATTCCTTGTAATAAACATTTTAAACATTTACTGAACTTCTTCTATGAGGAAGTCACTGTGTAAATACAAAGAAACAGTCCCTGACCTCAAGGAACTTACATTTTAGTATTCTTAGAATCTCTCTCGCTCTAATCAGTTTATTATTTGCATACCATTTTCCGTATTAATGACTCGTGTTAGAAATAATGAAACGCAACTGATCACCACCTTGATGTAAACTACCATCCCTAATAAGACAGGGACTAACAGACTCCTGAAATCAATCTGGGGTTTTGTGGATCACCCCGACACTTGCCATAGACAAATCTGGTGAGCCTGACTAGTAAATAGAGGGGTGGACGCCCCTTACAAATGTAGAGACAGTGCCCATAGTTCCTTTCCAATTCCTTCTTCCCTATGATACATGTAGGGACAATGTCATCTAACTTCTCCCTATACCTTTCTTCTGCTCTGTCCTCCAAAGCTTCCTTCCTACAGGTCTTTATCATGATATAGCTGAGAAATGTGTGTTAATTCATTGTTCTGAGTGCTAGGGATATAAATATGGAAAACAAAATTCTTGCCCTTAGGGGGCTTACATTTGAAGGGGAAAGACAATGCACAAAAGGAAGCAGAAAAGGATCAGAAAAAGATAACTAGTATGGGGGTGGATTGGGGAAGTACAGAGTTGGGCAGACAGGTGGGAAATAAAGGGATGGCTAGCTGCACACCATTCTTATACTCATTCATACTTTTCTTAAATGGAGATTCTGAGAGGAGTTCACAACATCTAATCCAGTGGTTCTCAACCTTCCTAATGCCTGGACCCCTATGTGGGCGTATCTGCATGTGCGCAGACTGGCCTGGAGATAGGTAGATGAGCGGTGTCTCAGTTCCTAAGACCATCAGAAATATGTGTCTTCCGATGGTCTTAGGCGACCCCTGTGACCCCTGTGAAAGGGTCACTCAGCCCCCAAAAGGGTTGCAACCCACAGGTTGAGAACTGCTGCAGTCTAATCAGAAAGAGGGCCCTAGGGACAGAGGGTACTGATAAGGTGTGAGTTTCAGGGCCCAAATGATCTTCCAGGATCAAGAGATTGATTGGGAATGATAAAGAAGTCCAAAGAAATAGTCAAGTGAAAAATAATATTTAGTGTTCCTAATTTGATCCCTCCCTGAATCTGTCTGCCCTTTTAACATCCCTTCCTATGTCCCTGTTCTCCTATTGAGTTTAATGTGCTTCAACACCAAACTTGTGTGTTTGCACGCCTGCCCCCTCCTTCAACCTTGCTTTGTCAAGTTCACATGAAAGTGAGGCTTTTTCCAACTTCTTCCTCCATATTTGTAAAGTCTTCTTCCAATTACCCTGATTATGTGAAATAGCTAAGTTCTACCCATCCTCCTTCTTTATTACCTAATACATTCCTTTTTCCTCCCTTTTCCTTTCTGTACAAATTTTTTTGGGTGTTTTGATGTGTAAATTAGTCCAGGACATAAACTTTTATCTTTTGCTCTCTTCTCCTTTATTGTGGTTAAGTGCTAGGTCTTCTGTGATTCTGGGCATAGTTCCTTGATATTTGAACTCTATTTTTCTGACTGGTTATATTATTTTTTATATTGACTAACTTCCTTTAATGTTATTGCTTTCCCTCTCAGATTATTTCCAATTTATCCTATTTATATCTTGTTTGTACTTTGTTGCTATGGTGTTGTTCCCCCCATTAGACTGTGAGTTCCTTTAGAAGAGGGGCTGTTTTTGCTTTTCTTTGTATCCCTAGCACTTAGCACAGTGTCTGGCATGTACTATGTGCTTAATAAATGTTTTACTTAGAAATTTGGGATTCGGGCTGTGACATTTGTAGGGCGTTTTCATTCTAAGGGTTTTTTTATGCGATTAGTGGGTTATTTCTATTTTCATTTTGCTCTCTAACTCTAAAAGATCTGGGAAGTTTTCATCCATGAATTTTTGGAATATAGAATGTAGACGTTTTTTGGTCATGATTTTCAGGTAGCCCAATTATTTTTCCTTGATCTTTTTTCCAAAACATCTGACTTTAGTAGTCTATTTATGGTTTCTTTTATTTTTTCAGACTTTGTTTTGTTCTAGTACTTTTTTCAATTTCATTGAGTCATTAATTTACGTTTGGTGGTCCAGTCTAGTTTTTAGGGAGTCTTTTGCTTATTTAAATTATTCCACCTCTTGAAATAAGCTGTTTATTTTCCTTACTTCAGCTCTCACTTAATTTATAATATTATTTTTAAACTCCAGCTTCATTTCTTCCAGGAATCCTAGCAGTGCCATGTTTTCATTTGAAGACTTGCATATTGAGGTTATGGAATTATTCTCTTCAGGATTTTTGTCTTGGGCAACCATCTCCATCGTGTTTCTTTTTTGTTGGTGTTTTACTATTTCAAGCAATTAAATGTGAGAGTTGGGCTAGACTACTCTATTCATTATACCTCACAAGAAAGTCTTTATTTCTGTACCATCCAGTTTATTTGTTTTTTTACACTCTTTTCATAGATTTTTCTGAATATATGATTTAGGGGTTTTTTATGGTCAGTTATATCAATAGTTTTCTACTTCATTAAAGTTATACATTGTTAGCATAAATTGGGAAAATTATTTATGACAATTTCCTTTGTTTTCCATTCATCTTGTTGTGATTTCATTTTTGCAATTTGATTTCTCTCTTTTTTTGTTTTAGTTTTGTTGTATATGTTTTATTTTGCTTTTTTCTTTTGGTCTTTTTCTAGGGGGAAGGCAGGGCAACTGGGGTTAAGTGACTTTGCCCAAGGCCACATGGCTAGTAAGTGTTAAGGGTCTAAAGCTGGATTTGAACTCAGGTTCTTCTGACTTCAGGGCTGGTGCTCTATTCACTGTGCCACCTAGCCACCCCTCTCTCTTTTTTTGGTCAGATTAAAGTTTCTTGGTAAAACCACTCTAATTCTTTGTAATCACTCCTTCCCTTTCTAGATACTTACTAATCATCTTTTTAATGATATTTTCTACAATTTTCCCAGGAGTAGGAGTAGGAGTAGGAGTAGGAGTAGGAGTAGGAGTAGGAGTAGTAGTAGTATACTACCACTAGTGCTACTGCTACAATTACTATTATTGCTATTGCTACTAGCTAACATTTATATAGTGTTTTATATGGTGCTTATTATGTGCCAGACGCTGTGCTAAATAACCATTATTTTCTTGTTTGATTCTCACAACCCTAGGATATAGGTGTTGTTATTATCTTCCTTTTCTAGATAAGAAAACTGAGACAAACAGAAATTAAGTGTTTTGTTCTGGGTAACACAGGTAGTGAGTGTCTGAGGCTGGATTTGAACTCAACTCTTCTCAACTTCAGACGTGGCACTCTATCTACTGCTCCATCTAAGCTAATCTCATTGGTCTACAATTTTCAAATTCTATTCTCTTCCCTTTTTTGGAAAATTGAGACATTTGCCCTTTTTTCAATCTTAGTGTTATGTCACTATACTGTATATTACTTATCCCATTTCCTACAGTCTTTCACATATGATTAACAGCTTGGTGGTCACATACTCCAGCTCTTTCAGGATTTGAGGTTGCAGTTCATCTGGGTCAGGTGACTGGAATTCACCACCAAGGGCCACTGGAAACTCTTACTCTCTTTTTACTTCTCTTTATTATCAAATCCCTCTTGGCTATTTTTGTTCTCTTATCTCCAGTTAAAGGGCTTTTCTCCTTGGCAAGCAGAGAAAAAGGAAGCAAAATAAGCATTGAGAATCCTTGTCTTCTCCTTAATGTCTGTTTTCATTTTCTCATTCACTCTTTTGATTGTCCATATTTCTCCTAATGTAGCTAAAAAGAAAATTCTTTTTCTTGTCCTTGTTGTTGTTCAATTGTGTCCAACTCTCTGTGACCCCAATTTAGTTTTTTCTTGACAGAGATACTTGAATGGTTTAACTGAGGCAAACAGTTAGTGACTTGCCCAGGGTCAAACATTAGTAGGTGTCTGAGATCAGATTTGAACTCAGGAAGATGAGTCTTCCTGACTTTAGACCTGGCACTTTATCTACAGCACCATACATACATACATACATGTGTATATCTGTCTATCTGTCTGTCTATCTATCTACATGTGCATATATGTATATGTGTGTATTTGTGTATGTGCACATACATCGCCTAGCTGCCTCTTCTTGTCTTTAGCTTTCCTCAGTAACTGTCATTCATTTTGAGACTATTCACTTCTGACACTATCCTGGAGGAGTGTGCAACATTGTTATATTTATATACAGTTATTTGGACTTGCTTATATCTTTTTTACATTCTTATTGAATGTTTGGTGAATTCACTGTGCATCCACACCAGTCTCCTCACACAAATCCCATTTTTCCTCCTTTTTGGAACACAAATAATAGTCACTTGTCTATGACAGAAATGCAAACAGTACATACTTAATGTAAGTAACTTCACTATTTCTCCAACTTCCCATACTGGTTGAGATTTTTTTGACTTAAAAAAATGAATTGTGGGTATTTACATTTTGAACATAAGTCTCAGTTACAACTTTAATATCCAATTATCACCTTTTTAATAACTTGACAACTTACTCAATTTCCTTTCCTTTGTTTCAACAACTCCATAGCCATAACCCATATGCCATTTATAAAGTTTTGGATCAACTTTCTATTTCAACAATTTACCTCAATCACCAATCTAGTCTACTAATTTGTTTTATCCACCATTATTCCATTTAACTTTTCTTATGTACCTTTTCAGCCATCTTTTCCTTTTTTTCTCAAGGCTTCCTTTTAAGACTATATTATCTAATCTTCCTTAATTCCCCCTTAATACATTTATATCCTCCTTACTTTTCTCCAGTCCTGCTTCTTTTTCAATCCTGGAATATAATCTTGAATAGAATTTGGTCCTGAAGATTGGTCTCCTTCAAATTTTCCTCCATTTCAGTGAATGAAGGAAGCATATATTAAGTGTTCACTAAATGAAAGTTACTGTGCTAAGTGCTGGGGATATAAGTAGAAAACCAAGTCAGTCACTAACCACAAAGCTCATATTCAATGGGGAAAACAGTAGTTATGAAAGATTTCATCTTCAAGTCAGATGGGCAGTGAGTGATCCTTGGGTTGCAGGGGCAAAGGACACAGCAATACCTCTTCATTAATATCATTTCCACAGACCAGTTACTGAAGTTGAACCCTTTGACAATGCTAAGGACTTTCTGGGTCTTCAGCAGCTGTGGCTGTCTCAGCTGAAGGAGCAGTGGCCAGGCTGCATCTCTTCAGGGGCTGCTTCCCGGGCTGACATCTGAGGACATTGAGTTGGAAGTATTGCTGTCCCCAGGGCTGTTGGGCTCAGGATCCTGATTCTTTCCGTATTTCTCTTCCCTTTTCATCAGATCTACTTTGCTAGTCTAAATGCCTCTAAGTCACCTATATAATTTTTTCCTTTTTCTCATGCATTTCCAGTTCTTCTTTCTCAATCTTTTTTCTGCACAATGAGAAAAGAAGGAAAAAAGAGAAAGATGTAGAGTCTTCATACATCAGGCAGGACACTGGAATAAATGGCTTTCAAGGTCCCTTCCAGCTCCAGAATCTAACACAATAAAAGATCTCCAAAGACAAATTTATTTCTTGTCTCTGACGTGTACTACTTTCTTAATTCCATTCAATTCAGCCTTTCTGGCCTCCCATAGTAGGTTTCTTTCTATCTTTCCCCCTTAGAAGTGTTCCAAAATCCTTCCTGCTGGACCGTACTTAGATTCATTATTAATTGCATGATCTGGAAATTCTCCCAATACATTTCAACCAGTTATGGCAGTCTAAGAAAGGAAGAGCCACAAATCATCTGCCTCCTGTGACTCTCTGTTACCATTTGCATTCAGATGCTCTACAATCAATTGGCAAAAAGCAAAATAAAGATCTCAACACATAAATGAATTCCTCTAGTGCCTATACATTGTTACAGTAGTTAATCCCTTCTCCCTTTTATTTCTGTACCCCTGTACAACTAGGATTCATTCCTTAGAATGCCAGGCCTTTTTTTTAACTTGAAAAAGAGGAATTTCCTTGCCTTTCATGGGTGACTCAATGAGTAGGAGATTAAATATACTTTCTTTGGAGGAATTCTACTACGCCATAAAGATTAGTCTATTACCTCAAGTTTTCATATCATAGACAATTTTTGTATTTGTGCAGACAGGGGGATCATCTTCACTCATTTGAAGATGACATGACTTTTTTTTTAATACGATGAGGTCTGCAGCAGAGCAGATTTCTTGTTGGTTAAGTGTGTTTGCCTTTGAAGAATAAAAAGAGGAGTTTCTAGTAAATACAGTGATGTGAAAGGACAGCCAGAATTCCCGGGTTTGGAGTCAGGAAGACTAATATTTCTGAGTTCAAATCAGGTCTCAGATGCTAGCTGTGTGACCTTGGACAAGTCACTTCACCCTATTTGCCTCCATTTCCTTATTGTAAAATGAGCTGGAGAAGGAAATGCCAAACCATTCTTGAATCTTTACCAAAAAAATCCCAAATGGGGTCACAAAGAATTGGATACAACTGAAATGATTCAACAACAACAAGAACAAATGGTTATGTGAAAGTTTCCAACCAAGTCCAGCTCCCCAGAACCACCCTCAAGTACAACGGAAAACAGGGCTTCATGAAGCAGCTCAAACAGGAGAGATGAGTTAAGACAAAATAAAATGAGATGATCCTTCTTTTCTTGATGCTCCCCTTTCCCCCAAGATAGGACCTATAAAGGACCAAGCTACTGCCTCTGAACCAGTACTATAAAGGCCCCAACACTTCCCATCACTGCTCCATCCAGAACTGTGGAAAGGGTCAGATCACAGAGAGAAGGATCACTAATCAGGAGACCTCAGTCTGTGGGCAATCTATCTAGAGAGTGGGGTGGAGCCAGGGATGAGGATAGTTTTAGCATTCCTCTCTAAGTCTTCTGGAAATGGCAGGGCCTACCTCTGGCTTGGTGTCCCCATGGAGGACCGAGGCAGTGATACAGAGCCTAGAGACAACCAACATCCCAGCTCTGCTGACCCACTTGGGATTTCACGGGGGGGGGGGGGGGACTGGACACAGTGATTAGGGTCCTAGACTCAGTTACCGCACCCTGGACCATAATCTCAGACCAAGACTGCTGAAGGACCCAAAACTTTTATCAGCCAAGGTTGCTTGATCTCTTATTACAGCCTGAGCACTACAATTCCATTCTGAGTTTTACACTGAGATACTGGCCTGATGAAAAATACAACCAAGATAAGTCTGAAAGAAATAGCAAAGAGGAAATAGACCTTTTACCAGCCATTTCTAGTAGAGAAACTAAACGTATGAGCAAACAGGGAGAAAAACATCTAGTGTAATAAAAAAACATTATTATGTGTTAGTTTCTTGATGACAGGAACTTTTCAGTTTTGTTTTTGGTTCTCCAGCACAAACCAGGTGTTTAATAAAAATTTGTTTATTGAATGTTTGGTATAATCCAAAGATAAAATTCCAGAAGAAAGATGTAAGGCTACAATAATTGCAAGGAACATCCCTTAGAAAAATAAAATAATAGATTGGCCACAATGAGTCTAAGAGTTAAAGCAAGAGATAATGAAATTGGAGTCCTTCAGGAAAAACTTAGAGAATCAACAGATTAGAACAGCTCGTTGCCCATGTAGCACTACCCTGAAAAGCAAAATGGAGAAACTAGAACTAAAAAATTGAATAATACAAGAAAGATGAAAACAAAGACAAAAGAATGAAAAATTAGGACAGCAAGTGGAGATGAATGGATCAAAGGCATGTTTTTTTTTTAAGAATGGGGGAGGCATATTTGTAGACCATCAAGAAGCAATTAGTAGGTAAGGAAAGATCAAAGGTTAGTGAGAATGGGCTTAAACTCTCAGTTTAATACAAGCCCCCTTATTTGAGAGAGGTGGAAATTAAGACCTGGAAAAGCTGTAATTTGTCCAGTGTCATACAGGTACTAAGTCTTAGAACCAGAATTTGAATTTGGAACTTCTGACTCCAAACCTAGTGTTCTTTTCATTATACCAACTGACCTTATTGCATTGTGTAACCAGTAAATAGATTATTAGGTGCATGCCACACACTTTGAAAATTCATTAACTTCTCCTAGATTAAGTGCCTTTACACAGACTAGGATAAGGAAGTATTATGTATTAACTTCTGCTGCAGGAAATGGAAAGACTAATACACATTCTCCATTGTCCCTTCTCCTACAAGATCTGGCCTAGAGCATTCAAGTCAAAAACTAACGTTGTTTTCAACGATATTTAGGTCCATGTGATTTTGAAATCCATTTATTATGACCTTTAGATATCCCATTAGTCCACAGTGATAAAGCCATTGCGTGTTAGAGAACTGTTGTGTATTTTTTTTAAGTCACATTAAAATGGGGTCAAGCTAAGTAGTGCAAGATATGAAGTATTCAATGGCTGTACTTCCAGCTTCCCTGGACCTAGTACAGCCTTAGGTAATTGCATTGTCATGTTTGAGCATGGTTGAATTGTTTCTTTCCTGGCACAAGTCTTTTTCTATCTTTTATTTTCACAGCAATTTGTCTCTAATATAGGTAGGCTGAAGACCACAGTGACTGTTAAATGTATCTCCTTGAATAGTTTGCATGATCAATAGACTAAGAGTCTAGCCTGTAATGAGTAGCATAGATCTATAAATTATAACAATCATATAGGAATAATTGCAAGTACATTTCTCTATCAGTTTGGTATAGCAGTGGTTTGTCATTCCTTTCTCAAGACCATTCATTCATTTTTAGCCCTATAATAGGATGCAAGGTTCAGAGATAGACACAAAAAAATCACATCAATTTATAATATGGTGAGGGGGAAATGTAGTTTAAAGGGCATGAATAATGCACACTAAACCTGGATTAGTTGGGGGCAGCAGTTAGGGGAAGGCAAATTGCTGAATTGGAGAGAAGAAAATACATAAAAGTCTAGCAAAGCAAGAGCACTTGTGGTTTAGTTTAAATAGGAACATTTCTCTCACCATCTTTCTGTCATTGAGCTGAATATGCACAATTACCATTTGTTTTTGGAAAATAGTGGACAATAAGTGTTTACTATATTAACTTGTCATCTTTTCAGATTTATGAGATAGATGTGTTTCTATGATGTCTTAACTCTGTGTAAACAGTGGATGAGTGACATATGAAAACCTAATAACATACTGTGATGAAGATTGTTTGCTAGCATGCTATGCATTTTTAACATTTTCTGCTTATTTCCCAGTCTCCCTCTAGACTCTAGGGCTTTCCCTCTGAGATCAGCTTCCATTTACACTGCCTATATCTTTATTTACACAGTTATTTTCATGTTATCATTTCCATTAGAATGTGAGTAATTTGAGAGTATAGACCATGATTTTACTTTTTTAAAAAAAATATCCTCAGTCCATAACACAATGACACATAATAAGGGCTTAATAAATGCTTGTTGACTGACTTTTTGTACCTTTTATAGTTTCTACAATGTCAGAGTCTCAGATAAGATATAATAACAATCACCATGTCACTGAAAGTATACTTAATTGAGAGTGCATTAGCATCCTCCTTAGGACAACATATGCAGTTCATGGAAGGATTGGCATTGTTATCTTGCCTTTTCTCTACCACTGGAGATATTCTGCTTTCAAGAATGGGTTAGTTTTTGTTATTACAGTTAAATTATACTTCCCCTTAAGTATACATTAGATGTGTTATGTAACACGTTTTATGCCCCATTAACCTTGCTCAGTATAATGTAGTGTCCAAAAGCAAAAGTAGGCTTGTTCCACTCTATAATTGAAAGACAGTATTTATTTGGTCTTGGTAAGATGACTGCAGCATTGTCTAACATCTGCTTTTATATTGTTTTGCAAAATGTATTACTCTGTTTGGAGCAAAGGACTGAGGAGGGTACACCAGTTGGACAGAGTATGGCCAACAGATGGGGCTATGACAACATCCCCAGTACAGGCTGGACTGATCCCACAGCTGACAGGTGGACAATATTAAGGGATATTCTTAAATGATAGTAAGTAGGAAGCATATGGTCAGGGAAGCCATAGGATCAGTAGTAAGATCAGAGTAAAATGGATACAACAGGAAATGGAGATGGGTTACTAACAGGGTATCAGATAATCAGAACAGAGTCTCATGCTAGAAGAGCAAAATGGAAATTCAGTTCAGTTGTTTTTTAGTCACGTCCAACTCTCCATGATCCCATTGACCCCATTTGGGGTTTTCTTAGCAAAGATACTGGAATGGTTTGCCAATGGTTTGCCAAAAGAATAATGATATAGGCAATAGAGCAGACAAAGTTGTAATTGGTAGATTTGGCAGGCATGACTAAGATTAATATTAGGCTCTGGTGGGTAAAGCAAGAACTGGGCTTAGACTAGAAATGCTCTCAGATGGTGTAAAGCCAAGCAACAGTAGATTTCCAAAAGAATGCTACTGTGAACAGCTTTTAAGATTCAGATTACACAGTAGTAGTGAACACTCTGTTTATTCCGTTACAAATCAAGATTCAGTACAATATTCACAGCATAATATTCTCAATATTATATCTTATTACTGAAAGTCACAATATTTAGAACAAGGAACAAAAGAAAAATCACCTTGTTTCCCTAAAAGGGAAGCCAGCTTGACACTTAAAGATTCAATCAATCAATTAACAAAAGAACCACCTAGTTTTCCAAAGGGAGAAAACAGCTTAACACTTAAAGATTCAATCAATCAATTAAAAGAATCACCTGGTTTTCCTAAGAGGAAGGGAAACCAGGTTAACACTTAAGGATTCAATCAACAATTCACAATATACTGATCTTCCACTCATGAGACAACCATTAACTTTAGTCTCCAATATAGTCCTTAGAAACCCACACAAACTTTCCACCCCCTTGATATCCAACAAACCTCAGTTTAGTCCAAGGGGAGGTCTTTTCTTCATTTTGACTCTAGGTGGTCTTTATAATTCCTTGAATCCTCTTCCCTGGTCCCAGATCCCTCCTGAATCTGCCAAACAGTCACCTGGATTCAGGAGCTGACAGCTGCCAGGCTCTCCTCCAGTCCTCAGAGATAAACAGCTCCCAGGTCCTTTTCCAGTCCTCAGGGCAATCCTTGGCACACACTGAAGTTCACAGGGTTCAGCACACCTCAAACCCTTCACCACTTCTCTTGCCTGGAACTCAAGGATCAGCCAGGCCACAAACAAATAAAGTCCCATCCTGTTCATGTTTCAGTCAGCTTCCAGATACTGGGAGAGGAAATCTCTCTCTCTCCCTCTCTTTCTCAGCTGACTTCAGTCTCCATG
>CM053598.1:192869898-192880058 GCA_028646575.1 Pseudocheirus occidentalis
ACACACTTCAATAAACAGACAGGGACAGGGTAGAGAACAGAACAAGATGGGGTGGGGGGAGGGATAGGAAGGAGAAACAGATGATCACTGTTACAATATGTCCATTATGAAGATGTCCTGTATAATCACACATCCATAGCCTGTATTTAACTGAGTGTCCTTCCAGTGGGGGTGGGTGACAAGGGAGGAATTGAAAGAATTTAGAATTTAAAGTTCTCTAATGCCTGCAACTAGGAATTAAGGTATACAGGGGCTGGGATAGGGAGACCCTCCCTGCCCTACCAGAAAATAAGAGAGCAGAGCAGGGGAGGGACTTTACAGTGGGATTGCTGTTTTAGGGTTGGGGCAGGGACAAGAGGGGGAAAAACCGTGTAATTCAAAAATGTAATGAAAGTGAATAATGTAAACAAGTAAACAAATAAAAAATAAATAAAAAACCTCAAGTTTGTCTCTCCTTAATTTCTACCCATAACTCTTAGTTCTATCATATGGGACCAAGCAGAACAAGATGAATCCTTCTTTCATAATATAGCCTCTAAACACTTGAATATCATCCCTTTCTCCCTTCCCTACTACCTTGCTCAATCTTCCTTTCTCCAGGATGAATGTCTCTAATCCTTTCTCTCTTCTGAATATACCTTAGTATGTATGCCAATGCCCTTTCTAAATTTTGGGACTCCAAATTGAATACAGAACTCCAGATATGGCCTGATTAGGCCAGAGGACAGCAAAATTCTCAAATTCCTGATTCTGAACACTAACTATACTTTTCAACATAATGGCATGGTGATTGACTAATTCATTAAAAGGAAGCATGTAGAGAGAAAAAAGGAGAGGGCCAAGCACAGACCTTTTGGAAAGAGCGGCACAGATGTTGTATCACCCTGTTATAAATTCCTGGAGTGCACAGACTTGCTCATTTCTAGTATTTTTATCCTCAGTACTTAGCACAGTGCCTGGGAAATAGTAGGTGCTTAATGAATTTTCATTCATTCATTTATTCAAGTATAGAATTGTATATTTATGCTTATTAGATTTCATCTTATTGAGATCAGTACACGACTTTAGCCTGTTGAGAGCTTTTGAAATTACGGTTCAAAATCCATTTTGTTAGCGCTCTTTCCAACCTCCTGTCATCTGCAAATTTGCCAAATTGTTTCTTCACTTCTATTTTAATATTGCTATTTAAAAAAATGTTGAACAGCAGGACCAAGGACAGATCCCTGGGGATACGCCACTTACTCTGTCTGAGGTTCTTAATCTGGTGTCTGTGAAGCCCTTTCCTGGAACAAATCAGTGAACAAGAGTAGCAGCATTGAGAATCAGTCCTAGTATATGCCCTTATCTTCTCACTGATCTGGACATAGTTCTTTCAGTAGACTTAGAACTGACTAACATTTGAGGACCATTTGGACTTTCCGTACTCTCACCTGCTTCTGGGTAAAGTAGCCTGGGCTTCCAGGGAGGGCTGAAATAATTGTTTCTTTCTTTCTCTTGCTTCATCCAGGACTTTGTTGCAGTAGTTGCCATCTCTCTTTCTCTCTCTCTCTCAAGCATCCTCAGTCTCTCCAAAACTATTCACTTCTGCAGTTTTCTCTATGGACATTCTTAGATCTCTTCTTTCTTAAAAAGAATTCCCTTGATCTTTTTAGTACATTTAACTAATGAGCCATCTCTTTTCTCCCTTGTACTGCTATACTTCTTGAAATCATTGCCTATATCCAATGTCTTCATTCTAGGCACCAACCCTCTCCTATGTGTCTTTCAATGTAACTTCTACACCTATCATTTTTACCAAAACTGATCTCTAAATTCAACAATGACAAATTGCAAATTTCCCTCCCTAAACTAAGTGGAAAATTCAATGGCTCTTTGAGTTGTTATCCTCATCCTCACCCCTATGGTTTCTAACATTTTTCACCACCTCCTCATACAGGATGCAATCTTTGTCCTTGACTTCAAAGGCACTAAGACTTAGTTTCCCTTCTGTTCCTCTAATTGCTTCTACTTTATTTCCTCCATACTATCATCATGCAGCTCTTTCCAAAGGTCTGTTCTTGGCACTCATCTTTTTTATCTTTTGAGTGTCTACTTTTCAATCAATGAATCATTCAAATGCATTTATTAAATATTTTCTATGTTTCACTAGATACTGTGCAAAGATCTTAGAGAAAAGAAAAAGGAAAAAGAAATCCCTGTTCTAGGTAATTTAATATTTGTGTATATAAATGCCCAAACACAGAAATGTTAATAGTATACAAAAATGGTGAGATTAATTCATCCTTAAGTTTTATAAACAGACCAACTGCCTAACAACTTCTTTTGTCCAACCTGTCATTACATAGAATGGTAGGGGAGAGATTCATAATGTTGTTGAGACAGAATTAGTAAGTTTTTACTTAACTCTTTCAATAGTAGACAGGTTAATAAACATAGTTATGTATTCACCTGAAATACACAAAAATGCCATTCAATCCACTAACCAACGGAAGTAATTCTTTAGAATATTAACAGAATATGTTCTTTGCTATTCCACTTTTCTATAAGCTTATTAAATCTTTTGCATTAATTGTAGTGGACATTAAATAGCAAACCTTTTTTTTATCATTAATGGGTTTGAAAGGCAATTATAAATGTTACTAATCTGAAATTTGAAGTGGAATAGTGAAATATTTTTATCACTAATTTGATCATGTCTTGAGTGTTCAACAAAAACATAAATCAAAAGGTTTCTATTATTCTCTAGGAAAAATATCTCATCATTGATAAAGCTACTAAAATAGCTAAAATGTGAATACTAACTAATGTCCATGGTGATGAGATCAGCAAGCATTTATTAAGTATTTATTATGTTGCAGAAAATGTCCTAGGCATTCAGGATACAAATAAATGCAACAAAAAAATCATCTCTGTCAGAGCAAGCTTTGTATTGGGGAAGACAACATGAAAATACTAGGGACAGCTAGGTACAGTGGATAGAACCAAGCCTAAAGTTAGGAAGACCCATTTTCATGAGTTCAAATGTGGCCATGTGCCCTTACTAGTTGTATGACTTTTGACAAGTCACTAACCTTGTTTGCCTCAGTTTCCTCATTGGTAAAATGAGCTAGAGAAGGAAATGACAAACCACTCCAGTATCTTTGCTAAGAAAACCTCAAATGGGGTCACAAAGATTTGGACAAGGCTAAAATGATTGAACAACAAGAATGACATATAAGATAAGGATAAGACTAAGGAAAACCAGTTTAAAATTCATTAATGATTTTCATGATTCTTTTAAAAATTCTCAATACTAATTTTTGTCTTACATAAGACTCTATATTTTGATTTTAACCCTTGATAAATTAATGTTTTTGAACACAATAAATATGTCTAAATTATGTGAGTTTTTCATTTCATAATAGAGAAGTCAGTTTAGCTAAAATGCTGTTATATACTAACAGACCTAGCCAAGACAAGGAGGCCTTTTTCAAACAAATCTGCTATCCCACAGAAGGCTTTGTAGAAACACAATTCATGGTCGATGACTCTTCCCTTCCTCTAGACTTTAGAAGTTATTTATTCTTTAGTTATTTACTACTAATGGTCAAATACTGATAGAAATTCACCTTTCTCCAAAGCATAAATACTGGGAAGTATAAAAAGGCACCAAAGATGATTGCAAAGGGATCCTACTCAAGTATGCTGTAGATTACCTATTCTAGCCTTACAGTTTCTGTTTCTCTTTCTACGATGGAACAATTCTTCAGTTATCCAGTGTAAGTCATCACTTAAAAAAAAGCCAACTCAAAGCCTGAATGCCTTATCTTTCTTCTCTTTTCTGATGGTTTTCTTCTTTCCAATTACATGCTTGAGGCAGAGTGCACAAAAGCACATTCTTCTTTCTTCCTATCATAGTGCTTTAGCTTCGCATGCCCTAGAATTTTGAGAAAAGTACATGTACAGGAGAATTGAAAGAAGTTTTCTAATACTGGGAGAAAAATTGTCCAAATACATTTGTAAGATTAAAGGAACTATGGGTGTGGGCTGCAAGAATACTTAAGTGTTTCCTACTGGGCCACTCAAAAAGGAAATCAGGACAGCACTACTAATTCATTTTATTCAGCAGTGATTTCTTCTCTTCTTAGGGTTTCTTTTTTTGGTTTAGTCTCAGAGGCTGCTTGCATTTCCAGTTAGGAGTCAGGTTTTATTCAGGTTGGGTTAGCATTCAAATCCCTAGATTCTGGCCTCATGTTTACCTCAATCCTTTTTTAGCTGGGAGACTCTAACATTCAACTGAGAGTCAATTTCTAGGTCTAGAAACTATCCTTATTTGGATGGCTTAAATATGGTTGGCATTAGATTTCTCATGACTGGATTGACCTCAAGTCCTGACTCATGGGATAGAACAGTGAAGAATGTGGTAGACTCAAGCTCATTGTCTATTCCACTCCCAGCCCCCTCCTGCTCCAACACCTATGCCAATGCATTCTACTTGAACCCAGGGCGAGGTCGGGGAGATCATTGTGAGCAGGGAGAAGGCCATGAGAAGAGTGGGGAGAATGAAGGGCAATGGGGGAATGGAGGTAGAAGAAAGCAGAATCAGTGTCTTGCCCAGGATGCCAGTTGGGTTGAGTGAGAAACTTATTATAGTGACATTTTACCAGGAGCTGCAGTTAACCAAGGTACTTACAGGGAGCATTCAGAGGGAAGGGACTTGGTATATCATTGAACAAGTCATCCATACACGTTGTCAAGTCAAGTTTGCAGAACTAATGGAGGAAGATAGGTACATGCTAACCTATGGGTTGAGAGGACCTATGTGGATACATTTATAGCATCTGCCTTTGTGTCTTAATTATGGCCAGTTGCCAGGGTTCCTTGTTGTCTCTTTCAGTATTGGTTCATATTCTTGTGCTCTTTCCCATCGCAGACAAAGTGTATCCATTAAGAGAAACAGTTGAGTAATAATCTAGAGAATGTAAGCTCCTTGAAGGAAGAGATCATTTTGTTGATGTTTTTACATGCATAACATCTTAGCGTCTTGCCTGTAGTATGCACTTAATAACTGCTAGTTGAACCGAAGCGAATGGAGATGTGTTCCAGATCAAGTCTCCAGCTGACTTTCTGATTATACTAAGTTTTTTGCCTTCCTCCTCCTTCTCTCATACTCATTCCAAGTGAAGGTTGTTTAATTGAGTGATTCTTAATCTTTTTGTACCATAGATTCCTTTTGGAGTCTGGTGAACTCTGTGGACCTTGTTCTCAGAATAATGTTATTAAAAATTAAATAAAATGCAAAATTTCATTTAGTGGTTATTAAAAATAAAGATATAATTTTGTCCTCATCTAAGTTCACAGATTCTCTGAAATCTATCCATAGATCTTTCTGAAATTCTAGGTTAAAAACTCCTGGCCCAGGATGAGCTTAATACCTAACAGGTGTATCAATTTATAAGGAAATTAGATCCCTTTTTCCTGACATCCAGGCACATTGATGAAGATAATGGAAAGTAAGCTTGGGAGGGGGGAAGGCAATTAGCATGATTACACATGGTAACCTTGAGAACCTTAGTGTGGGGGGAATATCTTATGCAATCTACATTTGTAGCCATCCCCATATCTTCCATAAACATGTACATTTCCGCAGAATCCCTTTTGGCAGGATAGTTGCAGGACAGGATAGCTTCAAAGGTTTTTTGGAACTCAGTAGACACCACTCTTTGAGGAATCCATGGTTCATTCTGGCTGCATTTAGTGGTGGTTATTGGGTCATTGGGCAGTTAGGTGGCATTGTTGATAGAGCTCTGTGGCTAGTCAGGAAGTCTCATCTTAGTGATTTCAAATCTGCCCTCCGACACTTTACCAACTGTGTGACCCCAGACAAGTCTCTCAACCTGATTGTCTCAGTTTCCTCATTTGTAAAATGAGCTAGAGAAGGAAACTACTCCAGTATCTTTGCCAAGAACAGCCCAAATGGGATCACACAGAGGCGGGCATGACTGAACAACCTTTGAGTCATTGCTTCCTTTGATGCTTCTCAGGTGGTCAGAAAGGGTCGTTAGTGATTGCATGCAACCCAAACCAGCATGTAGTTAATTTTGACTCTGTATCCAATGCTGTGATCAAGAAGACTAAGGCAGGTTGGTATGAGAATAGATGAAGCATGGGATTAGTAAGTATAGCCTTTGCTTTTTCAAAAAAAATTTTGGTGAGGATTACTTTGATAGAATTTCTTCATATTATTTTCTTTTAATTATAGTCCTTTAACTTCATTTGGTCTATTTCTTACTTCTTAAAAATATATATAGAAGTTACTTTGTCCATGACCGTTTACTTTGGGGAATAGATAGCTGACACATTATTGCTCCTTGTTTAATTATCAGGAAGTCTTTCAGGTTTAGCCCACACATTTTCAACAGATTAGTCATGAGTGGCATTCATCATAAGTCATAAAATCTTGGCTTGAAAAGTAATTTTAGAGCTTATATACGATGTCCCTTCATTCTTGGTGCAATTTTAAATTTTAGTTTAAATTTTAGTTAAATTTTACAACTATGTGATTTTGTCCCTTCCCATTTCCCTCAAACTCATTCCAAGGGAGGATCATCTTGTTTAGTGATTCTTAACCTTTTTTGTGTGTGTCATGGACCTCTTTGGGAATCCAGTGAAGCCTATAGATCCTGTTCTCAGAATGTTTTTAAATAATAGAAGAAAATGCTAAATTTCTTTTCAGATTAGTCAAAATAAAGATACAGTTTTTTTCGCATTCAAATTCATAGATTTCCTGAAATCTTTAATAGCTTAAAACTGCACTAAGACTTTTGGGACACCTGGTACAGTTCAACCTTGGTCTCTATTACCCTAGTATCAAATACAAATGCCTCTGGCATTTAAGGTTCTTCACAATCTGGATTAAAATTGCCTTTTTAGCATTATTTCAAGATTGTTTCTTTTTATATACACTGTGGTCTAGTCAACCTGGTCTACATGCTGCTCCCAACATACAACATTCCATTTCCAATCTCCACAACCACATAGCGTGTCCTCTGTTACCCACTTTTCACTCTTATTTTCCCCAGGTTTTTCTTTTAGCTCAGCTCAAACAATATTTCTTGTATGGGGGTCTTTTTCAGAGTCTCCTTTTCCACATACTAGTAACTCCCCCTCAAAAAAAGGACTTTATTTTTATTTTGAACACA
This sequence comes from Pseudocheirus occidentalis, assembly GCA_028646575.1. Classification (NCBI taxonomy): domain Eukaryota; kingdom Metazoa; phylum Chordata; class Mammalia; order Diprotodontia; family Pseudocheiridae; genus Pseudocheirus; species Pseudocheirus occidentalis. Next base: position 192,877,080 of record CM053598.1, read on the forward strand.
TTTGTATGTATACATGGTGTCTCCTCTGACAGAATAGATTCTTTGAGGAAAGGGTCTTTTTTATTTCTCTCATAATTCCAGTTTCTAGCACAGTGTCTGGAATACAATAGGTAATTAAGAAAAATGTGTTGATTGATTGATTGATTATACTGAACAGATACATTGTCTTCAACATATGGTCATCTAATCTATGCTTGAAGACCTTCAGTGAGAGGGAAACCTGCAATCTGCCAGGATAGCCTATCACATGTCCTCCAGCATTCTCTTCTCTGACTTTGACTTTTCTTCCTCCTTCAACTGATTTTCATAGTGCATGGTTTTGAGTGTCTACTCTACAACATTACTTCTCATGTAAACAGTGCAAGAAAATAGTACCAGAGGATTTCCAAGACAGTCTGTTATTCCCAGATGAGTAGTACAGAAAATAAGTGGTATAAGCTCCATGGAAGAGGTAGGATTAGGTTTGAGCCTTAGACTGATTGTAAAAGCAGTAGAAAGAGGGCATTCCAAGTAAGTTTTAAGAGCTAGGAAAAAAAAAACAAGGTGTGTTCCAAGAATAAGGAGGAGACTAGATTGGTTGCAGTAAGTGTTGGAATACTGAGTAGCAGGAGACAAGTCTGTGAAAGCACAGTATACTAGGGCCTCCGTTCCAATGGCCTTGAATTGTCAGAGTAAGGAGTATGAGCTTCATCTTCTCTATAAGGTTTTTAGAAGGGGGTATGATATGGTGACTATTGGTCATCCATTACATCTTAGGTCATTGCCAGTTGTCTTGACTTTTGCTTTGCCACTGGCTTTGATGATTTTAGAAGAGAAAGTCAGGCTAATGACTTAGTACAACTCTCTCTCATTTAAATCCAATTCAAGCACGAGTCAAGACATCATCCATGATGTTATTGGACCTCTGAAAGCAAAAGATGAACAACAACTATCACAGAAAATGTATGACAAAAGAGACTAGAAACAAAGAATTTGTGCTTATTTCTAGGTGACATTTAATACATTTTATAACTATTATTAAGACAATTTAGTGGTACAGGGGATAGAGTGCCAGGTCTAGAGTCAGGAACATTCATATTTTTTAGTTCAAATTTGGCCTCTGACACTTACTAGCCATGTGACCTTAAGCAAGTCACTTAAGCCTGTATGCCTCAGTTTTTCATCTGTAAAATGAGGTAGAGAAGGAAATGACAAATTACTGTATTATCTTTGCCAAGAAAACCAGAAATGGGGTCATGAAGAGTTGGATAGGACTGAAATGGTTGAATCACAACATCAAGACAATTTTGCTTTTTCACTATCATTGATGAATTGTGTCCTTTCATGAATGTACTGTGGATCTGCTAGACACAGAGCACATATAGTAAGGAGAGAGGAGGGAGTACCAGAAATAACATCCAAATTCTCAGTTTTTTGAAGATGAGTAGTTCATATCCTGTTGGGCCAAAGAGAATATGGATAATAACAATTTTTTTTGGTGGGGGGGGTTGTTTTTCGAAGGGGGAGGGCAGGGCAATTGGGGTTAAGTGACTTGCCCAAGGTCACATGACTAGTGTTATATGTCTGAGGCCACATTTGAACTCAGGTCCTCCTGACTCCAGGGCCTATGCTCTTTTCACTGAGCCACCTAGCCACCCCTTATAACAAAAAATTTTTAAAAGGCTATGTTTTTAGATGGAGCTGCATGTTTAACAATAGACTAAAATAAATCAAGCAAATGCTCAGAATAAATTAATTGGAATGATCAAAACCATCACTTCTGTTTCCTTCAATTCAATTAAACACAGTTATTAAGTGCCCATTATGTACAAGGTCCTGAGAATACAACAAACAAACAAACAAAAAAACCAGTTGCTGAAAGAGTATTCACAGAGAAGGAAGTTTTAAAATTCATGTTGGCAGGAGAAGGCACTAGTAACTGGGAGGTGGTGATGGGCATTAGGAAAGGCTTCATAGAAGAGGTGGTACTTCAATTGTGCCTTGAAGGATAAAGACTCTGCAAGGTAGAGAAATGGAGAGGTGGAAGGAATATATTCCAGTCATGAGGAATGGCTTGCACAAATATATGGAGATGAGTTGGAATGCCAAGAATGTACAGTTTGGTTGGAAGGTAGAATATGTGAAGAGGATTAATGTAAAATAAGGCTGGATATAGCAGATTGGTCAGGGTGTTAAATTGCAGACTGCTTAGGTTGGTGAATGACACCCTGTTTTTGCCCCCCTTTTCTCCCCAACCTTCTCTAACTACTGGGCATTTCTGTTACTCTGATTGTAGCTTTAATAGCAGTAGTTGTAATTAGCCAGATTATGAGACAAACAGGAATCTTAAAGGGATAATGGAGGAGAAGATGTGTGTCTTGTCCATTAACCTTGATGGAAAAAATGTTTTTAAAATTGTAGACATCATAATGATCATAAGTTTTCCAAATCTAGAATACATTCCTTAGTGATGATAGCATAAATTGGCTCTGAAATCCCAAACCATTGATCTGAAAGTACTTACTGAAAACACCTCCTGAATGTCAATAGATATTCAAAAAGCAAGAAGACAAGAGATGGGTGAGACTCAGATTTCTGTAAGGATTGTAATGCAAAAATGCAAAATGAAGATTGTAGTTAAATTCTTATAAATCCTAGTATCTTTTTTCTTCTCTAATATTATTTGTCCCAATCAAAATTAGGTACAATCAATGGCATTGTAGCTGTGCTCTACTTTAAAGAAACAGTGTACAGAGAGAGAACAGTGAGATTTCTTTTAGCTGAAAGTTAACATAAAAGTCATTGGCTTTTAATAATAAAATCAAGAATATGAACCAAGGATAACTGTTCACAGCTCTTTCTAGCTGATTCACTTACCCTTTTGTTTTTGTGCCTACCTACTTTTGCATGACAGTCAAGGACATTAGAAGAAAGAAGAAACTAATAGCACCATTTCTCACAAAAATTCAGTGGCCTTTTTAAAGACTAGATAATAATGAC
>CM053598.1:192880158-192896851 GCA_028646575.1 Pseudocheirus occidentalis
GAAGGAGGGACATATAATCATTCTCTCACAATATGTCCACTGTGAAGATGGTCTGTGTAATTACATATGCAGAGCCTGTATTGAGTTGCTTGTCCTTCCAGTGGGGGTGGGTGATGAGGGAGGAAGGGAAAGGATCTAGAATTTAAAGTTCTATAATCAAATGTTAAATATATATATATATATATATGTTATTAACTACATGCAACTTGGAATAAAAAAATTGTTATATAGGCTGACTCTCTTTTAGAAGAGAGTGGTAATGATACTAGTAAAAATCTTGGGGATATACAAAGATATCATAAAATTTAAAAAAACAATAAAGTATTCTTTTTGGACCTTAGTATCTCTAAAGAATGCGTGACCTTGGGGTAATTTACTTTTTGAAATTTTTATTAGTGTCTGTGGCCACAGAATTCATGACCTAGAATTCAACTCTTGATTAACACTAATACTAAAACTCAAACTAGAGTTAGCATTTTGTAGTACTTTAAGGATTACAGAACAGTAAAATAATGTTTCATTTTATCCTCACAATAATGCGGATAGATACGACCATTATTATGTTAAAGTTATATCAATAAATTAGCATTATAGTATTATTTATAGCAATATTATAATCATATAATTCATTAATATAATATTATAATAGTTCTATAATATGTCATATTTATATAATTGTCATATTATGTATTACATTATTATTATTCTAATTTTATAGATTAAGAAACTGAGTGGAAAGGTAAATTTACTTTCCCAGGGTCTCATAGTAAAGTGTCTGAAGCAGGATTTGAATTTAGGTCTTGCTACCTCCAGGTCCAATTCTCTATTCATTTTGCTGCCTACCTGCCTCTGTGTATTTGCTCCTTAATGAATTTTGTCATTGGATATCAGATAGTATCAGAACTATCCCCTGAACCTTTCTAGCTTTGTAGATCCAGCCATAATTTAACTGTCATTGCAATGATTAGAAGTATCGGGGGAGAAATTTTGTGGTTACCAAGTTGTTTGAGGGGAAAATATATTTAAATTTAAAAACAGCGAAAAGGCCAGCTATGTGGCACATTGGATAGAGTGCCAGACCTGGTGTCAGGAAGATCTGAGTTCAAATTTGACCTCAGACACTTACTAGCTGTGTGACATTGGGCAAATCACTTAACCTTGCTTGCCTTGGTTTCCTCATCTGTAAAATGAGCTGGAGAAGGAAATGGCAAATCACTCCAGTATCTCTGTCAAGAAAACCCCAGATGGGGTCCCAAAGAGTTGGGGAACTCAACAACAATAGAACAGCCAGCCAATAACACTTTTACATACATTAGGAGCCTCTTTCCACTTAACTCAAGAAATCATTTGTATTGAGAAAGAAAAGTACCATATTCAATCAATTATTATAGTCAACAAGCATTTGTTAAGTTCCTACTGTATATCAGGCAACATGCTGTACAGTGGGGATACAGAGACTAAAAGAGTTTCTTCCGTCAAGGGGCTTATATTCTTGCTTGGAAGATGGCTTGAATACAGATAAATACACACAAAAGACACACAAGGTAATTTTTGGGAGAAGACACTAGTAGTTGGAGGGTATCAGGAAAGCCCGTGAAGTGGTACAGGGGATAGAATGCTGTGAGTCAGGAAGATCAGAGTGCAAATCCAGTCTTAGATCCTTATTAGCTATATGACCCTGGGCAAATACCTCAGTTTCTTCATCTGTAAAATGGGGATAATGCTATAGGCATCTACACAGGATAAAGCTCAAATGACATAATAATATAGGAAAAGCTCTTTGCATGCCTTAGAGTGCTATATAAATGTTAACCACTAGATGCTTGATAGATTTATTGAAACAGAATTTCAGCACTGGAAGGGATCTGGGGATATGTCTTTGTTTCTTTGTTTCTTTGTTTCTTTGTTTCTTTGTTTCTTTCTTCCTTCCTTCCTTCCTTCTTTCTTTCTTTCTTTCTTTCTTTCTTTCTTTCTGTCTGTCTGTCTTTCTGTCTGTCTGTCTTCCTTCCCTCCTTCCCTCCCTCCTTCCTTTCTCCCTTCCTTCCTTCCTGTCTCTGTGTGTGTCTATCTATCTATCTATCTATCTATCTATCTATCTATCTATCTATCTATCTATCTATCTATCTTAGTGGCCCTACCTGATATATGGCTCCCTTCTACAGCATTCCCAATAAGTGATCATCCTGCTTCTTTATGAACACATCTGGTGTTTATGCAAACAGAAAAGTTCTTTGGGAAACATATGGTTGCCTTGAGCAAGGTCCTTAAGAAGAAAGGACGAGAATTCCTGCTCCCTCACTAATACCAGAAAGATGATTTGTGCCCACTGCTACCCTCAGTGATTGTTGTGGCAAACACTTGGGAAAAACAAAATGACCTGCATTTTTTAACAGTATAACAAACATACTCAGTAACTGTGGCTCATTGATGTTATTTTAAATATGACTCATGAAATCCCTAGAAGCTGCTTTTGAGGACTGGCAAAATCTCATTGAATGGCTTTTCCTTAAAAGCAAAGAGCTGACTATATAACATCCATTCATCTTTGGAACTCCTACCCCCGGAGCTCTGCCATCTTGATTGGTGACTGAATGCAAACAAGCCCACTTAGCCCATTAAATCTAGCTGAGCCCTCCTTCCAGGCTATGCTTCCCTTTCACATCGTGTCCAGCTGTCCACCCAGAAGATCTTGCTATGTGACTGCCTCTCTGCTTTTACCTCTTAGTTCCTTCCTGGTCTTCTTCATCTCTTAAGCTCTCTTGCTTTTAGCACATTAAGCAAAACCAACAGTACCATTGTTTCTGGAAAGAGGGTATCTTGATTGCTGTATGTAACAACTCATGATCCCTGTGACTCCCTAAATCAAAACTCCCATTCCTTCTTGTTGTTGTTTGTCCTTTGTCCTCAAAAAGAACCAATGACATCATGATGTTGGGGTCAGGTTACAATGTGTATACAGTAAGTCCGGTATAAACTTAGAAGGCTCTATTGCAGGTCAGGCACACATAGTCCACTTGAATATTTGGGAATGGAGATATCTCTATATTTGTGCATCTCATGTTCCTTTTATTCTGCTTTGCTCAAACAGCACAGAACCTTCTTTGATGGGGGCACACCGTTCTGGGAGGTCCTGTGACAGCATCTCCCTTCTCTTACTGCCACTTAACAAAACAACATGCATTGTTTTCCTTTATTAGGATGCAAGCTTTTTAAAGACAAGCCCTATCTCTTCTCTTGTTTTTGAATCTTCAGGGCTTAGTATAGTATCTGGCATACAGTAAGTGCTTAATAAATGCTCATTCATTCATTAATGTACTACATTAGTCTCAGAGTAATCTACTTCATTTTACACATGCAGAGACCTAAGTATAAATTTTCCAAAAACTGAATTTATTTGATATAATTGGTGGAACCAAGGGAAGGACTATGAGTGTTTAATTTTACACAAAAAGATGATGTTCCAGTAGCACACTGTACTTCTTACAAACAAACATTACATTTAATAACTTCTGTTGTGCTGGATAAAGCTTCTAGGAATATTATTACTGTCAATGTTAATACCTATTATTACTGATAGTATCTTGCATTTGTATCACACTTTACAGTTTTCAAAGAACATTATCTTATTTCCTTCTTACAACAGTGTTGCTTTGAGATTGATTATTTTTATTCCATCGGCAATTCTAGTAAAGTTTTTTTTAAATTCATGTTATCTATGAATTAAACAGAAATCAAACAATTTAGGAACATTTAGTCTGAGGATATGTATTTGTGCGATAACCATTGCATATCTATTTTGTCCTTTATCTATGAAAACTGAGGATCAGAGTGACTAAGCAACTTGGCCTATGTTGTGTAGCTAGAGAATAGAGGATTCAGGACTGCAACTCAGATCCAACTCCTAGATTGTTATGTTAAGGATTTGTTGGTATCTTGAAGCATCATTTTGCTAATGTTATCCCCATTATAGAAGACTAAAGAAATTTTCTTTTAATGTTAAGTTGATGCTTTTTGTATCATCCCTAAGCAATAGTACACTACCTTCACTCTACCTCCATATCCCATACCCCTAATACTTCTTTGTAAAGAAGAAAGGCAGTTCAGAAAAACCAATGGATACAATGACCACATATGGCAATGTATGTAGCGATTTGCCCCACCATCCTATCAAATAAACAGTAAGCAGATTGTGTATATCTACAAAGCAAAGTAGGTCAGACCACTAGAGAGAATTTTTAGAAAGACTACCAATATCTTTATCCCTCTTTATTTTCCTCATTCTTGCTTCCAAGCGTTTTAAATGTCTGGATCTTTTCTAAAGCATCTCCCTTCTTAGGGTTAAAGAACCATTGAATGCCAAAGCTTAAAGGGACTTTAGAATTTATCCAGTTAAACAGTATCCTTTTAGTTTTGCCAGATCCTTTTATTCTATTTATTTGAAATCCTGACTGAAACTTACTTGAGTTAGAATTCTAGAATCTTAGAATTCATGGGAAGGAGAGACCCTCCCCCCTTCTTGTTGCAGTCTGGAAATACCTCTCAGAGAATGTGGAGATTGAGTTGAACTTGAAAGAATTCGTAGGATTCAGATATATAGAGGAGAGGTCATTATGGACAGAAATTCATGGATTCCAATTGTTTTCCATAAAGATAAGATTAGTGCCAGAAGGCCTGTGTTCCAGTTCTGGCTCAATCACTTACTATGTGATTTAGGGCAGGTCACTTAGTTTCAGTTTCTTCATCTGTAAGATGATGGCATGTGGAATATATGGCTTCTAACATCTCTTTCAGCTTTAGACCTATGGTCCTATGACTATAAAAAGGATTTGAAGGTCGAATTGATTATTTTAGATCAGAAAGTGAAATTGGCCACAGGAATTAGGTGAAAGAAGATATTCTTACTTCAAAGTTAATTAAACTATGCAAAATATTTTCTTTTTCAGAATAGACCAAGTATCTAGTTGTCCAAAAATTCTGTCCTTTAAAGAAAACAAAAGTCTTTGGTTCTTTTACTCTCCACTCCTATTGTGTGCCTGTTTTACTTGTCCTGTTGTTCCATAAAACTTTCATCATCAAAAATTTCCTTTCCATATATTCAGAGTGATTCCCTAGTAGACAAATGGCTAAAAGATATGGAGAGTTTTCAAAAGAAGTGTAACCTGTCAAAAGCCATATAAAATGTTCCAAATCCCTAATAATTAGAGAAATGCAAATGAAAATAGCCCAGCTGATCCACCTTACACCCCCCAGATGGGCACAGATGAAAAAAGGAAAAGGACAATTTTTATGGGGAATACAGAAGGAGTGGTACAGTTGTGCATTGTGTGTGGAGATAACACCAGAATATCCTAAACTGATCAAGTCTGGAAAGCAATTTCGAGTTGTAGCCAACAGGTCCCTAACATGTATGGATCTTTTGACTGAATGATGCCACTCCTTGGCATTTTCCATCAAAGAGAACAAGACAGTGGGAAAAAGACTATGAGTACAAAAATATTTATAGTTGCTCTTTTATGCTATCAAATAATTAGAAACAAAAGGGATACCCATCAATTGGTGAATGACTGAACAAATTATGGCATATGAATATAAGAGGATATTATTACACAAGAGAAATGGAAACATGGGAAGACTGGTATGGACTGATGCAGAGTGAAGTGAGTTGAAATAGAAGAACAATTTATACAATGACTGCAGGACTATAAAAGAAAACCATTGTGAAAGAACTGTGATAAATGCAATGACCAATCACAACTTCAAAAGATTGATGGAAGTTTCCCACCTCTTTAACAGAGAGATAATGACTAGATGTAGGAAATGAGGCATGCATTTTCAGATAGGACCAATATGTAAATGTGTTTTAGGTGGTGATATTTATTTTTTGGAACCACTATTGGGTTCAAGGGGCCAGGTCACTGCTTCCTCCCTCTCTCCACTAAGGGACCCCATCTGCTCCCATCCCATACTAATGAGTTCAGACTAGGTTCACTTCTGGGGGGAGTCTGGCCTCTAATGAGAGAGTTAAGTCCTTTTTTCTCCTACTCTTTGCCTTTTTACATCATCCAGCCTTCTAGGTCCAAGAAAAATTGCTAGCAACATGTATTTGGCTCATTTCTAGGATCTTCTTAAAGAAGGATAGAAAGATACTTAATTTATGAATCAAATATGGAACTGGTATTTATTTCCTACACATAAAAGAAATGCTAAACCAAAATTTCAAGTACATAGTGAATGAAAGACTTTCTGGACAAGATTTATTAATAATTTATAACTGCTATCATACTGTCTTGGATAGTTGGGACTAAAATGTTATCACAACATGAAACAGTTGGGAGGATTGCTGAATAGGCATTGTTCCATATCACTCTGGCTCTGCTCTGTTCAAATAACTTAAGCACCATGTCTTCTGGCAAACCTGGCCACAGTTTGAGAATTCTGTCAGTGGTTATCTTCTCTGACAGAAATTCCCATTGCAGCCAGTTACCTCAAAAAATGGACCCAGGATCTCCAACATTTTCAACTCACAAAATTGTTTCCAAAATTGAACATGCGTATCTCAGGATAGCCATTTGGTCACCTATGAGACATCAAACACAAAGCAAAAGAGGCAGCCAGAAGCCCAGATTCAAACTTGCCTGTTTGAATCCCCTTTTTCCTCTGTCATGTGAAAGTAGTCATCACATAAATCAAGGTAGGGGTGGGGAACTCTAGAAATATACCTGACGTATCCTTTCATACTGTGCAGTAGGGAAAAGAAAAGAAACCGAGAGAGTCATTCCCTTTTAAAGATTCACATATTCATCGACTCTTCTTGCTCAGTAGCCAGTTAGGGGTTTGCTTCATCATCTTCAGAAGACCTTTCAATGCAGACTGTCAGAAAGAAGCAACTCAGGGCTTCAGTATGGTGGAATCACTCGAGGGTTCCTCTAGCTCATGGGGTTCATCAAAAGAAGGCTCTTTTCGTTATGCAAGATAAGGTTGTTGTTGTTGTTGTTGTTGTTGTTGTTGTTGTTGTTGTTGTTGTTGTTGTTGTTTGAAGGGGTGGTCTCTTTGGGAGAGGAAAATGGAATTAGTGATAAGGATACCAAAGAAAGAAGAAGAAAAGAAGGACAATGTTATCAATGAAACATTTAAACAAATCACGGAAGGGAACAGAACATACAGAGATGCAGACAAACTAGACAGTTTTGAAACAAGCATGTAAAATTTTCCATGTCCTTAACTATGTTCATGAGCCTCAACTGATACTCTTCTCATTAGAAAAAAAGTCACTCACACTCATTTGACATTAACTAAAACGTTTATTGAAACTAAAAATCAAGCAGGTATTATTTAACCATTCCATCCATAAAAGCCCAAATGCATTCTCCCAACAGTACACACAGGGTCCTTCAGAAGAGTGGTTATACATCCAAACTCCCACGAGAGTAAAACATGCATAGTGGTAATACACATGGCTAAAGCAACTCAAAATTCTGGAAATAGATGCCTTCTTCACCATCCTTCTCAGGAACTATCCATCAAGTTTTTTGATAAAGGTACTTCTATGTTGAACAGGCATTTCCTCTGTTAACCTGAGATTATCCACACTGTGCTTGATTGATACCTTCCTGGACATGACATCTCTGATAATCAATCCACTGGATGACTTCTAAAATTCTCTCCTCCCAAGCTGCTACCATTCTCAGCTGGACTTATTCTTTGACAGCACCTGTAGTATCAATCACTTTTAATGTATGACTTGGTAATTTCTTCAGCTGTCTACTTCAGTCCTATGCTCTTTTAGAAAGAAGTAATGAATAATCTTTGTCCTAAAGTGGTCAAAAGTTTCTCTGACTGTTCCTTTGCAGGATTTTTCTTCTCCCTTACCTTTCAGCAATAATATGTGGAGATGTAGAGAAATAGCTTATATTTTCATTTCTTCTTAGCCACAAATCATAATAGAGAATGGAGCATATTCTCTCTACTTCTTCCCAGAAAGAAGTCATAATAAGGAGCAAAATATATTCCTCCATTCCTTCTACTTAATATCTTTCTCAATAGTAAGTAACAGTAGAGTAAACTCCAGCCACTCATTGGCCAACCAGTTTTACCCAGCAACAAGTACAATGCAGAGAGAGAATTACGGTCTCTCTTTGGTACAGTTCTGAAATCTGTCCTTTTATCTTTCTCTTTTCCCTTGTAAAATTTCTTGGTTTAGCAGCTAGGTCTTCTCTGTGAGTAACACCACCTTAGCTTGTGGTTAGGAACCAGATTCTCATCTTCTGTCTATAATTAGGGAAATTGCCTAAATGTAACATAATAATAAAAGAGTTCTGGTGTCTGCATTTCTTCCCATTACTAATTTAGAAGACCCCAGTTCTTCATATATAAATCTTTGAAGCAGGCCATGTTGTCCATTCTCTCTAATGTTCTACATCTTGCTACCCTGTAAAGCACTTTATGAACTTTAAAGGACTATATTAACACTGTTATTATGGATATATTAAGAGGAGACCCCATGGTATGACAGGCTCTAAAATAGTTCTTTGTTCTGCCAAATCAATTGCTTTAAAAAAAATAATCAACAAACAAGCAACAGTGGGACAAAGAGATTGGGTCTCAGGCATATGAAAGACCCTAATAATTTAATAAGGGAAAGTACCTTATTGTAAAACCTAATACATTTCAAAAATATGTAAGGCCTCACATTTATGTCTTAATCTATCTACCCTGGGATGCCTTCCAAACCCAGAGTCATGTTTGGAGGTGTGTGTGTGTGGGAGGTCTTTTCCTGATAAGCTACCTATGGAAACCCTTAGATGGTACAAGTCTATATGGCTCTTCCTGCATGGCAGTAGAAGGTCTTATCCTCATTTGCCTCCTCTCTTTTCAGCTTAAGTTTATTGTGTACTAAAATCCAGAAGTGCAAAGAAACTTATGGATGCCTCCTATGTTCTCGGGTTTTATAGAGATTTGCCCTAAGCACCAACCTACTGCGCCTTGAAGAAAACTCTCTGGAGAGTTAATTAGGGAAGAGTGAATAATTTAGATGTCTGTTTTTGTAAATTAAATAGAGAATGGACTTTCTTGTGTCCCTATAAAAGCACACTTGTTTTCCTCCTTCCTCCGGCCTTCTTCAAACATAACTTTTTAACAGTCACACCAAAAAGCCCAATCCTATTTGGTAAGCAGTACTGTACTATATATCTCACAGAATTCAGTTCATGAAGGATTTCTTGACTCCCTACCATGCCCCCAGCATTGTGATAAGTGCTGTGGGGTAGATTTTTTTAAAGTATGATATGTGACTATAAAGTAATGTGACAGATTAAAAAAGTTGAACAAATATACTGTGTCTGAAGGAATGTTGTCCCCTTTGCAGTAGTCACCTTGGGAAACTCTAAACTTAGTCCCAAGATGTTACCATAGATCAAAACGCTTTTAGAACTTCTCTTTGGAAATTGCCTTTGGTGTCTGTGCTTTACTCTTTTGAATATCTTTAGTGGTGGAAAATCTTCATCCTTTGAACGTAGATATGATTTATCAAAATTACTAACAATCATTTGGGAACATATATAATGATGAAAGTGGGTGTTCAAACTGCAATATCATTTAGGGTCAAAATGAAGTTACTATGCAGTATGGAGAATGATTTTTTCAGGGAAAGGGAATAAATATTTCTATTATGCCTACTATGTGTCAGGCACTTTACAAATAACATCTCATTCAATCCGCACAATTTCCCTGTGAGTTAGTTGCTATTGTTATCATCATTTTACATTGGAGGAAACTGAGACAGACAGAGGTTAAGTAACAGGCAAATAGCTAGTAAGTGTCTGAGACTGGATTTGAATCCCCAAAGGGGTGTTGGCTCTAGAAAAAAAAAATTGAGCATGTCAGCATCACTGAAAAAAAGTCTCTGAAGTTGATTGCTTTGAAGAAAAAAACTTATTTCAATGCATTAACTATGCTTTAAAATAAACAGCAGATTACTAATTTAATCGAGATAGGGGGACTCCCAATGAGAAACCCAGAAGGTAGGTGGTACAAGGACCTGAATTCAAATTCAGCCTCAGACTTTTACAAGTTGCATGACCCTAGGCAAATCACTTAATCCTATTTGCCTCAGCTTCCTCATCTGTAAAATGAGTTGGAGAAGGAAATGGCAAACCACTCTGGTATCTTTGCTAAGAAGACCCCAAGTAGGGTCGCAGAGTCAGACACAACTGAAATGACTAAAAAACAACCAACTGAGAATTTAAGTGATTTGCGCAGGGTCATGTAGTCAGTGTGTGACAGAAGTGAAACTTGACCTTCAGTTCATCTCCGTTGTGACATTCTGACACACCTGCCTCTCTGATGTGCTTATTTAACGTTATAGTAGATTGTAGTCACACCACATAAAAGATAAACTATTATCAGTGCTTACAAGGAGTTTACATTCTAATTGGAGAGACAACATTTAATTCTTCCAAAGCTTAGAAATATATGTCACGCTTTCTTTTTAATTTGGTCCCACTCCAGGGATTGGACTTGTTAGTGCATTAGAATATTATAAGATCCTCAAGGCAAGAACCTTGTATTATACATTTCTCTCTCTCCTCTAGTACCTTGTACATAGATGATACTTAAAAGATGTTTGTTAAATGAGTGAATGAAAACATGATTTGCTAAGAGCTTACATTCCTATGGATTGTTATTTCCAATGTTCTTAATTAAAGAAAAATAAACTATGATTTATTACAAACACGTACATATGATTTAGAGCCATGATGCTTTTAGGAAAAAAGAAATAAAGTGGCAGATTTATTGTAAATAGTATGGGATAGTTTCCTTTGGAAAAGAAAGACATGTGGGACCAAAGAGATGTCACAGTAGTTGAGATAATTAGTCCATCCATCTGCCTGTGTCTGTACCATTTTGTAATTTCCTCTGCAGCTTTATAGATTTGTTGAGTTATTGTGAATCCTAAGATGCAAAGTCTCCTGTATTTATTCTATTCCTTCTGTTTCCCTGTACTTCTGCGCCTTGACTTTTCTTATATTTCCCAAGCCTAATTCAGATATAGCATATATGTGCATATGTATATGTGTGTATGTATGTATGTATGTATGTATTTATAAATATATATAAAAGTCTAAAGGGGATCTTAACAGATCTTCAACTTTAGGGTTAGTTCATACCTGCTGTTTGCCATATGTGGAAAATTGGCCAGCTACCCAGAATTAGCTTATTCTCCATTATGAATGTATAGCAGCAAGTGCCAACCATTACCATGGGATAATATTCATGCTTTCTTATTCTTCCCTCTACCAAAATCGGGAAGCTAGGTTATCCAGTGGATAGAACACCTGGGCCTGGAGTCAGGAAGACTCATCTCTCTGTAATGGGAATCTGAAGCTCTTTCCTGCCCCTAGCCCCTTTGCTTAAGTGGCTCTGAGAATGTTTCCTGATTTGGTGGTCATGTGGAGCCCGTGGTGACAGGCTTGTTTTTTGGGAATGGCCACACCTTGTTACTTTGTAATTGGACAGTGGATCAAGAGGGCTGATCCAGGAGAAACCTACACACACACACACACACACACACACACACACACACACACACATACACGCCCTGATGTGAGTCTTTGTTTTGGGGCTCACTTTGAGAAGAGTTGTGTGATTTGGCCAGATGAGACTCTGGGAAGCCATCGAGCCCCGGCTTTGAAAAACCCAGATGTTGGTGCTTCTCTCTCTGGTAACTTGAATAGATAATGGATGTGATGGTCAGATGATTAGAAGCACAACTGCTGATCTGTTTCTTGGTCTGTTTGTAACTTGTGTTTGTATTCTCTGGAGTTCAGGGTGCTGACTTTCCCCCCTGAACTAGGTAAATGATATGCTTGTTTGATTAAAGAATGATTGTTAACCCATTTTGAGTTGCTTTCCTTTAGAAAAGCACATCTAAGAATCTGTGCTAGCAGCCACCCTAGGTATGCTAAGGTGCTTGCTGATACATTCCCTGAGTTCAAATCTGGCCTCAGACACTTACTAGCTGTGTGACCTGATTGTCTCAGTTTCCTCATCTGTAAAATGAGCTTGAAAAGGAAATGGCAAACCACCACCATATCTTTGCTAAGAAAACCTCAAATGGAGTTGTAGAATGTCAGATATGACCCCAAAAAATGATTGAAAAACAAAAATCAGTTGAGTTTCCTTTTGCCTAATTTTGTTAATGTTGCTGTTCCCTCTAGCACCACCCCTGACTTTATGTAAACACATAAAGTGACTATTGTAACTCAGATAGTCATGATCAATATAGTATATTTTAATGAATGATAAGATTTAACCATACATCGCTGATAATTGTCTTTTCCTTCACCTTCAAGCAAAACCACACCTAATAAGTTTTGTCTTTCTGTCTTTTGTGGGTTTAGTTTGCTAGATTACATGCCTCATGAGATCTGTACCACCATCTCAGTTAATTTCAGTAAGTCTTTAATCTGCAACTACTCCCTGTGAGACACTGAAAATACAAAAATGAAAAACAACTCTTCGAACCATTGGAACCAGAAAAACAAAAACAAAAAACAAAACGGGTGGCTAGATTTGTTTAAATCTTAGCCCTGGTTTTTGCAATCGGCATGACCTAGAAGAAGACACTTAAATTTTTCATCCTCTGTTTCTTCATCTGTTTTGGCTGTATATTTACACTTAGAGCAGAGAGAAGAGAAGGAAGATCAGAAACACAGACAAACAGGACAGCTTTGAAAGTAATACATAGAATTTATAATATAGACAAGCTCTACATAATAGAGATTCATGTTTTCACATATAATCCTCTATTTTTAATCTTTTACTATGGCAATGATCTTTTTTGATGTTCATTACATTCAGAAAAAAATATTTTAAAATATAAGGAAATATAGCATCAACAATTCTTGTCAGAAAGAAAGCAGGACTCTTCAAATCCTTTATTTGAAGAAAATGATTCTAGGTTAAAGTATACTTCAATATTTACAAAGGGTAGACTTCATTTCTTCCTGAAATGGTTGTGGCAGATTGGCAAGTCTGTGCAAGTCTTAGTTTAATGTTTAGAATTTGTGATCTTGTGTAGTATAGGGTGTAGTTGTGGGGATAGAAAACATGAATGTGACTGAGGGATTAGTGTGATCTTGCAGTAGACTACCCCTTGGTTGTTGACTGCTGTTGCATTTGCTTAAAAAGCTCTATGTTATGATGGAATACTACTGTGCTGTGAGAAATGATGAGTACATTGATTTTAGAAAAACGTGAAAAGATTTGCATGAAAGAGTGAAATGAGCAGAACCAAGAGAGGATTGTATACAATAACAATGATATTGTTCAAAGAGCAACTGTGAATGTCTAACTTATTCTAGTTGATAGAAATCAACTAGATAAGACCTATTAAGGAAGATACTATCCACTTTCAGAGAAAGAACTGATAAATAGCAGTATGCATGGTAAGATTTTAATAACCATATAATAACCATGATATAATTTATTAATACAGTATAATGTAATGTAATATAATATATACATATATTGCATATATAATCTATGTCCAATTGTGGCCTTCTCTATTGCAAGTGAGGATAGAAGGAGATAGTTCAGAATTTATAATGTAACAAAAAATTAATTTGATTAAAAAAAAAGAAGAAAGACTATATAGTATATTGACCTGGCAATCACATTCTATCTTAATTTTTAAAAGCTCTAATTAGATGAATGAGGAAGACTGGTATTGAGTTTTTTTTTCATTCTATGGCAGCTGAATTTGATATTTTGATTCTTTATTTTCAAAATATGTTATTGTTCCTTCAGGAAATAGCAAATTTAAAAGGGCTGGCATTTATCATCTCCTCAACTAGCCTAAAACATTTTTTTTCTGAATGGATCCATAATTTCAATAATTTGAGAGGCCCTTTCAATGATATATGTTAGTATTGAAAATATGGGCCTTTGCTTTTATGTAAAGCTTGGTGATGATAAAAAAAAGCTTCAGAATTTCCCAAAAGTAATCTAGTTCATCCTTTTCCTGTTCAGCTCTGGCTGCAGTTCATTGGCCATCTGTACTGTCTGTTACAGTACTTGTACTACCTAGTACAAGTTCTATTGGGTGTCTGATCAATTATATGTTGAAATCTGGTCAAAACTTTCTTCATCCATTTGATGGTGAGGGAAAACTCCTTAGAGTGATTGTTTGATTCTGGGAAACTCTCTAATGCTTTGGAGCTTGATTAAATTATTATAGTCAACCTCTGTTCTGTTGTTTATTTCCCATTTTAAATTTTCGATCACTTATTTAAATAAACAAGACAAATATTTTAAATTCTATACCATATCATTTTCTTCTTTTTTTCTCAGTAATTCTGACTTTAGCTCTGATAAGTTAGTAGCCTGACTGTATATAGAAAACTCTCTTATGGATATCAGTTACATCAATAATAATGCCTTTTTATCTGATAAAATATAATCTATGTCATTCTTTATGGTGGTCTTGGGTGTTCTCCAGTGCCGACCATTTCTTTATTCTAAGAAGGTGTTCAGGATATGGAGGAATGAAGTGTCTGTATAAGCCACAAGTCTTTGGTCTCTCCAATTGCTTCTTCCTGAATTATGATTTCCTTTGTATTTTTCTCAATTCTCATCTTTCTCTACCTTTACATTGAAATCACTAAATGTCAAAGTGTGTGTTGATTTGATTTGTATGGTCATTTTACTGCTTCATCTTTGATAACTGATGTATTAATATAAGTTTTAATTATTTCCTTGATGGTATTTTTACATAATTAGTACCACACTATATGATGATTAAATATCCTGTGAAGTAATATATCTTGTTTCTGCGTATTTGGTAAGATCTGCTCCAACTTCTTTTCTTGCTTCTTCAACAAGTATTACTATTTACCACCCTGGTTCTAGAATATCAGGACAGTTTTCCTTGACAATTTCTTGAAAAATTATTTTGATCCTGGCTTTCAGGTAGTCCAATAATTCTTAAATTATATTTCCTGGATCTGTTTTCCAGCTCTGTTGTTTTTCCAGTGAGAGATTTCACATTGTCTTCTATTTTTTTCATTCTTTGGTATTTTTTTATAATTTCTTGATTTCTCATAATGTCATGACCCTCCATTTGCTCCATTCTAAATTTTTAAGAAATGATTTTCTTCAGTGAGCTTTTGGATCTCCTATTCCATTTGACCAATTCTGTTTTTTAAGGCATTTGCCTCGTTGGCTTTTGGACCTCTTTTGCCCTTTGGGTTAGTCTGTTCTTTAAGGTATTATTTCTTCTGTGTTTTGGGGGTCTCCTTTAGCAAGCTCTTGACTCATTTTTCATTATTTGCTTGCATCACTCTCATTTCTCTTCCCAATTTTTCCTCTACTTCTCTTACTTGATATTCAATATCCTCTTTAAGCTCTTCCATGGCCTACAACCAATTCATATTTTTCTTGGAGGCTTTTGATGCAGAAGCTTTGACTTTGTTGACTTCTGTTTGTATGTTTTGATCTTTCTTGTCACCAAATTAATATTCCACAGTCCAATTTTTTCCCACTGTTTGCTTATTTTCCCAGCCAATTACTTGACTCTTTAGCTCTTTGTTAAGATATGTCTCTACTTCTAGTATTGAGGGTATACTGTCCCAAGCTTCAGGGTTTTTGTGCAGCTCTTTTCAGAGATATTTCTATGGACCTTTAAATTTTCAGTTTTTCCAAGGTTATATGATGAAAGGAGGGGTGTTTACTCTTCTCATGGCCTGTGTTCTGGTCAGTGAGTGACCACAAGCACTCTTGTCTGCATTGGAACTGTGAAGAGGATTCCCTCTCTACCACCACCACAAGCTCCACCATGCCAGCACTCCTCCTCACCCCAGGACTGCCACCCAGGATTGTGACAGAGAGCCAGACATGGGCAAAGCAAGAGAATCCTGCTTTAGCACCACTGAAGAGATCCCTGTAATCCCCCTCTGATCAGACTCTGGATCCTCCCACTGGCTGAGAGCTCTGGAAGTAGCCACTTCCACTGCTGCTAGTCCAGGGCTGGGGCTAGAACTTTCTCCTTTCTCACTCAGGACCAACAGACCTTTCCTACTGACCTTCTGAGTTGTCTTTGGCATTTGTGAGTTGAGAATTCTGGAAATCACTACAGCTGCCAGCAGTGATTCATTTTTCTGTGGCCCATGATGGATGGGATTCTCTCAGACTGCTGCAACAGACCTTTCCTGTCAACCTTCCAGGTTGTTTTGGGCTAGAAATTTGTTTCACTCTGTCATTTTGTGGGTTCTGATGCTCTAGAATTTGTTTAGAGTCATTTCTTTTAAATTTTAATTTATTTTCTTGGTTACATCATTCATTTCCACAAGGTTTTGAGTTACAAATTTTCTCCCCTTTTTGTCCCTACCCCCCAGCCCAGAACATTGATCCCAGTGTAAGAACCCTCCCACAATCTGTTCCCTTTTATGGCCTCCTCCAACACTTCTCTAGCTTTCTAGCAGGGTAGGGAGCTCCTCCCTCCCCCTGTCCCTGTATGTATTATTTCCCAGTTGCATTTAATTGTATAGCTTTAAATACTGGATTCTAGCAATTCCTTCCCGGTCACCCACTCCCACTGGGAGGAGCAGCAATTCAATACAGGCTGTACCTGTGTAATTACACAGAACATCTCCACGGTTGGCAAATTGTGAGAGGTCAATTGTATGTCCCTCCTTCC
>CM053598.1:192897351-192971058 GCA_028646575.1 Pseudocheirus occidentalis
GTTTTTCCCTCTGGTTCTAAAATATCAGGGCAATTTTCCTTGAGAATTTCTTGAAGGATGCTTTCTAAGTTCTTTTTTGGTCATGGCTTTCAGGTAGTACAATAATTTTTAAATTGTGTCTCCTGTATCTATTTTACAGGTCAGTGGTTTTTTCAAGGAGATATTTCACATTGCCTTCTATTTTTTTTCATTTGTTTGGATCTGTTAATAGTACCTTGATTTCTCATAAAGTCATTTGCTTCCATTTGCTCCATTCTAATTCTGAAGGAATTATTCCATTCAGAAAGCGTTTGAGATTCTTTTTCCATCTGGCAAATTCAACTTTTTAAGGCTTTCATCTCCTTATTGGCTTTCTGGGCCTCTTTTGCCATTTGAATTAATTTATTTTTTAAGGTGTTATTTTCGTCAGTCAGGTTGTTGATTCTCTTTTCATGATTTTCTCGCATCATTCTCATTTCTCTTCCCAATTTTTCCTCCACTTTTCTTATTTGGTTTTCAAAATTCTTCTTAAGCTGCTCTATAGCTTGTAGGCAGTCTACATGTTTCTTGGAAGCTTCTGGTGTGGGAGTTCTGACTGTATTATCTTCCTCCCATTCCATGTTTTGATCCTTTTTGTCCCCATAGAAGGAATCTAAAGTTGCATTGTTGATCTTACTTTGCTTCCTTTGCCTGGTCATGTTGCCAGTCAAATTACTTGACTTTTTAGCTCTGTGGAACTCTGCTTCCAGAGGAGAGAGCTCTGTCCCAAATTGCTGGGGATATTGCAGCTGCCAGAGATATTAGGAGGCTGCTGCAGCCTCCACCAACTTTGACTCACTGAAAATACACCCCAGGACCATGACCCAAGACTATGATCTGGATACAGGCCACTCAACACAAGAGCACTTAGCCTCTGAATGACTGCTTGGCTCCCCTGCAATCTGCAGGCTGGGAGCTCTGAAGCAGCCATGTGGAAGGGGCTGTAGGTCTGCTGCTTCTGTTGCTTCCTTGCCCTGGAAGTTGTTTGGCCAGACTGCTATTCTCCCCAAATTTAGCTGAGTTCCACTGACCTTTCACTTAGTCCTTGTTTCTCATAGCTTGATAATTCTGGAAACTGCCACAGTTGCCACTGATCCACTCTCCTGAAGGCTCCATCCCCCTCCAGGGCCAAGCTGTGGTTTCAGGCTGGGCTGGTTTCAGCTCCCAGTGTGTTGTGATGAGCCCTTCCTGCTGAGCTGCCTTCAGTGGGAGATGTGCCCCTCTGTAATTTTTTGAGTTCTGGAGCCCTAAAATTTGTTTAGAGTCATATTTTATGGGTATTTGAGGCGGCTATCTGGGAGCTGCTGAGCTTTCCTGCTTCTATGCCATCATCTTGGCTGTGCCCATCTGTTTTTGTCCAAAATTTAAAAAAAAATTGGGGGGGGGGTTGAGGCAATCGGGGTTAAGTGACTTGCCCAGGAGCACACAGCAAGTAAGTATCAAAAGTCTAAGCCTGGATTTGAACCCAAGTCCTTCTGACTCCAGGGCCTGTGCTTATTCACTGTGCTACCTAGCTGGCCCTATAAAAAATTTTTAAAGGAAGAAAAAAGACATGAAAAAATCAGCAAAACTGATCAACCATATTTAAAAAAAAGTCTGAAAATATATGTCATGAACCAAACCTGTTGACCCCTCACCCCTGAAAAGGAGTGGGGTGGGAGTATCTTCTCATTTCTCTTCATTAGAACCATGCTAGTTCTTCGTAATTTTGCAGCATGCATGTTTGATTGATTTCCATTTACCTTAATGTGGTAATTCTATATATTGTTCTCTTGGCTCTGATGCAATCTTTCCATACTTCTTATAGCACAGTTAATATTCCATTACATTCATGTAACATAATCTGTTTAGCCAATCACCAGAGGATGGGTATCTATGTTATTTCCAATCTTTCACTACCACAAAAAGTGCTGCTTTAAATATTTTGATGAATACAGGTCCTTTCTTTCTCTGTCTCTCTGTCTCTCTGTCTGTCTCTCTTTGCTTTTGGAGGATAGAAGGCAGAGCAACTGCAGCTAAGTGACTTGCTCAAGGTCACATGCATGGTTAGTGTTAAATGTCTTAGGCTGGATTTGAATTTAGGTCCTCCTGACTCCAGGGCCGGTGTTCTATTCACTGCGCCACCTAGCCACCCTTACTTTCTTTTTCTCAATGGCCTCCTTGAAGTATAATCCTAAAAGTAAAATCTCTAAGGCAAAGAGTATAACATATTTGTCACTTTATTTTCATAATTGTCCTTAGAAATTATTATCCATTGTAGTGGCCACTTTACTCAGTAGCGTAAGGGCCAGCCTTAGGCTGTATTCTCAGGAGGGACTAAAGAGACCAGACTTGAGAGAGAAGTGTACAGCAACTGTCCTTTATTGTATTGTAGCATCCTCCTTAAATACCCTAGAGCCCTATAGGTAGCATGATTCTAACCTGCACCCCAGGGGAACTGACCAATGGAGGAGGAGCCGAGCCAGCTGTTTCAGCTGCCACTCCTCAGGTGAGTAATTTCACGAGAAACCTCCCCATGAGCTTAGCAACTGGGCTGTGACCCTCAGCACCACAGGTGCTTTTAGACTCACACTGATCCCTACAATCCATAATAGTAAACCTTTCTGGGCTTTTAGAGATGAGGCAACTGAGCTCTAGAGAAGCTGAATAACTTTAAGGTTATTTAAGGTCTCAGAAGTAGGAAATAGCAGAATAGGAAGCAAACTCAAGTCTTTGTCCCTATCCATTTCTCTATACATTAAAAGCATTGCATATTTCAAATTCTATTAAGTCCAATTTTCCCATGGATTTCTATTACAAAATCATAGATATATTTTTCTCCAAAAATATTTTTTTGCTTCTGGAAGTAATGAAATTCCATACAAAAAGGTATAATACTAATGATTTTATGTAAATCAAATATTTCAAGAAGAAAAAATTTCTTAAAAACAAATCACTAAACATGGCTCAAAATAACTCCACTGTGTTGAAAAATAAATCAAAATTTAAAAATATTGATGAGTCAATGCTATTACAATCCCAACAATCATTTACCTCACTCAAACATTATTTCTCTTAGAGAGGTAGAAATTCCTAATTGTTATTTTTTTTAATTCTTTTAGTTTTTTGAGAGGGGTAAGGCAATGTAATTGGTGTTAAAAGACTCACCCAAGGTCACACCGCTAGTGTGTCAAGTGTCTGAGATAAAATTTTAATTCAGGTTCTCCTGACTCCAGGGCTGGTACTCTATTCACTGTATCACCTAGCTGCCCCACAATTCCTAATTTTTATTGATTTTGCTGAGATTTTTGCTTTTCTCAGGCCACCATAATGCTCATAAGGCAATTTTGGTAAAACTTTATAGAATAATAAAAATGATCACTTGCATTTATGTAATGCTTTAAGGGTTATAAAATAACTTTCTTCATAGCAGTTCTGGAAGGTTAATTGTATAAGCCTCATGTTCTCTATTTTACAGATATGGACAATGAAGCTCATACTTTAAAGCCAAAAAAAATTTTCCCTCTGGTATCCTTTTCCTAAAATAAAAATTTCATCTAATTATACCACACAGCTTATTATATTGCCCTTAAAGAGGAGAAGGTAGAATCACCCCTAACCAAGGACTGATAGGCACAATAACTTGGTTGGCAATGCAGGAATTGGAGCATAAACTCAGAGTTGGGAAGGAATTTGAGACTGAAACTGTGAGGCAGTTGGCCAAATAGTGTTTTCCACCATGCAGCGTGCCTGAGGTCTAGGGAATCACCCATGGTGTACCCACTGGAACCTACAGACTAATGAGAGCCATTTATACCTGACAAGGGAGTGAGAACTCAGATAAGTGACAGGATCAGTGTGCACATGAGCCTACACAACATGGCCTATGGATAAAGAGATGGACGTTGGGAAGACCAAAATTCGAACCCTATCTGGACACTTACTATAGGATCCTTGGTGTGTCACTTAATCTCTCTTATCCTCAGTTTCCTTATCTGCAAAATGGGGATAATAATAGCACCTTCCTTGCAGGGTTATTGTGATATAATTTGATCTCTACAATAACCATATATGTATATATGTATACACACATATATGTATATGTTGTTCAATCATTTCAATCATGTCTGATTCATTTGTTCCTAGCACCTTCTACATTATGTTGTATTTACTTGTAAATGTCCTATTCTCCCTAGTAGACAAACTCCCAGAGAAGGTGCTATGCAGCTCAAAGGAAACACAGAATGTACAGATTTAGAGAATCCACCCCAAATGTTCACACCAACTATCTGTGCCCCACCTGTAGTAGAGAGTTCTGAGCTTGTACTGGTCTAATCAGCCACAGCTGGACACACTGAAACTGGACTCTAGCACAGCAATGTCGTTTTAGTCCTCCTCAAGAATGAAGGACAACAACCAACCAACACATATGTGTGTATATGCATGTAATATATGTGTATGTATTTAAGTGTATGCATATATGTGTGTACTTATATACATATGCATGTAATATACGTGCATGTATTTAAGTGTATGCACATATATGCATGCACACATACACATGCATTATACAGCATGCGTATGCATGCAGTGTGTATTACATGTAGGTAATATGTATGTGTGCACACATGTGTATGCATGTGCACATAATAGGTGTGTAATGTAATACATGCATATCTGCATGTGCCTATATATGTGTGTATAATGTGTGTATATAGTGTATGTGTGTATGTAATGTGTGTACACATGTGTATATGCATATAATGTGTGTACCTATAATATATGCATGCGTATAAATAATATATGTCTGTGTATATATGCATGTATAATATATGTGTGCATATAATACATTGTGGTATATATGTGTATGTATATGATATATTCATGTGTATAATATATATTATATATATCATCTTATATATCTTTTTAAGATATATTATAACTTGCTCAGATTGAACAGTTGGATAAGTTGTTGAATTGAATAAGCCATGGTATAGGGGAATGGTGTTGCCTGCACAGAAGGCAAGCAAATAAGCCTAGTTAAAGCAGAGAAGGGACCCAGAGGGAGAGAAAGGAGACAGCATGTGTTGGCAAAGTCAAAACAATATGACCACCTGAACCACCACTTCTCCTTGGGGTCCTGGTGGAGACAGCCCAGGATATTGAACCCCAGAGACTTTGGAGTGGTGGTCAAATGCTCTCAGCCATCATGGGAAGCAACCATGATGAGAAGAATGTAAAATTTCCCCTCTTGAGCAAAGAGCTGAGATAAAATTCAAACAACTGCGATCCATTTCTCCTACTATCACCATGGAGGAAACTAAAGAAAGTTTCTGAATTCTGTCTCCTCTCTCCCTCCTTTCCCCTTTCCCTTCCCCACCTCTAATAGCTGGGGAATAAGAACAGTCATTGATAAACTCTCATCATAGCACCTCCCTAGTGCTCCCAAGACAGAGCTTGATGCATATAATTTAGGTATTAGCATTTAAATATTATTACTAGGGAAGCATAAGGCTCCTGATTAACCCCACACAGGGTAACAGTAATCTACAAAATCTCTATTTTCAGCACCTGGAAAGGTGGCAAACCTCCTTTGATGTTTCTTTTTGAAGTCAGACAAAATTAGCTTTCCCCTGGAACTTCCAATGACTCACGGCTCATGGTGTCAGAGGACTTCTCTCTTAGGAAATCTAGAGGAACAGGATTCTAGCTATTTCTAATTCTGTTATAAACATTTGGAATCTAGAGTGGGTCAGTATATATTTCAAAGAAATGTAGAATCAAAATTTCAGAGTTGGAATGAATGAATAAAGCATTTCTATGCGCCAAGCACTGTGCTAAGTGCCAGAAATGCAAACAAAATTAGACAGTCCCTGATCTCAAGGAAGGTATCCTAATGGAGTAGACAAAATATATGGAAGGTTTCAGTTTCAAGTCAGATGGAAAAGTCACATGGCCCTTAGGGCACAGCAAAGCAGATGGTAATGCCTCTTCTTTAATGTCATTTACCCTACAAAAATCATATCAGTTTATCATGTTGAACTATTTGACATTAACAAGACAAAGAACTTTCTTTTCCAGGTATTCCAATTTCCAGTATTCAGCAGGCTGTAGGACGTGCTGGAGTAGTAGCCAGCCTGCATTCCCAGAGGAGTTGCTTCCCATGATGACTGAGGGCATTGGACAGCCACTCTAAAGTCACTTGGGTTTGAGATCCCGGTTTGTCTCCACCAGGACCCCAAGGAGAAGTGGTGGCTCAGGTGGTCGTATTGTTTTGACTTTGCCAACACATGCTGTCTCCTTTCTCTCCCCCTGGGTCCCTTCTCTGCTTTAACTAGGCTGACGTGCCTGCCCTCTGTGAAATAGTCGGTTGACAGTTACTAAAACTACTGATACTCTTCATTTCAGGAGTTGCTTACCTGGAAGGAATGAAGCTCAGGGGTCACAGATCAAACCCCTTCACCCAATACATGGGTGGATAGCAAAATGGAGAGTTTTTAAACATTATAAATGACAGCTTGGAAAAATTACAAGTCATTTTTAATTATTCAAGGAAGGACCATGTCTTCTGAATTCCTTCTCTTCTCCACTTTGTCTATAAGGCTGCTCAAAAGAAAAAAATGGAGAAGAATTAGACTCCAAGGCTGGCACTTTCAGGTCTTGCCTCATAAGGCCCACTCTGGACACTTTTCCACATGATGTGGAACACAATGTAAAAAAATGGACTCTGTAGGAGAAGTTATTTTGAGAAATATTCTTACAGTTAAAAACTAACATTTCCCTGGAGAAAAACTTTTTAACGTTCATATAGCTGTAATGGTGACCATTTATTATAAATGGCTTCATGTCTTTTCTTAGTTTCCTATTAGATAACAACCTCTTTTTATCACTTTGGCACCTTAAATTTGCTAAAGTCACCATCAAGTCTGTCCTTCTCCCAACTCTTCTATCCTATCTGATGGGTCTACTGTCTTCCCAGCCACTAGGCACTATCAAATAGCTAAAAACTCAGGAGGTATTGTGATAAGGATTTGACGATCTTCAAAGTCTTCTTGCTTAACTGAATTATCTACCCTGTTAACTGCTAAGTTCTATCACTTCTATTTCTTACATCCCTAACAATCTGCACCCCACCTCCTTGATACCATGATAGCCACAAAAGTTCAGACCTTCTTATCTCCTCCTTAGGTGACTGGAATAGCATACATTGGTCTTCCAACCTTCAGCCAATCCCCTTCCTAGCATCTCCTTCCAATTCTTGCTTCCTAAAACACCACCCTGATCACATCATTCATTAACTGCCAAATGAAGTATAAACTCCTCACCTTGTCATTCAAGGCTCTCCAGAATTTGGCTCCAATCTACCTTTCCAGGCTTATTTCATATTACTGTCCTCTACATACTTTTCTGTAGCCTAAATGGCCTGTTTTCTAGTTCCTATTTTCATCTATCACTCTCCCATTTCTATGCCTTCTGTAACATAAACTTCCATGCCTGAAATCTTCTGAAATGTCCATCTCTGTAACTTTCTTTAAAGCCAAAATTAGGTCATGTCTTAGAGAAACATCCTTTTTTAAAAACAAGTCCTCCACAAAATCAACTAAATGTGATCTTGCCCACCTCAATTTATAGAAAAAATGTTTATAATTTCTTTTTTTCCTATTAATATGTTTTATTTCTTTTCTTCAACAAATACTGAAATTCATAAGCAAGGATGAAATAAAGTCAAATACACATAGAATGAAGAGAAAAAGTAATTATAAATGATGGAGCATGTGTGTGTTGTAAAGTCCAATTACCAATTTATTAAAAATACGAAAGAACATAAAATGTCTGTGTTTCAGGAATTGAACAAGGTATGCTTGGTACTAATCTTCCTGTTTCCATAGATCACATGTGCATAATACAGCACTTGGGGTGTTAGGGCTTTGGGAAGACAGCAAACCTTGCGTAGGGGAGGGTTCCTTGTTCCTACTCCCCCAGTCTCCCAGTGACAGCAATATGTTACTAACACATGAGTTACCTAAAGAGACATGACTTCCACCTCATGTCTTCCTTGACTCTCCTGTGTGTCAAGCAATGCCCTTTGTCACTAGACTTTTAAGGAAAAGGTAAAATCGATTGACAGCTCTCTTTTCCTTTATATAAAGACCACTCCTACATGGAAATGAACTCAGGTTATCTTTTGACTGGGCCCCTGGCTATTTATTCCACTTTGTGTTTCCTTTCTTGTATAGGTGACCAAAAATTCTTTTCAAAATTAACTTGTCTATCCATATGAATAATGAATATATTGCTTGCCTTCTCAAGGGGCAGGGGAGGAGTGAGAGGGAGAGATTTTGAAACTAAAAGAATTTTCTCAAAATGAATGTGAAAAAAATTTAAAGGGAATTAAGAATTATTTAACAAAATAAGTAAGAATCTATTTTAAAAATGAACTTGTCCAGGATCAGAGGTGATCTTATGAATTCTGGGCCCTGGGTCCATTGAGTGAAGTTGACTGACAGCAAGAGGATTCTCTTCACTCAATCTGAACAGAGATAGGAGAATGTTCCAGAGTTTTCGAACATTGCAGAAGTGAGGCAAAATGTGATCAAATTTCCTATTCAATAATACTTGTGATGGAGCTGCCTAGCAGAGTATAATAGTATTCATAAGTTACTGGTTAAACCTAGGTAAAACACTCTGGGAGCCTTTGGTATCTTTTTGCATTTCTTTTGTATATGTGAAATAAATATCATTACTCCCCCCTCACTCCCCAGTCCCAAACCTATATATGACTCACTGAATACCTTTTTTTTTAACCTAGATATGGGTGAAGATCTAGTAAATCTTTACTGAGTACCCTGAGGCAAGGGATTCAGTAAGGCAACTGTGTGAGAACAGGAAGGCTGACCCTGCTTATTAGAGGTCAGGATCTCCAGGATTAAACCTAGGCCAGGTCACATACACTGTCAACTCAGTAAATAAACATTTTAAAAGTACCTGCTATGTTCCAAGCACTGTGCTAAACCCTGATGATACTAAAAGAGGCAAAAGACAGTCCTTGACCTCAAGAAGTTTACAATTGAATGGGTGAGTGTCTAGTCTAGTTCATAAGGAGACCAGTGTCACTGAATCGAAGAGTATTTGTTGAGGAATAAGGTATATGAAGACTGGAAAGGTAGGAGGAGGCTAGGTTATAAAGGGCTTTGAATGATAAAGTATTTGGTATTTAATCCTGGAGGAGATAGGAAGCCACTAGAGTTTATTGAGTAGGAGGTGACCTATTGAGTAGGGGTCAGACTTGTGCATTAGTTAAGTCACTTTGATGGCTGATTGGAGGATACATTGGAGTAGGGGGATATGAAGCAGTCAACAGAAGGTTATTGTAATATTCCAAGTGTGAGGTGATGAGGGTCTACACCAGAGAAGAGGGGCCCTTTAAGTAGAGAAGATATTAAGCATAGCGCTCCAACCACTACCAGTGGTCCCTTAATGCTAGATCTATACCCAGTATGTTTTATAATATATATAATATACTATATAATATATGATATATAATACTATATCTATCTATACTAACTGTAAGACACAATTATTCACACAGGAAAAACCAAGTGGATGAAGATTTATCATTCAAAGGATGATATATGTAATGGACAACTCATTGAAGTGGTCCAACAGTACATGTACCTTGGACACCATGGATGGAAAATGACCTGAGCCT
This sequence comes from Pseudocheirus occidentalis, assembly GCA_028646575.1. Classification (NCBI taxonomy): domain Eukaryota; kingdom Metazoa; phylum Chordata; class Mammalia; order Diprotodontia; family Pseudocheiridae; genus Pseudocheirus; species Pseudocheirus occidentalis. The sequence continues at coordinate 192,907,058 of CM053598.1, forward strand.
CAAAATGAAAGGGAGAGAGAGAAGACTGGATTAAACTGAGGAACCATCTTAGTACTATCATAGACATCAAAATTCTGCCTAAAACAAAAACTCATCTTTTACTGCAAATATTCTTGTAGTGAGGGTATAAATCTATAAATCATGGAATACCACAATCTTCAAAAAATAATAATAACAGATCATAAAAAAGCAATGGAGATTGTATCTAGTGGGTTTAAACAGCCATGTTACCAACAATGAACTGTGCACAAAAAGGTAGCATAAAAGATATCCTCAAAGGGACATATGAATGGAAAAAAGAGGTGAGCTGGAGTAAGGGATAACATAAACAGTCTATTACTACTACACTGGTATCAAGGTAATGTTTAGAGACCAAAGGTTGGGTCTCATCATGCTGGGTGGACCACCAATAAAAGATTTGCAGTAGGACACAGGTAAGAGCGACATAAGATGAGAAGGCATGGATGAGTTGTCAGCTGTACTACTAGGGAGAATATCCATCCTGGAGATCATACATCCATTGAAATACTGAAGTCAGTCATACAGTCAATTAGCATTTATGAGGTGCCAACTATGTGCCCAGCACTGAGATGAGCTCTGGGGATAAAAATTAATGCTGAAGATAGTGCCTGCTCTCAAGAAGTTCGTAGTCTAATAGAGGAGACATGTAAATAATTTTGGACAAACCAGATATTCACAAGATATATTGGACATAATCAATAGAGGAAAAGCACCAGCATTAAGAAGGATCAGGAGAGGCTTCTTACAGAAGATGAAATTTTAGCAGAGAAATGAATGAAGACAGGAAGATCAGAAGACAGAGGTGAGGAAGTTTTGAAAGGATTCTAGGCATAGGAAATAGCCAGTGAAAATGCAAGGAGTTGGAAGATAGTGCATCTGGTGAGAGTTTGAAAAGCAAGGCATACTTTTATTGACCCAAAGTGGTTCCTCTCTATCATTTCAAAATGAAGTGTGGGTAGTCTGAATGACCTCCCCAGGTCATTCCATATCAAAGACCTCTATACTGCAAATATTTAAAGAAATTCCATTTGTGATGGCAACGAATGGGAAACTTAAAGGAGTACCTATCAATTCAGGAATGGATAAACAAATTATGGTATTTTAATGTAAATGCATATTGCTATACTTTAAAAAAAATCATTAAAGGAACCATTTCAGAGATACCTGGGAAGACTTAAATGAATTGATGAAGAGTAAAGTGAGCAAAATGACCTTCTACTATAACAATTACACAGTAAAAACAAACGACTTTGAAAGACTTAACAAATCTGATCAACGTAAAGACCAGCCATGATTACAGAAGACAGAAGATGAAGAATGCTACCTTCCTCTTAATTGGGTTGCCCTTAATGAAGTCTAACAGTATTGAGTATCTGATCATCATATTTACTCTTTAGTAATATTGACCTTGAAATCCAGCAAAATCTCCAGATTTTTTTAGACAAGCTTTTGAACAATCTCCATGGGTTGTTATGGTTGGGAAAAAATATTACCTATAGAACAAACTTCCAGTCTCTAATAATTTTATTAAGTTAGCCCTCAGATGATAGATACTGGACTCAACACTTGAAGCATCTCCAGTTTGGTAATTCAAAAAAAGTCAACATTTATCACATTTCTATAGGAACAGATCATTTCCCTACAGGCTGAGGATACAATAAGAAATACTACTTGTCCCACAAAGAGCCCACATTTTGGTAGAATTCTACTTGGTGGCACTTGTCAGAGCTTCTGTTAAACTAGATTAGTCTTTGAGCATCCAGGATCATTTCTTCAAAACAATGAAATACAATAAAACTACTTTAATGTCAGACCTTGCATATAGGTGCTTACCAACAGTTGAATGAATTAATGAACTGCTATATGTGCATATCTTGTTTTATATAATAATCATGTTCCTATGAATTATGCTTTTAAAAATCAAAATTACATTTGATTACATTCATGATAGAGACATGTCCTTTAGTGAACTCCTATAATGAATTATCTGTTTAATTGACTGATCTTTTTGTAAAAAGAATTAATCATTCTTTAACTTTTTTTCATAAATCTGAATTTTTATAAGATGACATTTTTATAGAAGTTCATTAGTTGTAATTATTATTAATAGTTTACTTATATAGTGGTATAAAGTTCCCAAAGTACTTATTTGCTGCTCATAACAACCTTGTGAGATGGGTGCTATTATTACCACCATTTTATAAATGAAGAAGGAAAGGTAGATGGCATAGTGGATAAAGTGCCTCTTCTGGAGTCAGGACGACTCATCTTCCTGAGTTTAAATCTGGTCTCAGAAACTTACATACTTACAAGAGTAAGCCTGTGCAAGTCACTTCACCCTGTTTGCCTCAGTTCCTTATCTTTAAATGAGCTGGAGAAGGAAACGGTAAACCTCTCCAGTTTCTTTCCCAAGAAAACCCCCAATATGGTCATGAAGAGTCAGGCATGACTGTACAACAACCGAAAGAACAATAAATGAAGAAACAGATTCAGAGGGGTGATATGTCCAGGCTCACATAGTTGGTAAGGACCTGAGAAGGGATTTGAACTGAGATCTTTCTGACTCTAGCTCTAACTGAATTTTTCTGTGATCTGTATTTGTGGAAACTGACAAGTACTGTGTTTTTTCATTATCATAAAAAAAGCTGTGTAATGTAACATAGTAGATACTCCATTATTCAAGTTAAATGATGTGATACCTCCCCTCTACACATTTTTAAACCAAGACAGACAACATTGATAAAAACAGAACACAAAGAGTTAAGTTGTCTAAACTTAACTCTGGACAAGCACACAGAAAAAAAATGAACAGTATAATCAAAGGGGAACATTATAAGCATGGAGGTTAAATGCATGCTACCATCATCAATGGAACAGTCCTTATGGGAGCTGAATGTTGATAAAGGAAGAAGCCTTGGGGAATTTGCTTCTCTTCATCACATTCTGCACCTAGTGTATGTAACTTGGCAGTATAACAGGAAATTTTAAGCAAATGCTTTAAATTAAGGACTCTGGAGATGTATGCAAATCACAGGATCTCAGAATCAGGAATTCTCAAAAGAACCTCCTCTAGCCCAACTCCATCTTTGTTGTTGTTGTTCAGTCTTTTCAGTGGTGTCCAGCTCTTGTTACCCGATTTTGGGTTTTCTTGGGAAAGACATTAGTGGTTTGCATTTCCTTCTCCAGCTCATTTTACAGATGAGGAAACTGAGGCAAACAAGGTTAAGTGACTTGCCAAGGCCACCCAGCTAATAAGTGTCTGAGGTCAAGTTTGAACTCATGAAGATGAATCTTTCTGACTCCAAGGCCAGTGGTCTATATGCACTGTGCCACCTAGCTGCCCCATTTTACAGATAAGGTAAATTAAGTCCAAAGACTTGCCAAGAGTCACACAGATGTCAGAGGTGGGAGCTGAACCCAGTTTTCATCAGTTATTGTCCCCACTTATCCAGTCATAGGAAGCATGGTGGAAGGAACCCTAGCCAGGGATTATGGATAACTGCCCAAGTCACCAGTTCTACTGACCCAATGTGTGGCACTTTTCTGGGTCTCTGATTTCCTTATAGGCAGAAAAAGGTGATGGACTGGATCCTTTGTGTTAAACTCAAATAGAAATAGGGTCACTAATCCATACAGAAGGATCCCTGATGGCTCATATATTGACTTAGAAAATGACACATTAACATTATCTACGTTTTATTGTATTTTTATTTATTTTGTCCCATATATCCCAATTACATTTTAATCTGGTTCCCCTGCAATCCACAGCACTGGGTCATATTACTGGTGTTATATAACTGGTGTTAAATACCACCTCTGCAACTGAAGATCCCTAAGGCTCCTTCCTGTTTTCAAGTCCTATGAGTCCTTCAAATGAGCTTTTCTTTGATCTTGGAAGATTTAGGATAAACATATTACTTGTTAAACCTAGGGAGGAGTGTTTAAAAGTTAACTAAATAGCATGTTAATTTGGATAATTTTTATTTTATGGATACATGCTTTACAAAGTATTGCACAAAAATCATTTATTTCTCAATCCAGGTATATCCTGAATTACATAATAAATAGGCTCATGAAAACTTTTCACAGGAGAAGGATGGTATAATGAGTAGAGAGATGGCTTCAGGGCCAAGAAGACCTGGGTTCAAGTCCTACCTGTGATATATACTGGTTATGTGACCTAGAACAAACTATTTAACCTCTTAATGTTTTAGGAAATCCTATAAATTTTAGAGAAGGTACCAACATGCATTAAGAGACAGAATTTCCTCCCCTGGGAGCTCCCTATAATGTTAATAATAGCATTTATATAGTCCTTTGGGATTTGCAAAGTGCTTTGCAAACATCTCATTTGATCCTCATAATTCTGACAGGTGGGTGCTATTATTAGCTCCATTTTGCAATGGAGGAAACTGGGGCTAGAGAAGTTAAGTGACCTGGACAAGGTCACACAGCTATTAAGTATCCAAGACAAGATTTTAGCACAGCATCTCTTTCTGAGTCCAAGTCCAATACTGTATCACTTTGCTACTCCAATATCAATGGAATCACAGGTTCAGTCCCTATCCTACAATAAGTTTTTGTTTTTGTTTTTGTTTAATGAGTGGGGAAGGCAAGGCAATTGGGGCTAAGTGACTTATCTAAGTTCACACAGCTAGTTAAGTGTCAAGTGTCTGAGACAGGATTTGAACTCATGTCCTCCTGATTTCAGAGCCAGCACTCTATTCACTGCACCACATAGCTGCTCCGATAAGTTTTATATAAACTAAATTCTTATATCAAATAGTCTAAAATGTATCATGGGAACTCATTATTTAAAGGAACTCTGTGACAAATACTTTTTGCAAAGTAAAAAATATCTTTTGTATTGAAAACAAACAAAACAAGTTATCTCTTTTCTAACTTTAGACTTGTATATATTGAATTCATAATTATATAGAAATTAAATTGAGCCTCTCAAAAAATTAGTTTTCCTAACAGTAAGAAACAGAACTGGGGAAAGCCATCAATTTTCTAAGAGCCTGTGGCACAATCCAGAATGGAATTAATTCATGTTTTCTGACTGGCAATGACTATTTTTACATCATAGCATCTTAGACCTGGAAAGAACCTTAGAGAAAACTGAGTCCATCTCCTTCATTTTACAGGTGAGGAAACAAAAACCAGGAGGGATTTAGATGCTTGCTCAAAGTCAAACAGATTAGCAGCAGAGCAAACTCTCTTGCTTTCAGTTCAATTATAGATTCCTGGGTTTTTTTCCCCAGACTGCTGTTTTAAATTTAAAGATATTCTCACATAGCATATTCACAAAACAATTGCAAAGACACAGTTATTTCTACATTCGTTTTCTGATCCAGATCCAAGGCTTGGCAAATTGGAAGCACAGTTTCAAATGTTGGGGCTGCTGTTGTTCAGTCATTTCAGTTGTGTCTGACTCTCTGTGACCCCACGTGGGGTTTTCTTGGCAAGCATGCTGGAGTGGTTCGCCATTTCCTTCTCCAGCTCATTTTACAGATAGGAAACTGAGGTAAAGTTAAGTGACTTGCTCAGGGTCATATACTTAAAAAGGTAGCTGAAGCCAGATTTGAACTCATCAAGATGAGTCTTCCTGATTCCAAGCCTAGTACTCTTTCCACTGAATCACCTAGGTGACTTGTATAAATTTAAGAACCTCTGCAAATAGAGGTTCTTAAAATTATGCATTATGCACACAGAGACCAAGTTGCAAAAGAAGTTAAATGCATTGGGAAAGAGACTGTCAAGGAAAGATAAAATTAGGAATAGTCTCTCCACATTTGAGGGGGTGAATTTGACAGGCTGGAATATTTTCAGAGGGAGATGACCAGACCAAGGGGAGAAATGAGACAATGTCACATGAGGATTAGTCAAAAGTACTACATTTGTTTGACCTAAAGAAGAGAAGACTTGAATGGGCAATGGGTATAGATTTCTCTCTTCCATTTTCTGAAGAGCTATCATATGAAAGATTAGATACAAGTCATTCCCCAATTGAAAAATGGTCAAATTATACAAACAGGTAGTTTTTAGATGAAGAAACTAAAGATATCTATAATCATATGAAAAATGCTTTAAATCACTATTGATTAGATAAGTTAAAAATTAAAATAACTCTGAGGTACCACCTAACACCTAACAGATTGCCTAATATGACAGAAAATGAAAATGATAAATGTTGGAGAAGATATGAGAAAACTGGGATACTAATACATTGTTGGTGGAGTTTTAAACTGATCTAACCATTTTGGAGATCAATTTGGAACTATACCTACAGGACTATAGAACTGTATAATAATACTTCTGGTCTGTATCCCAAAGAGATAATAAAAAAGGGGAAAGAACCTACCTGTACAAAAATATTTACAGAACTTATAGAAGCTCTTTTAGTGGTAGCAAAGAATTGGAAATTGAGGGGATGCCCATCAATTGTGAAATGGCTGAACAAGTTGTGGTATATGAATGTAATGGAATATTTTCATTCTATAAGAAATGATAAGCCAATGAATTTCAGAAAAACCTGGAAAGACTTAAATGAACTGATACTGAGTGAAGTAAGCAGAACCAGGAAGCAGGAGAACATTGTACACAGCAACAGCAATACTGTGTGATGATCAACTATGACAGACAACTCTTCCCAACAATACAATGATCCAAGACAGTTCTAAAGGACACATGATGGAAAATGCTATCCACATCCAGAGAAAGAACCATTTTATGAAAAACCATTTTGAAGCATACCATTTCACTTTTTTTTTCATTCTCATGGTTTTCCCCTTTTGTTCTGATTCTTTTACAACATGACTAATGTGGAAATACATTTAATATGATTGTATGTGCATATCCTATATCAGACTGCATGCTGTCTTGGGGAGGGGAGAGAGGAGAGGAAAGGGAGAGAGAAATGTTGAATGTTGAAAACTATCTTTACTATCTTATAATTGGAAAAAAATATTTACTATCTTATAATTGGAAAAAATACTTTTAAGTTAAAAAAATACATAAAAGGAGGATTAGATTGGTTCTAGGGGAGAAGGGTGGGAATTAGGAACCATGTACTAAAGTTACAAGGAGAAAGTCCTAAATACCAAAATGGATTTTTAACAATCTCATCAATGTGGGAATTTCCTCCATCAGTGCAGATCACAGTTCTCCATCATGGCCTCTTCTTGACTTGTGTTCATATTCTCACACTTGTTCAGCTTAGGGATTCTACCCAATATGCTACCTTCTTTGTGACCTCTTGGCACTCCTAGGATACCAAAGGAATATACCGGTTGGCCAGCATTGACCCCTAGATCTTTTTATGTAACTGGTTAATTTTTCCCATTCATACAATTCTTTATTGACATTCTTTTTTTCCTCTTTTCCCCAACTCTGCCTACTTAACCTAATGTGTTGCAGCCTTCTCACACTTGTCATGCAGCTCTGCATTACTCTGGGTGGGGGGGGGGGGTGATTTTCAATTTCAAATCATCAGTGATCATAGTCTTTTACAGCTCAAAATCAGACATCAAGGCCAGAAGGATGCTGGCATTTAAGAGGTACATCTTTGTTTCAGGTAGAATATTGGGATCATTAAGAAGAAACCTTGCAATTTCCCAAAGGCAATCCAAGCTGTTTTCTTTCTTCAGTTTTGGGCCTGCTTCATTGTCTATTATAAATGTCCTTGATTTTTGCACAAATGAATGAATCCTTAGATTGGATTTCTTAACTGTGTGTGTGTGTATTGTGAACCCCTTGAAGTCAAGCCTATTAACTCCTCAAAATAATTTTTTAAAATTAATAATTGAAGAAATGCTAAATTTCAGTTAGAGGATATTGACAATAAAGATTTTTTCCCATTCAAGTTCATGGATTCCCTGAAAAATACCCACAGATCTGGTTAAGAATCCAGCCACCTAACTGTATAACACATATATAGAAAATCATTAGCCTTCATTCTCTTACTTTTTCTTGTGTGGATGGGCTTCTGATTGGTGAGACTTTACCATCTCTAGCCTGATGCAGACCCCTAACTACAGTTTCCCAGCTGTCTTCACACTGCGTTCCTTCCCTCCAATCTCTATCTCTGTCATGGCACTCCAACTTCCACCATGGAATTTTGGGCTTCTGATTAGTGAGATTCCCCCATTTCTGGCCCAATCCAGACTCTTCAGCTGCAATTCCCTTGCAATGTTTACACCACAACACACATATATCACTCTTTCACCTCACATTTTCTACTTCTCTCTCTGGGAACAATAATCAAAACAACATAATCATTTATGGTATGCAACAATATATGATGCCACTCAACATCCCTGTGTCTTCCCTGACCAAAGACCCAACCGAAGCCACCATTGTCCTATATGTATAATCTTACTCTATCTTTTCATTTGTAAGCTCCTTGAGGACAGGAATAGTCTTGCTTTTTCCCTTTTTATTCCCAACACTTAACATAGTAGCTGGAGCATATTAACATTAACAATTGCTTTTCCAATGTCTGGAGACCTCAGCACCATCGATGCAGACGCCCTATTCAATTCACACTCTGTACTGGACTGCAACCTCCATGAAAGCAATGAACATACACATTCCTATGTCTATTTTTCACTTGATATGAATAACATTTAATTAATTTTAACCAATTAAATTTAATATATTTTAATGTTTTTAATTTTAAGATTAAAATTAAATTTTATTTAAATTTTTATAATATATATAATATAAAATTTAAAAAATTATATAAATTCAAATAAATTTAATTTAAATTTTAAAAAATTAAATTAAAATTAAGATTAAGATGAAAAATATTAATTTTAAGATATTTTAATATTTACTTTAAAACTGATGAATTTAATTAATATTTTAATTAATAATATTAATAATCAGAGGAAAACCACAAAAAGTTCTCCCTGTTGTTATATCTTTCAAAGAATCTTAAATGATTCTGACATGCGAGACACCCAGAACGGTTCAGTCAGTCTCTTAGAATCTCTGGTTTCCTGCAAGTTTAAACTCCACATGATCTTTTACATGAAGCTTTTCCCAATTCCTCCCTACTGCTAGCTCTCTCTCTGTCCAAATTACCTTGTACTTATTTGGTATATAACTTTATATTTCTTGTTATTGTTCAGTTATTCAATCATGTCTGACACTTTATGATCCCATTTGGAGTTTTCTTGACAAAGTTACTAGAACAGTTTGTCATTTACTGCTTTAGCTCATTATATAGAGGAGGAAGTTGAGGCAAACAGGGTTAAGTGACTTGTCCAGGGTCATACAGCTAGTGTCTAAGGCTGGATTTGAACTCAGGTCTTCCTGAGTCCTCTTTTCACTGAGCCACCTAGTCCCCTCCATATTTTTGTATACCTATATATGTGTATGTTGTTTCCTTCTTTAGAATGTCACATATGTCATATATGCATAAATTTCATGTATTTCTACAAATATATAGACATAGGCATATCCATATATTATGAATATAAATGTGTTTATTTATATGTATATGCCTCCTTCTTTAGAATATAAGCTCTTCATATTTCTGGCAGTTAGGTGGCATAGTAGACAGAGTGCTGGGCATGGAGCAAGGAAGACTCGTCTTCCTGAGTTCAAATCTGGCCTCAGACACTTGCTGACTGTATGGCTCTGAGCAAGTTACTTAACCCTATTTGCCTCAGTTTCCTCATCTGCAAAATGGGCTAGAGAAGGAAATGGCAAACCACTCCAGTACCTTTGCCAAGAAAATCCCAAATGGATCCATGGAGAGTCAGACACGACTGAAACAACCAAAAAACAACAACAACAACATAATACTCTGGCAGTTTGCACAGTGGAATAAAGATAAAGACTAGACCTGTGGTATTATCAATACAAGAACTCCTAAATGAGGGAAATTCCTCAACAAAAGCAGGTTGGCACCTTCTCTGATAATCATAGTATTAAACAAGTGACAAAAGTACCGAAAGGCTAATGACTTTCCCAGGGTCACATAGGCAGTAAATGTCAGAGATGGGATTTGAGCTCAGGTCCCATCATTCCATGCTACTGATACAAATTAAGTCTTAGTAAGTGCTTGGTGACTGTCTGATTGACATAATATATGGGAAACATTAGAGGAAAGCTTTTAAAGGAGGTGTTTTATCTCTAGTGAATCATATTTTAATGATCCAGAAAATCAAGAGTAGCATCTTAACACAGTGCCTGAAGGTGTTTAAATTATGTTTATTGAATTGAATTGAGTTGATCTTGCTTTTTCTTCATCATGACAGAATCATATGGTAGAATGTCACGACTTCCTTCTTCTGATACTGTCATCAAGAATGTCCTTGTAGATTTATTTTCTATCTAGACCTATGATTTCATTGATGTAGGGATTTCCTGTTGAGTTGTTTCCTCTACCAATGCAGATTGGGAACTTTTTGTAAGATAATTACTAGAGGCAATGAGAGGTTAGGTGATGTGCTGAGGATTACTTTGTGTTAATGTCTGAACTTGAACTCAGGTCATCCTTGCTCTGGGCCTAGTGTTCTATGCTTTCTGCCTTTTTGTCTCTGTGGAGATTATTCTCATAAAAGTTACATATAGGTAGAAGAGAAGGCATATGGAGCAGTAATTATTCATGTTCTACTAGCTTCCTTTTTTAATAATAAAAAGGTCTCCAATTTGTTTTTCAGACCTTTATGTCTTTTCCTTCAGATACTTGGAAAATCATTCCCTAAATGCTACACCCCCCCAATTATGTCACCTTCAGCATCTCCCTCCAAATTTGCAGTGAGAAAAACTGGGCTTGAGCCTGGGCTCTTCCCCTAATGATTTGTATGAACTGAAGAAAGTCACTTAAGCTCTCTAGACCTTGGTTTATTTATCTATAAATTGTGGAGTCGGACAAGACGACCCCTTAAAGAGAATTCACTTTAGGTGGCCTTATTCTAGTACCAATTAGTCTATGGATTACAAGGACCTCCTGTCCAAAATTTAGACAACACCTGATCTTTGCCCTCACTGAGCTTACAGCGTTGAGTGAGTATGGTAGACAAATATGACCTCCCCCCACACACAAACATACATGCTATAAAACAATACATAAGTACATATTAGAGAGATATAAACAAAGGGCTATGTAAAACCCAAAGCAGAGAAAGGTGATGACCAAAAGAAGTCTTTCTGGATGAGATATATTTAAGTTAAGGTTTAAAGGATGGATTCAACCTTTAGAGGAGGAAAGGGCATACCGTGGGAAAAGCTGTCCAAGGATAGAGAACAGCATTTCCTAAAGTACACTGGCAGAAGAGAACAAAACATTTACAGATAGCCAGAAGGACTGAGGCACAGTGTAGAGAGAAGGAAGGTTGTGAAGACAAGACGGTGTCACATACTGGGACCTTGAGTGCCAGACAAAAGCGCTTAAATTTTAGTTGATGGGTTATAAGGATCCTCTTAAAGATGTGATTTTAAAACAATATTTTTGAAATTTATTTGAACTGAAGTGCTTTGTTCCAGAGCTTTGAATATTTGCTGAGCTTTGTTTTTCTCCACTGTCACAATAGATTGTCTAACTAACAAAGCATTTATTCATTGCTTTAAAGAGAAGAGAGTCCTTGGAACATATAAGTGACTTAAGCTGTTTGTTCAGTCATTACTCACATATTTAAATGTATTAGAAGAACCTTAATAAACCAGAGTCAATCTGCTTCAATTTTCCTTAAAATCTTCCTTTTTTGTGCTTACAATTATATATTTAAATTTCTTCATGTATAAGCTCATCAAGAAGTCAGTCCCAATGAGTATTCCACTGAGAAGCAACTGTACCGCACCCCTTTTCAATACTTGGTAGAGACAACCAGGGCAAACTGGTTTCCTGGCAAATTGCCCACTGGTTGACCATTTAACCACTTTGCCTTCAAATAATATGCACCCAAAAGAGTTAAAGTGACCTCTGTGAAAGCTCACTGTTCAGGAAAGCAAATGAGCTGCTTTGGTAAGAGATGTGAATCTCAGCAGGATTCAGAGAACTCCCTCAAGAATGTTTTCAGCAAGTCAGTGCTCAGAGCAAGGTGTATTGATGTCATAAAGGCGACACACCGAGGAGGTTGTCAGGCACCAGGGGAAAAAGGAAATGCAGTCATCTAATCTAAGCTTTGGGGAATAGCAGTAAGAACAAAAAGCAAAGACAGAACGAAATATTAAGGCTGAACACATCTCAGAGTTGAAGCTAAAATAAAGTTCTGTAAGGATAACTAGAGGACATAGTTCCACCAGAATAGGCACTTGGTTGCCTCTCTGCCCCTTGGTTGTTATACGGAAACTCCTATTGAGCCCACTCCCAATAGGCAGGAACACTCCATCTTCAGGGAACATGGGAAGTGAGAAATGATGGGAGCAGAGGAGCTGCTGCTGCAGGCAGATGCATCACTGTTTGGAACATGCTAAGGAAGAGGGGATTGCGATGCCTCACTTTTTCAGAAGGGCGCTTCCTGGGCAGCACTCCTGCTGTGACAACTGAGGGAGACAGAAGTTGCCAAAGAGGAAGAAAATAAAAGCATATTCAACCAATCTGTCTGTCTGTCTTCTTTCTCCCCCCTTCTTTCATGCATTTCCTAATTGTTAGTGCAAGGAAATATGCTGGATTCGGTTGAGAGTAGAAGGACTATTGATCTTAGAAGATCGACTCAAATGTATTTTGAATTTCTGAATTTATTAGCTCTCTGATCATGAGTAAAATCTCTCTTTTTCTTTTAAAATAACTTTCTTCATCTGTGAAAAGGGGATAATAATATTGTAAAGAAAATAATTTGTAAATCTTCAAGAGGTAGCCAGATGGCGCATTGGATAGAGCTGAACCCGGATGGAGAAGGATATGAAATCAAAATCAGACTCAGACACTTACTAGATGTGTGACCCTGGGCAAGTTATGTAAAGTCTATCTGCCACAGCTTACTCACCTATTAAATGGGGATAATAATAGCAGCACCAATCTACTATGGTTGTGTCAGGATCGAATGAAGTCACAATTGTAAAGCACTTAGCACAGGGTCTGCCACATAGTTGGTTGATTGTCCATTCTAGAAGAGCACCAGAATGACTTTAGAATGTTGGGGGCAAGGTATGGTGTGTCTGACTGGGACAAATCATACCAATGTGAGCACAGAACACTCTACCACAAGTCGGGTAGGAGATGTCTCTAAAGCTGCACATCTCACCTTTCTTTTGAGTTGCTGCAATTCTGCTTTGCTCATAGAACGCAGTACCTTCTTTAATGCAGTCATGCCATGATGGGTGGTCTTGTGCTGGTGTCTCCCATGTCTCAGTTTCAAAGTTCTTCAGAGATCTTGAGAGTGTTCTTGTTTTGCTTCTGATCTCTGTGTGAGCTCTCAGTAAAACGGTTTTTTAGGCAGCTATCTGTTTGGCATTCAATCAATGAAATACTGAGGGCAGTCATTGTGTTTTTGCTTTTTTCACATCCCCAGCACTCAGCACAGTGTCTGACAAACAGTAAGCACTTAATAAATGCTGACCAATGAACAGTTCAGTCTATAGTAATGTTCTAGTTCAAATAATTTGACAAAGTTCTTTAGGATGTTTTGAGATCTGTATTTGTTAGTATGGTGGTTTGTCATCTATCAGTCCATGAAAGAGAGGGAGTTTCTGATGTATAATTATAGCTTACTAGATCATAAGCTAAGTATTCAGTAGGAATTAAATTTTTAGTCTCCGATGTTGTTTGATCCTTTTTCTACCTCGTCTTTGTATTATCTATGGTGGTCATTAAGTTCAGGGTCCTTAAGGATATCCCTTTCATAATTTCTGGTGTTGATTGCTTGTTTTTTAATTATTCAGGAAGGTCATGTCTTGACTTGCAAGTGAATTGAATTTAAACAACAATTTGTAATTAGTAGTACCTGCCCTACTGGGTATCTAACTGTCCGATTCCAGTTGAGCAATGATCCTCTCTACCTCTGTTCCTTTCTCTCCCCTTTCCTCCCTTTGTCCACATGGGGAATCATGAGTTTACATGTGGGTGCTCTGCCCAGAGGAAAGTGGATTTTTTAAAAAAAGAGTTTGGTCAGATCCATTGGGATTCAAATGGAGCTTCTTGTCATCAAGGTCATAAAAGACTCACCATGGAAGATGTGAGAAAGATCTAGAAAGAACAGAGCTTAAATGCAGACTGAAGCAAACTACACGCTCTCTTTCTTTTTCTTGTTTGGCTTTGTTTCCTCTTTCCCATTGTTCATTCAGTTGGTTGCAACCCTTCTTTACAACTTGACTAATGCCTAATGTGAAAGTATTTGCAGATCTTATACTTGATTGCAAGCCGCCATGGGGGGAGAAGGAGGGAGAGGGGAAAATGTAAAACTCAAGGGATTGTGGAACTGAATCTTGTAAACTAAAAGTAAACAAACAAATGAATTTAAAAATAAACTTTTTTTTAAAAGCCCAAGGTCTCCCACTCCATCGGGGGCAATTGTCCTGATCCATATCTTGCCACAGGACCCAGATGGCTCTAGAGGAGAGAATGAGGCTGGTGACTTTGTACAGCCCAGTCTCATTTAAATCCAATTCACTTACAAGTCAAAATATCACCTTCCTGATGCCACTGGTCCTCTTCAAGAGTGAAAGACAAACAAAACCAATCTGAATTATTATTGGAAATCCCTCTTTTCCCATAAACAAATTCACATGACTCAGCTATTTGTTTGAGGTTTCTTTCTCACTAAGTTATGGACTGGGGGCAGCTAGGTGGCGAAGTGAATAGAGTGCCGGCCCTGGAGTCAGGAGTACCTGAGTTCAAATCCGGCCTCAGACACTTAAAACACACACATACACACACACACACACACACACACACACACACACACACACACACACACACACACCCTAGCTGTGTGACCTTGGGCAAGTCACTTAACCCCAACTGCCCTCCAAAAAAAAAAAAGCAACAACAACAACAAAAAATATGTTATGGACTGAATTCATTTGGGGGTTTCCCATGGAGGGCATATGATTCTATCCTGAGATGATGGTCATTTCATAAGGTCTGTTCAGAAGTAAGATATTTTCAGGTACAATCAACAAATACAATTGTGCGTATTTGTTATCAGCCTTTACTTTTGCTCAGTGAAACAATTTCTGCATATTTCAAAAGTATTTCTGTAGAGGGTTTTTTTTTTCTTTTTGGAGGGGGGAAGGCAGGGCTATTGGGGTTAAGTGACTTGCCCAAGGTCACACAGCTAGTAAGTATTAAGTGTCTGAAGCTGGATTTGAACTCAGGTCCTCCTGACTCCAGGGCCAGTGCTCTATTCACTGTGTCACCTAGTTGCCCCTTCTGTAGAGTTTTTACCTGTTTATTAGGTGCTCTAAAAAATAAATTTGCCAAACTTCTTCCTCCTTTTTGGGCAAAGAAGTATTCATCTTTCTTTAGCTGCTTCAGGCTGACAGATGTGCCCTCTATTTCATTAATATTGTATGGGATTTTGTGGGGGATATTTCCCAAATCTGTTATGATCCATTTTTTTAGTTCTGAATGTATATATTAAGCCATATGTTGTATAAGTATTAATTGCTTTAAACATGTTCTTTCCTTTCATCTTTGATCTCAGGATGCTGGCAAATCTCTTAACACATTTAATCATATGTTAATGTTCTAACTTTATGCTCAATGTGTCTTACCTAGAAGAGTACAAGGTATTTGGATGTGTTACCTTCACCCACTAGTTCAATGTGACTTCTAGATTCAAACTTGAAACTTTCCATGTCTACTTTTCCTTAATGTATGTTAAGAATTTTACAGTCTAAATAATGTTTTGATATCACTGAAGATTCTACAAGATGAAGGAGCAATTATTAATTTGTTTTTAGTGAAGTCATACAGTTTGACATCACTCATATATATCAAGTGGTTAATATTGTCAAGTAATTAACCAACAAGAAGTTAGGTGGTATAGTGAAGAGAGCTCAGGGGCTGGAGTTCAGAAGGTTTACCTTCCTGAGTTCAAATGTAGCCTCAGGCACTTACTAGCTACTGGACCCTAGGCAAGACACTTAACCTTATTTGTCTCAGTTTCCTCATCTGTAAAATGAGCTAGAGAAGGAAACGGCAAACTATTCCAGTATCTTTGTCAAGAAAACCCCAAATGGGGACATGAAGAGTTGAACACAGCTGAAACTACTGAACAATGTTTGTTAAGAACCTACCATGTCCCAAGCATGGTGCTAAGTGTGAGGGATATAAATGCGATGAAATAAATCTTATTACCAAGAAGTTTATAATCCATGAGAAAGACAATAAGTGTATACAAAATAAATATAGAAGAATAAATGCCAATAAATATAAAGTAACTAAACATCATAAGGTAGTTGGAGAAGAAAGGCACATGCATCTGAGGGAATTGGAAATAGTTTCATGAAGAAGGTGGTCCTTGAGCTACATCTTGAAGAAGGAGAAAAGGGAGAGAAGATGGGAAGGAAATACATTTGAGGTGCAGGGGACAGAGGTACAGAAATGGGAGATGGAGTGCTGTGTGTGAAGAAAAGGAAGAACGCCAGTTTGACTAAGATTAGAGGAGGGGAAATAATGTACAATGAGGTTAGAAATAGAGATTTGGACCAGGTTGTGAAGGGTTTTAAAACTAAATGGGGAAGTTTGTATTTTACCTAGAAGCAACAAGGAGTTTACTGAATAGCTACATGGTCAGATATGTGCTTAAGGAAAATCACTTAAGAAATAGTGTAGAAAATAGACTAAAGGGGTGATTAGATGGCACAGTAAATAGAGCACCGGCCCTGGAATCAGGAGGACCAGAGTTCAAATCCAGTCTCGGACACTTAACACTTATTAGCTGTGTGGTCTTGGGCAAGTCACAACCCCAATTTCTCTGTCTTATCCCTCCAAAAAAGAAAAAAAATGGACAAAAATGGGGAGAGACTTGAGTCAGGGAGAATAATTGAGATATTGCTGCAATTATCTAGGCAAGTGGTGATGAAGGCCTGAACTAAGATGGTTGTTGCACAATCAGAAGAAGGGCTCAAATGTGAAAGTTTTTTTCAGGTAGAAAAGACTAGGTTTGGCAACTAGTGATGGGAGAAAGGAATTGAGGATAAAACCAGGGTTAGAAACCTGAGAGACTAAAAGGATAGAGATGCCTTCAATAAAAATGGAGAAGTTTGGAAGAGGAATGGCTTTGTGTGGAAAAGATAAGGATTTTGATTTTGGACACACTAAGCTTGAAATATTTTCAGTATATCAAGTTTTAAATGCTTAATAGGCAGTGATGTATATTAAGCTTAGAGTCACTGGTATAGAGGTAATAATTAAACCAATGAAGCCATTAAGAGAGTGTGGAAAAAAACAAACACGAGGGGCGGCTAGGTGGCGCAGTGAATAGATCACCGGCCCTGGAGTCAGGAGGACCTGAGTTCAAATATGGCGTCCGACACTTAACACCAAAACTAGCCGTGTGACCATGGGCAAGTTACTTAACCCCAATTGCCCTCCAAAAAAAAGCAAAAAAAAAAAGGGGGAGTGTGGAAAGATAAAAGTGGGGATTGAAGACCACTCCTAGCAAAAGACCATTATATAGATAATGAAGAAGCAAAAGAAACTAGAAAAGAGTAGCAAAATAGGAAGGAGAAGCAAGAGAGAATAACCTCATGAAAGCCAAGAAAGGTGAGAATATCCAAAAGGAGAGAGTGGTCAAGTTTGTTCAGTGTAATAAATCAGTCAAGAAGAAAGAGGACTGAATAAAGGTCATTATATTTGGCAATTAAGAGATCACTTTGGATAGAGCAGTTTCAGTCAAGTGATAAGGTTGAAAGCTATATTGCAAAATATGTATGGGGAGAAAGGAAGGGAAAGAAAGAGGGAGAGGGAGAAAAGGACAGAGGGAAAGGGAAAGGAAGAGAAAGGCTGAGTAGGGAGAGGGAGGGGGAGAGAGATAAAGACAAAGAGAGACAGAGAACAGGCAGAAAAAGTATGCACATATGTATTATATATATATACATATATGTGTATATACACACACATACACACACTTGGGTACAAGGAAAATCAGAGAGACATGGAGACTATGAATGCATGCCATACAAGGTATGCCCCAACCAAATCTTTTTAAAAATAATTTTAAAAATATTTTATTATTCCCCAGTTACATGTAAAAATAATTTTTAACATTCATTTTTAAAACTTTGAGTTCCAAATTCTCTGCCTTCCTCCCCACTTCACCCTTCCCCATAAAAAGGCAAGCAATCCAATAATGGCTATACATGAGTAGTCATGCAAAACATTTCCACAACAGTCACGCTCTGAAATGAAACAGAGCCTTCTCCCTCCACCCTCGCAAAAAAAAAAAACTCAAGAAAAATAAAGAAATATTAAAAAGTAGGTTTCAATCTGTATTCAGATACCATCAGTTCTTTCTCTAGGGATAGATAGCATTTTCATCATAAGTCATTCAGAGTTGTCTTGGGTCACACTGTTGCAGAGAATATAGCTAAGTCATTCACAGATGATCACTGTACAATATTGCTGTTAATTTGTACAAGTACATTTCGCTTTATATCAGCTCATGTTAAATCTTTCCACGTTTCTCTGAGAGTATCCTGCTCATGATTTTTTATAGCACAATAGTATTCCATCATAATCATGTACCACAATTTGTTCAGCCATTCCTCAATTGATGGACATTCCCTCAATTTCCACTTCTTTGTCACCAAAAAAGAACTGCAAAAATATTTTTGTACATATAGGTCCTTTTTCCTTTTGTTTTTAAATCTTTTTTAGGGATACAGACTTAGTGGTGTTATTGCTATGTCAAAGGATATTTGTGGCTTTATAACTTGTAGGGCATTGTTCCAAATTGCTCTACAAAATGGTTGAATCAGTTCACAACTCCACCAACAATGCATTAATGTCTCATTTTTTTCCCACAACCTCTCCAACATTGGTCATTTTCCTTTTCTGTCCCATCAGCCAATCTAATAGGTATACTGGTTCATTTGCATTTCTCCAATCAATAGTGAGTTAGAGGATGTTTTCATAAGGCTGTAGATAGCTTTGATTACTTCATCTGAAAACTGTTCATATCTTCTAATCATTTATCAGTTGGGGAATGGTTCTTATTTTTTGTAAATTTTACTCAGTTGTCTATATATTTGAGAAATGAAGCCTTTATCAAAGAAACTTGATTAAAATTTTTTTACAATTACTATTTATAACTATATTTTCCTCTATTCTATTTTCCCCTTGTTTATTCTCTCTCTCCTTTTACCCTATCCTTCCTCAAAAGTGTTTCACCTCTGACTACCCCCTCCCCCAATCTGCCCTCCCATCTATCCTGTTATCTACTTCCATTATCCCCTTCCATCCTGCTTTCCTGTAGGGTAAGAGAGATTTCCATACCCAATTGACTATGTGTTGCCTCTTTGAGCCAATTCTGAGGACAGTAAGTTTCACTCACTGCCTTCTACTTCCTCTCTCTTCCCCTCCACTGTAAAAGCTTTTTTTTTGCTTCTTTTATATGAGATAATTTACCCCATTCTACCTCTCTAGCCTTTCCAACCCTAAAAGGGAATGATAGTGCCAGAGGTTATAGGATGATGCTGACAGGGAGGCACTCAAGTGAACAATGTTGGGGAGAACCAAGTCCAAGTGTTTCTCTCCCTGCTGGTGTCAGAAAGCAATGCAAAACAGGATCCTGAGGCAAGTTATGCATAAGGGTTCTACTCTCCTTCACAAAGTGCCAACTACTCCCTCTCTGTCATCAATAAGTGCATGCTCAGGTAAAGAATTTCAAGGAGCATCCTTTTTCTCTGTGAATAGAAAATTTTTTTTATTAAGATGCCATAATCATGACCATAAGAACATATGACAGGAATCAAAGGGATATGGAAGTATTTCAGTCTTCCTTTGCTCTCTGCTTCTTTGGGTGACATGGGATTATCAGCAGAGTACTGGGTGCATAGTAGACATTAAAATAATGGTTGATTGATTTTGCTTTCTGTGTTTCTTTTAAACATTTAAATAGAGATATCTGCAACATCAGTAAACCTGTCACAAATAAGAAAAAAGAAGCACAGCAGGGTGGCTAGGTGGTATAGTGAATAGAGCACTGGCCCTGGAGTCAGGAGAATCTGAGTTAAAATGCAGCCTCAGACACTTAACACTTACTAGCCATGCGACCTTGGGCAAGTCACTTAACCCCAACTGTCCTGCCTTCCCCCCTCCAAAAAATAAAAAGAAAGAAAGAAAAAGAAAAAAAGAAAGTGTTAAAAAAAAAACCAAGGGCTAAGAAGAGGAGTCAATGTTTTTCTCTTTATCTATTCTCTCATTATCACTTCCTACTTTTAAAATCTCATTATCCTACTCTAGAAGAGGATTCTGAAGTTAACCTCCATGCACCCAAAACAAAGTAAATGTCTCCATGTGCCTGCCATGACATTTGCCATCATAATAAAGTTTGTTCTCAGCCATTTATCTATAAAGAATTGAAGGCCTTTTCAGAGGAGTCTATATCATGAGGAGAATATCATGTCAGAGAGCCAGGCAGCCCTGGAATAAAAGAGAGATAGCAGGAACTGCTAAAGGGAGACAGTCAACCCAGCTCTCCCTATATTTTTAAGAACATCTTGGAAGCAGATTAACTATCTAGTCAATAGCTATGACTTTTCAGCCTGTCATTTCTATGGGACTAGCAATGATTTAAATAGATTAACTGAAATTCTTTCGTGTTAAACTACTTTACGTTCCTTTTGGGGTCTTTGCTGAAATACTACTTTGAAATGTACTCAAGCAATGCACGTCCTAACTGAAACCAAGAGTATACAAAGACATGCATTTACCCACAGGGAGAGGGAGAAAAGGACAGAGGGAAAGGGAAAGGAAGAGAAAGGCTGAGTAGGGAGAGGGAGGGAACAAATGAAAATGTGTGGTGTGTATGTGTGTGTGTTGACAGGACTAAGAAAATGCTGCTGCTTCTTAGATAATAGGCAGTTGAGAACTCTGTTAGTTTGGTTTTCAAAACCTACTTGAAACAAGTAGAAGAGAGTAAAATCTGCCCGGAGTGCATGTCCAAACTTAAGATTCTGTTTAATTAGATGTTTTCCTTTGTTGTTATTTTATAAATGGCAAATCTTTGAAATGTTATCCATAAAGTAGGCTGCTGGTAGATATAGTGGAAGAAGCATAGGACTTGGAGTCAGGAAAACTTGAGCTCAAATATGGCCTTAGACACTAAAAGGGTGAACCTAGTCAAGTCACTTAGCTTCTTTATGCCTCAGTTTACCCATTTGTAAAAGGAAGCTAATAATGGCATCTAACGTATATGGGTTAAGTGATCGAGTATCACGTAATGGGTTTTGTAAACTTTAAAGTGCTAAATAAATGCTACCTTTTATTAGCTACTATTATTAATAATAAAAGAAAGTAAACTTAGATTGGAACAGGAAAAAGTTTCCTTTATGTCTTGTTTATTTCAAGACACTTTGTTTACCTTTGATCAATTCAAGTCTACTTCCCTTCCTCATGGAAAAGCAATTTACCAGTTAAATCTGTTCCCTTTTTGCTCCTGGAATGAAGACATGATCAGCATTCACTTTAAAGACAGTGTCTGTCAGCACTTTACCTTTTTTTTCCTCATGCAATGGGAGTTGGAATGGAATTTGCTTTGGCTATGAAAGTATTGATTTCTTTTTACAGTAACAGTGGAAAAGAAAATGTTGCTTGGTAGAAATGAAGGATGAAATGCTACAGAAAGGGAAAGAAAGAGAATAGGGGGGGTAGGGAGGAGGATTCTAATTCACAGCTCCTAATCTCAAGGAGTGTCAGCTAAGTGGTACAGTGGATAAAGGTCTGGACCTGGAGGCAGAAAGATCTGGGTTCAAATTCAACCTCAGACACCCACTGGCTAGGTGTCCTTGGGCAAGTCACTTAACCCTGTTTGCCTCAGTTTCCTCATCTATAAAATGAGCTGGAGAAGGAAATGACAAACTACTCTGGTGTCTTCGCCAAGAAAACCCCAAATGGGGTCACAGAGAGATAGACACAACTGAAAAAAAAGAACAAACAACAAAAAATCTCAAGGAGTTTGATTGCTCATGGAGACAAAACTGTGGAGACACATGTGAAACAGTTCCACAGGAATACAAAGTGGCATATGAGTAAGTGCCAGACTGATCATTATAGATGAAGTATCATAGTAATTTTAAGAAAGGAACCATCAAGTTGAGTCCAAAGTAATCAAGGAAGGCTTCATATATGATCCTATGTATTAGCTTTCTCACTCCACAATAATGATATTGTTACCAATGCAACACTGCCAAAGAAATTACTGTGAGTGAACATTTTATCTTTCCTTGCCACTTGGATATCACATAGGGGTTTATTTTGTAACTTGAGCGCATTGGTGCTGGAAGGCAGGAAGATCAGAGTTTGAATCCTGCCTCAGACACTAAGTAGTTTGGTCTAGGCAAATAATTGAATCTCTGCCTCAGTTTTCTTATCTGTAAGATCAAGATAATAATAACAACGACCTTCTAGTGTTGCTGGATCAAAAGTCATTAGGATCAAATGAGGTAATATACAGGGTGTACCTAAAGTCTGAACACATGGGAAATATTATTAATTAAATTAGTTAATTTAATCTTATTAATATGGAAAATAGCCCCCAATAACTAATGAAAGCTCGTATTCCATATGAAACTGTCATGGTTAAAATTGATGCCAATTAAATAAAATATGCATAGTTAATGAGATTTCCTATGTGTCCAGACTTTAGGAACACCCTGTATATAAAGGTCCTTGCAAACCTTAAAAGCATAATATTTTGTTGTTGTTCAATTCCTTGATTCATGTCCAACTCTTCATGACTCCATTTTGGTGTTTTCTTGCCAGAGAAATTGGAATGGTTTTCCATTTTCTTCTCCAGCTCATTTTATAGATAAGGAAACTAAAGAAAACAGGGTCAAGTGACTTGCCCAGAGTCACACAGTTAGTAAGTGTCTGAGGCCAGATTTGAACTCAGGAAGATGAGTATTCCTGACTCCAGGCCTGGTGCTCTATCTACTGTACCACCTAGCCACCCATGAAGCACTTAAATTTGCATCATAGACAGTTAACTGCATTTGTGGTATAACTCTTTTACTAGATTACAAACTCCATGAGGGCAGCAACTATATTTCATCTAACCTTCCTCTCTTCCCCAATGTTAACACAAAGTAGGCGCCAATCAAGGTTTGCTGAATCACAAAAATATCAACAGAGTTTTACATATCAACTGGAGTTGCATCTCCATTTCTGAATATATCAAGGACTTGACAGGAAAAAGGACAGGAAAGGAAAAATGTTGGCCTCCTTTTTGTGAGCTCCTTGAGTAAGAGTTACAATATATACCCCTGTTCCAAATATTGGAGATGCCAAACCACTGGGAAATGAAGTTTCATGGGGAGGATAGGCAAGAAAAAGAGCACTGGAGTAAAAGATAGAATCCATCCTTCTGCAATGCTCTATAATCTAGGGCAGTGGTATCAAACTCAAATAGAAACAGATCCCTATAGACCACACACAATGACTTCAAAAACTACAAATTAACATTGTCTATGTTGAATTGTAGTTTTTTTTATTTTGCTAAACATTTCCCAATTACATTTTAATCTGGTTCAGACTTCACTCCACGGTTAGTGAGCTGCATATGGCCCGTGGGCAGCTAGTTTGACAACTCTGATCTGGAGTACTTTAAAAGATGGGGGCTGGGTAAGTAGGGAGAGGAGTCAAACTTTAATTCCATAAGAGCTTTGCTTTGATTGGGCTCAGCCTTCTTCAAGGAAGAATCTGAATGCAGAGAAGTGGGTGGTAAGGGAAACAGGTTTGTTACTTCTAAAAAAAATGTGAAGCCTAAACTAAACTATTCCAGACCAAGCTGTAATTATTCTATCAGTCTTCAATAAGGAGATTCCATAAACCTCCTCCATGAGTCTTTTATTCTAGCGCCTAACAACCCTTTTTGTAAATAGTCCTGTTTGTTTACCCTATTATATCTTCTTTCTTTCATATCCCTTCCTTCCTTCCTTCCTTCCTTCCTTCCTTCCTTCCTTCCTTCCTTCCTTCCTTCCGTTTGTGGTAAAAAAATACCCATTATTCTTAATTTAATTAGAAAAGTAAACACAGAGATGCCTTAGATAAGAAGAGGAAATTATTCCCTTTCTCCTGGGAAGAAAGGGGTGCCCCATGAGAGGATGTCTTACCCATGTTGATGCATGGGGCGGGCCGGAAGAGAGAGAGAGAGCCTAGCCCTGTTCCAAGGTTTAAAAACCTAATTAGGACGTCCCCTCTGCTGGCCAACTGCCTTCTTTTATTGGTGAAAAACTCACCTCCCAACCTCCTCCCCAATGAGACTACAAGGGGGTTGGTCTTCACCAGGCGGGAAGAAATGAACAAAGGAAGATAAAAGTAATTGACAGGAGAAGGTAGACACTCGGGGGGGGGGGGGGTACAATCCAGAATGAGAAGCTTTTCACTAATTTCGTGTCCCACACCCTTCCTTCCTTCCTTCCTTCCTTCCTTCCTTCCTTCCTTCCTTCCTTCCTTCCTTCCTTCCTTCCCATTTCTTTCTTCCTTCCCTTCTTTCTTTTTTCTTCCTTCCTTCCTCTCTTTTTTCTTCCTTTCTTCTTTCTTTTTCTTTCATTCCTTTCTTCCTTTTTTCCTTCCTTCCTTATCAAGACTTAGTTTGTTGTTTAGCTAATTGTCTAGACTTAAGAAAGTAATGAAGAAAATGTTAATGATACACAGTAAACTTAAAAGTGTGTCTTGAATACATTTCATTCATTCATTTATCTATTTATTTATTTGGGGAGACTGTTTTTTTAAACATTTACTAGCACATCCTTGAGTAGAGATATTTAAGAAAAGCATACTGGGAAGTTTACTGAGGGAATTTATAAACTAGATTAGACCAGGTAATAGCTGGGGTCCCTTTTAGCTCTATGTTTCTTTGATTCCAGAAGGCAACAAATCTTTTCTCCAAAGTAAAAAGAAAAAAACAAAATAAGTGAAACTTAACTAATC
Organism: Pseudocheirus occidentalis; assembly: GCA_028646575.1. NCBI lineage: Eukaryota > Metazoa > Chordata > Mammalia > Diprotodontia > Pseudocheiridae > Pseudocheirus > Pseudocheirus occidentalis. Next base: position 192,932,133 of record CM053598.1, read on the forward strand.
CTTGTCACACTTCTCTATAAAAATATTTCTGATAATTTGTCTTTTTTTAACCTGTCCACAAATGTTCTTTTGCTCTCAAGTTACAGGGCCTCAAATTAGGCCATCATAACCATCAAGAAACATTGCTATTGGAACAAAAAAAATCAATTAAGTATATTCCTTAAACACCTCCTATGTCTGAGGCACTATGCTAAGCCCTGGTCCTTCTTAACAAGGACAGACTATGGAATGGTTATCTACCCCTCTTCTTGGAGGTTACATAGAGTGTGAAGCAAGTCAGCTTAGACTGAAGAATTATACAGCTAATTCATAAATTCAGCATGTAGCCTGCTGTGAACTCAGGATCATTCCTTGTCCTTACGCATATGTAATCATCATCTGGCAGGTATTTCATCTAAGGAAATGAGATGGAGGAGATTTGCCAACTGCATCAAGTGCATTTGGAAAGTTTGTTTATAAGGAAAAGTATGATGATATATTCCATAAACGGTATTATATAAGTAAAAACGCGTGAGTTATATCCTTAGGTGTCCCTTCACATTTTTATTTAAATTTTGAAATAAAATACAACTGCAATATATCTCACATTCACCCCTCCTTTCCATCTCTACTGTCCATCTTAGTTCAGCCCTCCCCCTTTCTTCTTACCTAGAAAGCTGCAGTCTTCTCTTAACCAGTTTCCCCGCCCTTAGACTCTCCTCTGGTACGATCCATCCTGTACCCAGCTTCTCCATTGGCATAAGTAGGCTACTATTTATAATAATAATGACACCTCACATATAGTGTATTTTGCAAATAATTTTCCAATGATGACCTATGTGCTGGTTCAACGTTTTCAGTTGTTGTCTGGCTCTTCATGACCCCATTTGGGATTCTCTTGACAGAGACACTGGAGTGGTTTGCCATTTCCTTTTCCAGCTCATTTTACAGATAAGAAAACTGAGACAGATAGGGTTAAGTGACTTACCCAAGGTTGTACAGCTAATAAGTGTCTGAAGCTGTATTTGAATTCAGATCTTCCTGACTATAGGCACAGAACTCTATCTACTCTACCACCTGGCTACCCCACTACCTACATACCTAGTATCTTTGGTAGTAGTGAGTACCAAGAGAGTACTGAAATCATAAGGCAAGGAAGGCATGAGCACTTTATAGTGTGGTCTAGGATGACTATATATCAAAATAGAATTATATTCCCCCAAATTATAACCCCCAAATATTATACTCCTCAAAGCAAAAGAATTGTCATGATGGCTAACAGACATAGCATTCATAGAGAGTTGTTGTTCCTCCCTCACGTCCCTTAAAACAAAACAAAAAAAAATCACAAAGTACAATACAGATTACCTCATAGACCATTAGAGAAATGTTTTAAATGTTCTCTGCTGTTGTATAATTCTGAATCAAAAAGACTCTGAAACTATTTCTAAGATCAAAATCTCAGCTTAAAGAAATATTTTAGTAATTGCACGGGGGATGGGGGTGTTCATAGATGCAATATAACAAATAATATAACAGCTTTTTCACAAAAGAACAAGAAAGTAAAAGAAGTAGAAAATGTCAAGATTTGGGTCTAGGGACTAAGGTGGACCCTTAGGGGAAAAAGACAATGAAGAGTTGTCCTTTTCTAGTATATTTATATTCATTTTGCTGAAAATGCATTTTTAAAATATTGAGTTACATTACCCTGGCAGTAACTTTCCACCAAAGAAGTAATTCTAAGAGATATTTAAATTTTGTGTTCACTATATATGCACATATCTCAAACTAAAGAATATTTTTAAGGCAATCCAAGTTTAGAATGCTCCTGGAAAGAACAGCATGGAAGGTACTAAGATAGAATCTGAAAGACAGTGCCATATGTATACTGTAAACACTTGGATGTTGTCATAAGCAAGTGGGTAAAGTGGTAGGAGACAGGGGCAGGGCTTAAGGAAAATTCTTCTCTGAAATTATGTTGATATATTTTGTTTTCATATCACCAAGTTTTCTTCCAGTATCCCTCTCCCTTCCCCCTTCCAGAGAGCCATCCCATGGAATAAAGAATATTTTTAAAGGAAGAAAGGGTGGGGGAGAGGAAGGGGAGATCAATAAAAACATTCATCAAATACATTAAAGTATATCATCATCAAGTATATCAAAAAAGTTTAAATATATTGAATGTTTTAAAGTATTAATGAACTTTTTTTGGTTTTTGCTTTTTTTAGGCCATAATAGCCTAAAACTTCATTAAGACTTTTGGGATACCCTGTATATGTAATACTCCACATTTGTGGATCTCCTAGTTCTGTACAGAAATGGCTTGGGGGTGTCTTCTCATATTTCTTCTTTGAGGTCATGTTTGTTCTTTGCAATTTCACAACATTCATATTGTATTTTTATTGCTTTTAGATTCTTTCCATTTCCATGCTTGTACTCATCATGTGTACTGTTTTCCTGGCTCTGCTCATCCCTCATCAGTTCATGAAAATCTCACTATGCTTCTCTGTATTGTCTTTTCTTATAGCATAATAATAGTCCATTGCATTGATGCACAGTTTGTTTATCCATTCCACAATCAAAGGGAATCTACTTTGCTTCCAGTTCTTTATGACTACAAGAAATGCCCCTATAAATATCTGGGAGCATATGGAGGTTTGCTTCTTATCAATGACCTTCTTGGAATAAATGCTTTTCCCTACATTTCAAATCATAGAGTTATAATCCATTTAAAAGAATGGTATAGTAAAAAGAATCCTGGATTTGGAGTCATGAGACCTGGATTCAAATCCCTGTGTGTATATATATATATATGTACCCTGGTTCAAATCCTTACTTATTAACTGGGGGACTGTAGCATGGTCTGTTGTAAAATGGGAACCATAATACATACTATCAATAGATTGTAAGCCCCTACAGGACAGCAGCAACTGTTGTTCGTTTTTCCTTTGTACCCATAGCATCTACCAGAATTCTTTGCAAAAACAGGGACTTTTACAAATGGGGAATAAGCATTGATATGACGCCTACAGTGGTGTCAGGCACCATGCTATGAACTTTATTTTTTTAACAATTTTTTTCTCCCTTGACCTTTATCATGATGCTAAGAAGTAGTTTTTATAATTATTCCCATTTTACAGAGTAGGTAACTCAGGTAAGCAGAGGTGAATTTACTGACACAGGGTCATACAACTAGGAAGTATCTGAGGTCTGATTTGAACTCAGATCTTCCTCACTCTAGGCCTTGTGCTCTCTCTACTTCTCTACTGTCACCAGCTGTCATGTTGAGTGTCTATCTAACTCATGGGACAGTTGTGAGGAAAGTACCTTACAAACTGTAAAATATTATAGACACAAGAGCTATCATTATTTTATCAAGCCTTCAATCCTGAACACCAAGTCAGGTATCTGGTTACATAACCTCTCTGTTTTCCTCTTATCCGCTCACAGCTCTTAGCTTTTGCTAGTAGTCACGTCCATCGTCATCCATGAATCAATCCCTTCCCCCAATCCCACTACAAACTCCTTCGCTTTTCCTGCCATTATTAATTTTTAATGTTGCTGCTCAAGCTTCCTCCGTGTCCACTCAATATTACTCCAGTAAACTCCTACTTCAGGGAAAATGACAAGGGGGAAATACCTTAGGCAAGTCTTATTGGAAAATAAGAAAAGAACAGCTTGAAAATGAGATTTCTCCCAAATCACAAAGGAACCTTTCTAAGGAAACAGAGCTTAACCAAACAGCACATGCCCGAGAGAGATGGGGAGATACCTGCTCAGTCAGTAATGTAAAATTAAGGAAGTCTCTTAGCTCCTCTGTCAGTACCAAGTTAGAGAAGGGAAAGAAAGTATTGGGAAGAAGAACTACTTAGTAAACACTGCTATATGGCAAGCACTGCACTAAGCTCTTTACAGATATATAATTTGATCATCACAAGAACCTTGAGAGGTAGGTGCCATTATCACCCCATTTTACATTTGGGGAAACTGAGACAAGCAGCGATTAATTGACTTTCCCAAGGTCACTTAGCTAGTAAGTATCTGAAGTCACATTTGACTTCAGCTCTTTCTGACTCTAGGTGCAGTACAATATTCATTGCAATTATAAAGTCCAATAACTTGTCATTTAAATAAATTGTAAAAATAACCCTTTTCAGAAAAAAAATCTTTTCAAATAAGCCAATGAAATCCAGTCATTTTGATATTTATCAAAAGAAGAAAAAACTCATTAAACTTAAGCAAATAACAACAAAACAAAGAAATGAGAGGGAAAGGAAAATGGTACCAAAAATAGCCTAGAAATTTCCACTGGAATAATGAAAATGAGATTTAAACACTCAAGTCCTTCATTCAAATCTATTATTTGTTACCAAACATGACCCAGAGGTACAGGGGTCATACCATCCTTCACACAGGAAGAAAGGGGGTCATACCCACAGGACCCTCTTGCTGCACACTCCCAGCTGAGGTTCTTATCTTAAAAAGAATGAAGCCATTTTTTCACTAACTTCCTATTCTTCCCTCCTTATCTCATAGCTCCTCAATAATATCCTCCACTATTTCTTCAAAGCCAGTCTCTGATGAAAATACGGTGCTCCTCATTAAAGTCAACCTACTTTACAAATATACTTGACCCACACATACACACATCAACTCTAGAAGATTATTACCCATTACTATTCTTTGACTCCTTCTAATCCTCTCTATTCCCTCTCAACTGGTTCTTTCTCTGCTGCCTACAAATATGCCCAAGCCTCCCATAGTCAATCAATCAATGCTCATCTTCTTGACTTTTGTCTTGCCACTAGACTTCCATGACTGGAAAAGAGAGTGAGGCTGACAATTTTTCATAACTCTGCCTCAATTAAATCCAATTCATGTGAGAGTCAAGACATCATCCCATGATGTAAATTGGTCCTCTTCAAAAATGAAGGATGAACAACAACCACAACCACATCCCTAAATTTGGCTAGTTCTCTGTCAGGAAAGTACTATAATTTATGCCATACATATACACTGCATTGTTCTCATGTTATATTTTTAATTCTATCACTTTTAAGAATGAATATCACTACATGTAACTATGAAAGAGTTGTAGCTCTTTAAGCACATGTCAGTAACTGTGTGAGGTATTGCAATGGCTGCTGGTATAGACAGGTCAAACACTTTAAGGATCATTCAAGCTCACAATAAACCAGAATCAGTTGGAATGAAGCATAAAAGAAAATGCAATTGAAATAAAAAAACAAAAGCTCAAACTCACCAATTATTGTTTCAAAATGACCTAATTAATTCCCAGAAAAGAAAAGAAATAGCAAAGGCATTCAGAGATACCAAAAAGCTACAAGGATTGTTATTGATTGTTCTATGGCGGAACAGATTTCTTGAATTTGGAAAAAATTATAAAAGACCAGTTTAAGAAAAAAAACAAAAACAAGCTACCATAATTGCCATTATGAAAAATGGGGCAGCTTAGTGGGACGGTGGGTATAGTGCTAGCTCTGGAGTCAGAAAGACCTGAGTTCAAATCCAACATCAAACACTTAGTAGCTGTGTGGGCAAGTCACTCAACACTGTTTGCCTCTGTCTCCTCATCTGCAAAATGAGCTGGAGAAGGAAATGGTAAACCATTCCAGGGTCTTTGCCAAGAAAATCCCAAATGGGGTCATAAAGTGCTGGACACTGCTGAAAGGTATGAACAACAACATTATGAAAAAAATGTTCAACATGGGCAAGATAATACAGACTATAGTGGAGAAGACCATAGAAAGGTCACTAATTTTTCAGTTCAAGGCTATACCAAACCTATTATCAGCAGTCCATGTGAACCTGTAAGACCTAGGCATGTTCATTAGACTGTAAAACATCCTGGTGATATTTTTTTCCTCCCAGTGGGCTTGTCCTCATTGAGAAAGTGATTAACTCTGAAAATATATTTATATACTGAGAACAAAATTGTTCCAGAATTACAGAATTCCCAAATGGAGACATAATACTGCAACACTGCTTGGCACAATGCCACAAATCATAAAATGTTAAGAAATTTATACAAGAGATGAAAATAATAAAGAAGCTTCAATGGCCTGGGAACTCACCTGATTGAAACTCCTTTGAAAACCTAGGTGCAAAAAACAAGGCTAGACTTTCAAAAATAGACTGTTTTCCAAGTTCCACTTACTATCCAGTGTGATTAAAGAAGGTTTCATAATAAATAATTAAAGAATATGGATGGAAATATTGTGAAATCAAAGCTAAATAATGTAAAATAAGTGATTACAAGAGAGGCACATATATATGGATAACATATAACAAATTAAAAGATTTTTAATGTAAAAAGTTATACAATTTATTAAATACCAGTACATATGATTATTTTATCTTGTCAACAAAATTTCATATGCCATTTTGGTACTAAATATAAACCATATTTTATGTTTATTAAATATAAACCATATATCATTAAATATAAATGCTTGGCATTTAAAGGTGGCAACATGATTTCTTCGTAGAGGTGGGGGAGGGCATGAGTATAGAATATTGCAAATAACATGTGATTGTTTCAATGTATTGATTGGTTTTGCTGGGTTTTTCCCCTCTTCATCTTTAAAGAAATTTCCTTGTTTTACAGGATGGCTCTCTGGGGGAACGAAAGGGAAGGGATAGAGCAAAAAATCCAAGCAATGCATTGTTCCCCACACCTGAGCACCTTCTCTTGTCTTCATGATTTTGAAATGGTGTGCTTGAATCCCTGGAACGTAGGAATGTAAGAGGAATTCCTCCTCACTTCTGCCTCTTAGACAACCTGGTGATTTTCAAGATTCAGCTCAAATGCCATCTTCTATACACATCCTTTCCCTTCTTGTGCCCTCTCCCCCCAAACTATCTTGTACTCATTTTTGTATATATTCTGTATATACTTACATAGGTACATATTACCTGTCTAGAATGTAAGGTCCTTTAATACAGTCTTTAATTTTTGTTTTATGTTCCTAAAATTTAGCACAGTAGCACATAGCAGGTCCTTAATAAAAACTCTTCTTGACCAAAGAAACATCAGAATGTGAAACAGTATGCAAAAATTGCTGAATATGTATGGTTACATTTCACCGTAGTTCTGCACTGTCCAAACAACTCCAGGCAAACCAAGTCAGAGTTTCAGTTTCTTGTATATTGTCATCTCCAATCCAAAACCTCTCCTAACCACAAGTTAATTCTAATGAAAAAAAATCCACAATCTTCAACATCTGGAACTCATGAGGTTGCCCTCCAAGGATTGTTTTTGAGTTACCTAGGATTAGGCAAAAAAACAGTAGAAAGGCAGCTAGAGGTCTGAGTTTAAGTTCACCTAGTTAAGTCTTCCTGCTCCAGAGGTCTTGTGGGGGAAGGGAGGGAGTGAAGGTGACTTGCACCAGCCTCTACTATTTCAGTAAGAGGCAAAAAGGGTATTCACATAGTCTGTAGCCAGAAGTGAAACGAGACATATGAGAGTCAAAAAAAGACATGTAAGTTATTCCCATTTGAAAGTCTACTGAGTCACTATTTCTTCCTGTTCAGTGGCCATTGAGGGTATTGCTTTTTCCCAGTGGAAGTGGCCAGGGACTTTATCAGTAAACAAAAAAGCTCTATGTCACCTCTGGTTATACATTATTTCTTATTTTGTCTCTCTGCTCACTTCCCTTTGCACAGATGACAGAGAGCTACATAGCAAAGTTCCTATTTTCTTAGAAAGTAATTGTATTAAGGTACTGATCCACTCAACTTCTAGCATTTATTTATAGGTATTATGAAACCCTACTATCTGATGTATTTAAAACTATGTTTCATTCAAATCCCATCTGTATCCAACAGATTGAACTTTAGACTACTGCAAAGCAAAAATTCTTTCAAAGAAAAGAAAAAAACCACATTTCATTAGTCAGTGATATCTAAAGTTCTTGTCAGTGACTTGCCAATTCATCTTCACATTCAATCAGTTTCTTTCTGTTGCCCCTGTCTATTTCTCTAATCAACAGCTTGGCTACAGGATGAGATAACTTTCTGAGCATCTTAAATATACTCTTTGCAAAGAGTACTGAAAAACAACAGCTAGTGTTTCCATAAGCACTCTCAGATGTGCAAAGCGCTTTTATAGGTACTGCCTCATTTGGTTTTCAAAATGATCTTGTGAAGTAGATGCTATTATTGTCTCCATTGTACAGGTGAGGAAACTGAGGTTGAGAGGCTAACTGACTTGACAAGCAACAACATTTCTAGTACATGTCTAAAGCAGGATTTAAACTCAGGTTTTCTGACCCTAGTCCAGGACTCTATCCACTATGGTACTCAGCTACCAGGAAAAGAATACACATCTTCCTAGGAATAAAACTGAAGGACTCATGGCTCCAAGCAAAAAAAAAAAAAAAAACCAAGTGCACTCCAATATAAAATTTATTGGTAGGAATTAGAGAATTAGTTTTCATTGCTCACTTTGAGGATTATTGGCAAAGTTAGCAGGTAGATTAATTTTGCCATTCAATAAATAAGACAAGCATAAACTTAATTAAATTAATAGGTGCACTGGGTTCTTTACTCGTTGCTGCCTCTGAGAAGTACTTTTAGGATGACAAGAAGTTCATTCTAACAGCAAAGTTTTTCTTAACATGTAGGAAGTTCAAACAGTGAAGAGCTCTTGAGACTTGGATACCCCCAAGAGATTAACTATAATTATGATGTTGTACCCACAGACAGAAAGAGGAGGATATTTCTAGCAAACAAAACCTTTCCACCAACTCCTGTAGCACATGTAATGCAGCTACTGTTGGGAAAAAGAAAGTAGTCAATGGGAACATTCTGGTATTCAGCACCAGGACTGGGTCTTACAGTAGAATGGAGAATCCAACTGATTATAATTTTAAAGCAGGGATTCATAATGTTTTCTGGTGATGCCTATAGGCTCCTCAGAATATTGTTCATCAATGCATAGCATAAAATATATAGGACCATGGAGGAAATTAATTACACTGAAACATAGTACTCAATATATTTTAAACAATGATTTATCAACCCCCAGGTTAAGAACCCCTAGAGGAAAATAAGGAAAACCTTGATGACCATCCAATGTTCCCATATCTACTAGAAAATGCCAAGTATTCCATTTTCAGCTTACATCTTTCATAATATTCATAGGGAGATTGGTTTCCCCTTTTTACATATTAGGAAACTAAGGCCAAGAAATAATAAGGGATCTGTTTAAGTTCACAAGTAGGATGCAGCAAGCAACTCTAGATTTTTAATCCAGTCCTTCTAATTCCAGATTCAACTGTCTTTTCTTCTCACCAGACAAAAGGAATAATCAGCCAAAATGCTAACAGTTGGACCAATTCTTTGCATCTTGGAGTGAAGGCTTTTTATAGAATGGGTGAGAGGTTCTATCTCAAAAGCACCACAACAAATAGAGGAGTAAGTGGACTTGAGGAGAGAAGGCTTTTATCAAGGAGAGAAAAGGACACAAAACAAGGAGGTTGGGATACTAATTACAAACTGGGCCAACTTCACAATTTTCCTTAAGACAAGTTCTGTTTATCATCTCTCTTCCTTACTTCCACTAGCTAAAAAGATATGTGTGTGTGTGTGTGTGTGTGTGTGTGTGTGTGTATATATATGTATGTATGTATGTATGTATGTATATACATATATATACATATATATATGCAACCCCTGCATGCATACAAAGATGGATATGTGTACTCCCTAACATGTACTGATTATGCTATATAACCATTTCAGTCAAATAGCTGTTCCTAAGCATATGTCAAGCACTGTGTTAAGCATTGGGAATACAAAGAAAGGCAAAAAATATTTCTTTTATACTCCCAAGTTTTTTTCCAGTTCTATCAAAATGTGTTTATGATTAACAGGTAGTCATAAAGAGAGCTACAAAGCTGATTAAACCTAAAGACCATGCACACAATGTGAGCCTCCTGCAAGGAAGTTTTCTCATTAATTTTTTTCAATATAAAACATAATAAATGGGGCGGCTAGGTGGCACAGTGAATAGAGCAAGGGCCCTGGAGTCAGGAGTACCTGAGTTCAAATGCGGCCTCAGGCACTTAACACGAAAAACTAGCCGTGTGACCTTGGGCAAGTCGCTTAACCCCAACCTGCCCTCCAAAAAGCAAAAAAAAAAAAACCATAATAAATGAAAAACTCAATTTACAATTTGCCTTTACAGGTATGCCACTCTTCACACAACTGGCCCATTCCTTTTAATCTATGACAATTGGATTTTTGTAAATAATCATATTTTGTTAATGTACAGAGCTTTCTTTTTTAAAACAAAAGCAGCTCTGCACCAAATAGTTTTGTAATATAAAACTTCTGTTTTCCTAGCATTATGGTCTGGCTTGTAAACTTAGATTTTTGGATATTAGGCTTTCTTAAAGTAGAACATATTGTAATCTGAAATGACATCTGTATGAAGTAGTGTCTACAGGAAACAAAAAGCACGTACTTAAAAACTTGTTCCAATTTGAGTTAGAATCAATGAAACTAATCCCCACCCTACCCTCTTAATGAAACAATAACTGCTCTTAGTCCCCACTCTGAATGTTGCTGTTGTTCAGTCATTTAGTCGTGCCTGACTCCTTGTGATCCCATTACAGGATTTTCTTGGCAAAGATATGAAAATGGTTTGCCATTTCCTTCTCTAGTGGATTAAGGCAAACAAAGGTGAATGATTTGTCCAGGGTCACTCAGTTAGGGTGTGAGGTCATATTTGAATTCAGGTTTTTCTGATTCCAGGCACAGTGATCTATCCTTTATGCCACCTCGCTCTCTCTCTCTCTGAATTTTCATTTCCTATAAAATGAAAAAGTTGGGACTTGCTGATCTTCAAGGTTCTATTCTATAGAAAGTTTTATGGTTCTACTCTATAATGCTAAAATCATAGAATGATTTAAGCTTGATCAATCAGAAGAGTATTTATGGCATGTCTGTTACATCATTTTTACCATACTGGGAACCATGGGACGTATAGAAAAAAAAGTCTAACACTCTGGCTTGAAATTTAAACTGTCTCTAGCCTCCCTCTCCAGACATATTTCATATTAATCATCAACATGTGCCATATGTTTCAGACAAACTGTCCTCTTCACTTTCCCCACCCATCCCACGTGAAATTCTATCTCCTAATATCAAGCCTTTGCATAGGTTATCCACCATTTTTGAAATACTCTCCATTCTAACATCCAGTCACTGGAATTTGTAATTTTTTCTAAGGCTTAGGATCCTTCAGGTCTCAGATGAGGTACCATCTTCTACTCAGAAAAGTCTTTCTCCAACCCACAAGGGTTTCCTAATATTTCCTCCCCTTTCCTCTAATTACTTATATACATTTGCAATATACTTCAAAGGTATTCACTTGCATAGATGTGTTCTATTCTCACCACCCTCAGTGGAACATAAGTTCTTCAAGCACAAGAATTGTTTCATTTTTGTCTTTGTACCTCTACCACCTTGCCCAGGGACTAGAACATAGTAGTTATACTTAATAATTGTTATCAAATTGGTTCTAGTCTGGAAGAGCTAAAATCAATTTAGGGAGATAACCCTAATAAATGTGAAAAAGCACTAAACAAGACAAGAGAGTTGCTACTAAGTGCCACCGTGTGATAGAGACTCAGTGTCAGAGAACATCACTGCTGTATTCACAAAAGTTGTCATGGAAGAAATAGGATTTGGGTTGGTCTGGTCTATGAAAAGATGCTTAGGACATAGAGAGATTAAGGGAAAAGGGAAAGCACTGCAGGTGAGAAGAACATGAGCCAACATAAACACAAGGAAGTACATTACCATTTATCAACCAAATGGACTAGGACACTGGAGATGGTTATGAGAAGAACTATCTCAGCTTTTGTTGCCTTGTTCATCCTTCATTCTCAAAGAGGATCAATGGCATAACAAGTTGGATGTTTTGACTATCAACATTTCCTTGTCAGAGGAAGAGGGGAAGTAACTGCCATATACAAAATGAAACTCATTATAGTTGCTGATGATGCCTTGAGAAAAATGAACCAGTATTTTTGCCAATTTATATAAAGATTATACAAATCCTAATATGTGGCCAAAAAGGAAGAAAGCTGATGTCTTCTACTTCTTCTCTTACCTGAGCATACTTTGCTAACTTAATGCTGACCTAGAAGACCCCTGTAGAACCTCAAGGATCCTCATAACTTTTATTCTGTGGTAGCCATTGTTAAAAGAACAGGGTAATATGGAAGAGAATGATTTTTAAAATGCATACCACCACATTCTGATTTACCATGGGTTCCATAATTCTTGAATGTGAAAATATCTGTTTTAAGTTTCTTGGCTTCAAATAAGTTGAAAAACTTGGGGAAAAAATCAATTTTGACCCTATTTACTTTCAGATGGAACTTTTCCTGCTTAGGTACTTCTATGAAGAGAGATGTTTACACATATAAAATAGTACATGCCATTTTTTCCTATATAGAGTATTAAATAGGCATCTCATATTCATTTTTTTTTGCTTTTTGGAGGGCAGTTGGGGTTAAGTGACTTGCCCAAGGTCACATGGCTAGTTTTTTGTGTTAAGTGTCTGAGGCTGGATTTGAACTCAGGTACTCCTGACTCCAGAGCCGAAGCTCTATTCACTGCGCCACCTAACTGCCCCTCATATTCATTTTTTCAATAGAGATCTATTTAATGTTTTATATAGAAAAAATGAGATGAAAGAATATTTCAAATCACTAATAACCTAAGAAACTCAAATCAAACTCTGCAGTTTTCCTCAAATGAAAATTTGGCAAAGGTGACACAAACTAAAAATAGACAATAGTGAAGGGGTCATAGAAGAAAAAAAGGGTACATTGACATACTCTTGGTGGAGCTGCAAATCAGTTCAACCACTACAGAAACTTTGGAATTATGTGAAGTGATTAAAAATATCCATACACTTTCCCCTGTGATTCCATTGCTAGGCATATGCCCAAAGGAAATCAATGATAAAAGCAAAAGTCCCAAATGTATCAAAATATCAACAGCAGAATGTTTTAAAACTAAAATTTTATTAGAAAAAATTTTCAACGTTATCTGCATTTCCCATATCCTTGCTTCCAACCCTCCCATGGGACTAGAATGAAAAAAAAGTTTAGCAAAACTAATCAACATTTTGGAACACATCTATCATTATATAAATACTTCTATATCCACGGTCCCCATTTCTACAAAGATGTCGAAGGAAGTATCTTCTGATATCTCGAGGTCATTATAATTTTCATATAGCTGAGTTTCGATAGTGTCCTTCTTGATGTCATTCTTTCCATTTACATTAACTTAGTCACTGTGAATTTTGCTTTCCTAGTTATGTTTACATATTTCTATGCTTCTCTATATGCATTATATTTATCAATTTTACTTCACACTAATAGTTCATTATTATAGTTTGTTTAACCATTCCACAAATCATTGGCCAACCACTTTGTTTCAAGTTTGTTGCTACCACAAAAAAAAATTCTGCTAGAGATATTTTTATTGTACATGGAATCTTTCTTTTTGCCACTGGTCTCTTTGGAGGGCACACCTAGAAGTAGAATCTCTGGCCCAACAGGTATGAATATTTTAATCACTCTCTTAGAAATGAACTGCTAACCAGAATGGCCAAATCAATCTACAGATGTGCCTATTTTTCCACAACAACCCTACCATTGATTATTCTCCTCTTTTTGACATTTTTGTCAATTTGTTGGGCATAAGGTAGAAATCCAGTTATTTTTATTTCTATTATCATTATTAATTTGAAGCATTCATTCATAAAGTTGCAATTCTTCTTTTGAGAATTGTCCTTATTGGGGTGGCTAGGTGGTACAATGAATAAAACACTGGCCCTGGAGTTAGGAGGACCTGAGTTCAAATCTGACCTTAGACACTTAACACTTACTAGCCATGTGACCTTGGCCAAGTCACTTAACCCCAATTGCCCTGCCATCCAAAAAGAAAAATATATATTAAAAAAGAGAATGTCCTTATCTTTTAACCACTTACCTATTTGGAAATGGTTTTTAGTGTTATATATTTGTCAGTTGTACATATATCTGGGACTTCAGACTCTTCAGAGATAACTAATGAAAAAAAATCCTAATCAACTGCTTCCTTTCTTATTGCAGATACATTAATTTTGCTTCTCCAAAAGTTTTTTAACTTCATGTAATCAAAATTATCTATCTTTCATAACTTTCTCTCTTTTCTGAACAAGAATTCATCCCAGGGGTGGGTAGGTGGCACAGTGAATAAAGCCCTGGCCCTAGAGTCAGGAGGACCTGAGTTCAAATGTGATCTCAGACACTTCACACACAGAGAGAGAGAGAGACAGACAGACAGACAGACAGAGACGGAGAGAGAGAGACAGAGAGAGACAGAGAGAGAGAGAGAGAGAGAGACAGAGAGAGAAAGAAAGAGAGAGAGAAACTAGCCTGTAACCTTGGGCTAGTCACTTAACCCCAATTGCCCTACCTTCCCCCCCTCCAAAAAAAAAATAAAAAGAATCCATCCCCATGCATACTTGGAAAAGGTATATAATCTTCTCATCTTTGTTTTTGTCTGATCTTCAATGCATGTTATGTGTCCATTTAAAATTTATTATGTTCTATGCTACATTGTATATACTATGCTGCTCTAAACCTAATTTCTGCAAAAATGCTTTCTACTTTTTCCATTAATCTATTTTTCTATTTTTTTTTTTTTTAGCCAGGACCAAATAGTTTTGATGATTGCTACTTTATAACTCATATATAATGTAAGGTCTGGAAGGATTATACTCCCTACATTACTACATTTCTTCATTATTTCTTCTTGATATTCCAAATCTTTGAAAGTTAAAAATGAATGTTATTATTTGATCGGCTCTATAAAGTATCCCTTTGGTAGTTTGATTGGCATAGCATCAAATCTATAGATTAACTTTGGTAGTGCTATTTTCATTATAATGATATGAACCACTGAAATTTCTTTCAATTATTTAAATTGTTTTTAACCATCTTTAAGGAGTATTTTATAACTGAATCTATACAAGTATTAAGAGTGCTTTGGTAGATTGGCTTCCAAATATTTTATGCATTTTGTAATTGTTTTGCATGAGGCTTCCCTTTTGATTACTACCTTCTGGATTTTGTAGTCATTTTATAGAAATCCCATTGATGTTTGTGGGTTCATTTTGTACTGTGCAACTTTGTTGAATATATTATCTCAAATAGTTTTATTTGGTGATACCCTAGCATTTCCTAAGTAAACCACTATCGTGAGCAAATGACAATCCTGATATAAATCCCACTTCATCACAATGATTGTTGTTTTGGATAAAGTTCTGTAGTCTGTTTAACAGTATCTTCTTGACATTTTTGAATTAATATTCATTAATTATACTGGTCTATAGTTTCTCTATTTTTCTGTCTTTCCTGGTTTAATATAGTAAGGTGATATTTATCTCATAAAAGGAGTATAATAGATTATTTTCTCAATTTTTGCTCATAATTTATATCTTATTGGTATAAATTGGTCTTCATAAATTTGACAGAATTTTCCTGTAAATCTCTCAGAATCAAGATGTGCTCCTTCTCCATCTTATTTGTAGCAAATTTTATTTCCTTTTCTGAGAATGAATAATTCAAGATCTCTATTTAATGTTTTGATAGTTTGTAAACTTTTCTTTTTTTTTCTTTTTGGAGGGCAGTTGGGGTTAAGTGACTTGCCCAAGGTCACATGGCTAGACTTTTTGTGTTAAGTGTTTGAGGCTAGATTTGAACTCAGGTCCTCCTGACTCCAGGGCCTGTGCTCTATTCACTGTGCCAACTGGCCGTCTTGATAGTTTGTAAACTTTATAGTTTTAAAGATAATCTCCTATTTCTTATATGTTTTCAGTATTTTCACTTTTTTATTCTGGTTTCACTTTTATTCTGTTGTGATTTCACCTTGGTGATTTGCTAACTTGTTGATTTGTTTTTTCTGTCCTCATTTTAGCCAAAAGAGCTAAAGGTTATCAACTTTAATTATTAGCTGCTCTTCTTTAACAAATCAGCTTTTAGTTTTATTTTCAGTAATGTAGTGTTTTTGCTTTCTAATTTATCTATTTCCCCTCTAATTTCTAGGTTTCTCTTTTGTTGGATTCTAGCATGTACTAGGGTTTTTTTTATTTCTTACTCTAAGCAAATATTTATTCCTCTCTTTAGTCCAAATTGCTTTTATCCTTGCTCTTTTCTACCCTTCACTTCCCATCTCTTTTTTGATCAGTCCTTTCTTAAGTCCTATACTTAAAATATTAGCTTCTCCTATTTATTTAGTTATCCATTTTGCACTTCTTTTTTCCTTCATTTTCTCCATCTTAATTAAGTGGATAGCTCAAAATTGTCCCTTCTCTCTTCACTTGCAACCTTTTTTGTTTGTTAAGGTGTTTTTTTCCCTTAAACTTTTTTCCTAAGAAGACTTTTTTGCCTTGTTCTTTTCACTAATTATCATCACTTCCTACCATCTCTGAAAATTTTTTTCTTTGATTCATGATCTACAGTCTTATTTTTTCCTTCTTTAATCTCTTTGTCTTCCTCATGGAGTTGAAGCTTCTGAAGTACCAAGTTTGATCTCCTCCTCTAATTTATGTTATTGCTTTTAAATTTTTGAAGCAGCACTTCTTGTAATACTGAAAAATAAGAAACAGATGTCTATCAAGTGGGGCAAAGTTAAACAAATTTATTAACATACTGGAATATTATTGATATAGAATACAATGATTAATATAATTCATGTAAAGAAGCGTGAAAAGACTATTGTAAACTGATGCCAAGTTAAATGAGGAGAACAAAGAAAACAGCATATACGATAACAACTACAGTGTAAATGGAAAGAATGAAACAACCAAAACGGAATGTTACTACATCATAAAACGTCTCACTAGCTCCTTACAAGCAGTGGAAGAATATGGGTGGGGAATGCTGCATACCTTTTGGTTTGGGCTGATATGAGTAGTTTTACTGAACTGATTGTTTCCTCCTTTTTTATTCCTTGTAATAAGGGGTGAATCTCTAAGAAGAAATTGATGGAGGCATATATTTAAAATCTAGGTGTTATAAAAACAAACAACATCAATAATAATTTTTAAATAAAAATGAATTTGGGGTGCTTTCATCGTTCAGAAAATTGAATGAGATGAAAAATCCAGGAGACTGAAGATTTTAACTAAATCATTCATGTTTCAACTGCCATAATGAATATAGAATTAAATTGCACACATACCAAATCCAAGGTCAACTTTTTGCTGCCACCCTTCTAAAGTTTGGTATAAATGTAAGGGATATGGATAAACTAGGTATCAGTATGAGAAAATTTTTCTCCATAACAAACCTTCCTGCCCACATACAGAAGAAAAGAAGTACTTATGAAACTAGTTGTATACTAAACATCCCTTCCACTCCACAAAAAAGCACAATGGCTAAGCCACAGAGTCATATTGTAATGCATAAGCCTCCATTATTTCACCTACTGTCTAGAGTTCAAATCCAGCCTTAGATACTTGTTAAGTTTTGTGACCTTGGGCAAGTCACTTAACTCTGTTTGCCTCAGTTTCCTCATTTGAAAAATCAGATGGAGAAACAAATGGCAAACCACTTCCATATATGTGCCAAGAAAACCCTCAAATGGGGTCACAAAGAGTTGGACAGAATAGAAAAACAACAAAATCAATCTCCCAACTCTAGACTCCTCCATTAATCTTATTGAATCTTGTTTGAATTTTCTTCTTCACAATGTATTAAAACATGTAACTTCACACTATTTGAAAAAAAAGCTTCTTTCTAGCACTTACATTTTTGTTGAATGTTCTTCCTTATGTCCATAAGAAATAAAGCTAAAATGACTAAAGCTGTGTTTTGATTAAATTAAAATTACAGTTTATTCTGTTTTTTGGTAGTTCCAACTTTGTTTACAAAAAAATGCAGTTAAGAAACCTTCATTTCATTCCACATGAGCGTTACAAATGGAAAAATGTAGAATCACACAAAATTGTGGTGAGCTTATCTGTAATAATCTATGACTAATGCTTTGATTGTCACCTTAACTTGCATGTCATGCCATCACCTCCTTGATGTCATAGTCTTCTTCAAAGACAAAGGACAAACAGCAAGAATCATGTTAAAGAAAAATTCAGAGATAAAAATCAAATAAATTTATTAACTCAAAAAAATAAAATTACAGTAGTGAGTTAATGCTTCAACATGAGGATATAGACTCAATTTTGTCCACTAAGTTTTCAAAAAACTGAGTTAGCCCAGGTCTAATCACCAAATGGATTCTTCTCTTTCTAGCTATTTGCATCTCCATAAGTGGTGAGGGAAACTAGAGAAAGAACTGAAACTCAAAGGGAAATAATTATTCTCTTTCCCAGAAGAGAATACAATGATAAAAGGACTTTATGTATCCTAGAGGCCTCTCTGGACCCTTCTCCTCTGTCAGGCACCCAGGGAATGGCTGGGTCAAATTGGATGTAAAATTGTATCAGCAGTTCTGAAGAGGTATGTGTCATATACCATTTGGATGACTCAGCTATGAGAAACAGAGACAGTATATAAAGGAGACTGGTGGCTCTGTGGCACTCTTTACCTGGGAGAAAATGAGAGCAAAGGTCAAGTAAGAGTTAAGACTAGTAATGCAATAGTCCCTCAGCTATGATGTCATGTTGTGTGAGGGGCCAGGCCACCAGTCTTCTGGGAGAATCAGTAAGGGGACCATGTAGACCGTATGTTCTCCCTTGGTTTGTTTGTATGGATTCAGAGTCAAGTCCTGTACTGTTCCAGGATTTGGAACCCATATAAGAGGAAAACTTCATCAAAAGGGATACTCAAGCCTGAGAGAGGCATATCTGGCGATCAGCTACTGAGCTCATTTCCACTGTCTCCCAGGAAGCAGAACTCTGTGCAATAGACTATAATAGATATTTGTTATTGTTGTTTGGTTGTTTCAGTCACGTCTGACTCTTCGTGACCCCATTTGGAGTTTTTTGGCAAAGATATTGGAGTGGTTTACCAATTTCTTCTCCAGTTTATTTTACAGATGAGGAAATTGAGGCAGAATTAAGTGACTTGTCCAGGGTCATACAGCTAGTTAATATGAGGTCAGATTTAACTTAAGTCTGTTCTCAGGTCAAGTAATATATAAATGTTGGATGATATTATTATTGCATGACAGCCGTTATATACCGAAGATTAACTACGTGAGTCACTAAATACATATATGCATATGGTACAATAAAATCCATTTCTTACAGTTCCATTTTTCAGTCATGCATCTTAGAATTCTATTTGTGTTGGCAGCTTTCTTTGTTTAAAATTTAGGATGCAACTCTACTGTTCTGATATGTGACATAAGATAAACAGAGGAGTGAACATTAAAAGCTAATGTAGCTTGGTAAAAGCATGCCCCGCATGCAAAGACAGGCATAGTTATTTGTCTAAGTGTAAATGGTTCCACTCTCCTTTAACCACCCCTTCCAACACCAGGAGAGCTCCAGAGCAGCTGTTGTGACCAGTCACACTTACATGATTTTTTAGAGGGGGGAAGGCAGGGCAATGGGGGTAAAGTGACTTGCCCAAGGTCACACAGCTAGATAAGTGTCAAAGTGTCTGATGTCACATTTGAACTCAGGTCCTCCTAACTCCAGGGCTCTATTCACTGCACCACCCAGTTGTCCCCAGTCACACTCAATTTCAAACTACCTAGATTGCCCCTTTGAAATGGGCATATTTACAATCACCTCCACCGAAATGATGCCTCAGCATGGCACAGAATTGATGGTAGGTTCTTGAAGGATTTGTCAATGAAATGCAAACTCTGAAAAGTTCTACCAAATTGGAAAGGATGAGTCAAAAAAATGGGTATTTTAAAAAAGTGACGTCAAGTCACTCACAGGGCTTGGTAATGCTTGGTAATGTCTGAGGAGTAGCCTTGCTGAATTCAGAGAACCTCATCACAGAGTTGGCCACAGGGTGATGAATTATTTTTGTCTACAGCAGTTCTAGAATTAGTCAGTCAATAAGCATTTATTAAGTACTTTCTGCATGCCAAGCATTGTGCAAAACTTGTTGCGTAGTCATTTTCTAGTTATGTCCAACTCTTCATGACTCTGTTTGGGGTTTTCTTGTCATAGATACCAAAGTAGTCTCTCCAGCTCATTTTTACAGATGGGGAAACTGAGGAAAACAAGGTTAAGTGACTTGTCCAAGGTTACACAGCTACCAAGTCTCTGAAGTCAAATTTGAATTCAGGTCTTTCTGATTCCAGGCCCAGCACTCT
Source organism: Pseudocheirus occidentalis (assembly GCA_028646575.1). Classification (NCBI taxonomy): domain Eukaryota; kingdom Metazoa; phylum Chordata; class Mammalia; order Diprotodontia; family Pseudocheiridae; genus Pseudocheirus; species Pseudocheirus occidentalis. The sequence goes on from CM053598.1 coordinate 192,952,440, forward strand.
AGCCAGTGTGTCAAGCAACTGGAGATTTAAAAAAAAGGGCAAAAGGTAAACCTTCCCCTGGAGAAGCTCACATTTTAATGAATCCAGAAACTCATTTTAGTTACAGGGACAGATAAGCTTTGCATTGACTTGGGAGCATTCTTGTGTTATGTTTTGTTTTCTGAGTGAGAGAATGACACAATCATAACTATAAAAATTATTTTGGCAGTTGGGTGCAAGATGTATTAGCTAGGGGAGAGACTAATGGTAGTTAGGTTATTATGTTAATCTAGACAAAATATGGTCAATACAGGTCATCCCAAAAGTCTTAGTATAGTTTGATGCTATTAAGGCTTAACATTTAGAATGCCTTAATGTGGTATCATTGATGATATCATTGACACTTGAAGCTTAGGTCAAAAGAAGTAATCCCATCAAGAGTCTGCTATTTAGCATTCTAAGGCAGGAAGCAGTAGTGGAAATGACTCTAGATTGGGAGGCAGGACACTTAGATTCTCATTGAAGCTCTAACCACGTGACTTCGGACACACTGCTCTGAGCCTTATTTTCTCAACTAGACATTAAGGAATCATTAAGACAGATCATGGAGGCACCCTGGAAGCCAGCTAGTATAGCTCTCTCATGAAGATGCTAAGAAAGGACAAGAGATTTTTCCAGTGTCACACAAAGAACAAGAATCAGAGCTATGATTTGAACTTACTTCCTCTGACTGTAAAACTCCATGTTCTTCTCTCTCAGTGCCACACACTGTGTTGGATTAGATAACTTTAATCTTCTCTAATTATAAGGAGATGCCCCAAAAATTATGGGCAAAGAAATATCTATAAACATTTTTAAAAACACAGTAGTTAAGAAAAATACCAGGATTGCTTGCAAGTGGGTAACTCTTTTTCTTTCTTGTTGCATAAGAGGAATAATATCCATCTCTTCAACATGTATCTTCAATAATAAGACTTTGGGGTTATCAAACATCTTTATTTTAGCGCTTTATCACCCATAAAACTCCATTTATCAGCTCTCTTCCTCTGCCATTGTTATCAGTAACCCATAATTAAAGTATAATGAAAGTAAACAGTGTCACAGGAAACTCAATTCATTTACATGGAGAGTGTTTAAGGAGTGTCATACTAAAGATAGCAACTATGGTCCAGTAGAACTGCTAAATTCTTTCTTTTTAAATTTAAATGTATTTGCTTTTAGATGATAACATTCTGTTTCACAATCCCTTGAGTTTCAAATTTTCTCCCCATCTCTCTCCTCCTCCCTTCCCTCCATGGTGGCATGCAATCCAATATAGGTTCTACAGATACCTTCACAATTGAACATTAGTCGAGTTGTAAAGAAGGATTATAACCAATGGGGTGAACAAAGAGAAAGAAAGGACCCAAGCTGCTAAATTCTATCCTTATGTGCTTATATTGCATGTGAACATGTGTGTGTTGATAATCCTGGTATCTGGAAGATGAAACTCTTGATGGGTAGTAAAATTAATTTAAAGAAGTTAAACAGCATACAAAAGAGCCCAGTGGTACAAGATTACTACCCCCAAGCACCCTGGGGAGCCAGTAATGTAAGACTTCAGTCAGTTCCCACAGATCTTAAATAGGAATGGATCAACAGCTTTACACCATCTGGCTCACATCAGAAAAGAATCCTTAAGGAATAAAAAGCCTGCAGCAAAATATTTATGAAATGTATCATACTCTCCTGGACCAGTTTTTGAATGAGGTTAACTCCTCTGGAAACTGCAAAGTACTTAAATTCCAATTGTAGATAGAGCTGTGTCATGTTGAATTCTAATAAATGAAAGGTAAAGAAAAAAATCTTCTTCGTGTTACTCAGCCAATATATGATCCAAGAGAGACCTTAGATGTCATGTAGTACAATCACGTCAATTTTACATGCACATGGAGGAAATTAAAGCCCAGAGAGGAAAACAGACTTGATTTTACAAGGTCATACAACTAGTACAACTAAATTTAAAATCCAGTTCTCAACTCTCATTCTAGAAGCATGATATAGTAGAAATAATACTAGACCTAGAGTCAGAACTAGACTAGAATTCTACTTCTGGCACTTAATAGCTAGTTGGTTAACCATAGGTAAGAGACGAAAGCTCTTTGAGGCTCCATTTTCTTATCTGCAAAATGGGGATAATACCTCCACAAGCATTTATTAAGTGTTTGCTACCTGTCAAGCATCTGAGGATGTGCTAAGAGGAGGGATACAAACAGAGTCAAAAATATGGTCCTTGTCCTCAAAGAAGACAAAGCAAGAAGACCAACCAGAAGATATTTTTCAGTAGTCCAGGCATGAGGTGATGAAAGCCTGCAGGAAAGTAGAGTTTGAGTGGAAAGAAGTGAATGTATATGAAAGATGAGACTCTGTGAAGTTAGAAATGACAAGACTTGGCAGCAGTTTGTATATATGGAGCAAGTAAGAGAGAGGAGTTGAAGATAATAGTGAACAAGTGAGACTGAAAATAGGTGTCTGGGAGAATGGTGAACAGTAATAAGGAAGTTAGGAAGAGAAGGTTTGGGAAAATGTTAATGATGACTGCCATTTTGGACATGTTGAGATTGAGATGTTTATGGGACATAGGGTTCAATGTATACAAGAGGCAGTTGCTAAAGTGAGGTAGGAAGTCAGGAGAGAGGTAAGCCTAGATAGATAGACCTAGGAATCATTTGCATAGAGGTGATAACTGAACCCATGAGAGCTGATGAGATCACCAATAAAGAAAGCAGGAGGTCCCAGAAGGGACCTTGGGGCGCACCCACGGTTAGTGACTATGACTGGCATGAAGGATCAGCAAAAGAGACCGAGCAGGAGTGGTCAGATAGGTAGAAGGTAAATCAGAAGTGAGCAGTGTCACAAAAACCTAGAGAGGAGAGAGAGCATTCAGATGAGGGTAGTCAACAATGTCAAGGTCTGCAGAGAGGTCAAGGACCTACCTACTTCAAGCATTCTAAATATTAAGTTTTAAGGTCAGCCTTATTTATCAGTATTTATCAAACTTTGCCCACATGAATGTAATAATGTCCTAATTGGTCTCACTGCCTATAGTCTCTCTCCTTTCTAATTCATCCTCCACCAATTGCCAAAAATCAGTTATAGTATCCAAAAAGATATGATTACACCATTCTCCCTGCTCAAATAAACAACAGAAAAGACAAGCTTCAGGGGTCCCCTAAGAATTCTAGTATAAACTCTTTAATTTGGCACTAACTACTTTTCCAGTGTTATTTCCCATTATTCCTCCCCTCAAGTTCCAGTAAAAATGAACTATAGTCATTGTCGTTCAGTCATTTATTAGGAGTATCCACCTCTTTATGACTCCATTTAGGGTTGTCTTGGCAAAGATACTGGACTAAATTGCCATTTCCTTCTCAGGCTCATTTGACAGATGAAGAAACTTAGGCAAATAAGGATAAATGACTTTCCCAGGATCACACAACTAGTAAATGTCTGAGGCCAGATTTGAACTTAGAAAGATAAGTCTTGGGGCAGCTAGGTGGTGCGGTGAACAGAGCACCGGCCCTGGAGTCAGGAGGACTTGCGTTTGGATCCATCTTCAGACACTTAACACTTACTAGCTGTGTAACCTTGGGCAAGTTACTTAACCCCAATTTCCCTGCCTTCCCTCCTCCAAAAAGCAAAAAAAAAGTGACAAAAAAAGAAAGATGAGTCTTCTTGACTCCAGGTGTGGCACTCAACATGCCATCTCCTATTTCAATAAATCCATATGAACCATTTCTCATGACTATGGAGACTCAACTCCACCTTTCAAAATTTTCCTTCAAGGCTCAAATATAGTGATACCTTTTCCAAGAAACCTTCCATGATCATATCCACCTCTTCCATCCAAAAAAAATTATCTTATTATTCAAATTATCACACGGCACTTTATCTGGATCACTCCTTGCTTGCACCTTGACAAACACCTCATTGTATTATGCTTGTAGCATGGTTCTGCTCCTGATTTTCTAGACTTCTCCATCACTCCCCAGCAGTCTTCTCACCCTGAAAGATGTCTTTGCCTCTCTAGTCCCCTCATGATTGGTGAGTTGCTCCTTGGAACCTCCCTTTGAGAAGTATCCAAGTCAGTCATGTTCGTTCCTTTACTCCTCTCCTGGATCCACCCTAATTCTCAGGACTTCTCCACCATGTCTCACAGGGTAATTTCCCCACTCCACTCCGTACTTTTCAGTACCCTTTAATGTTCTGTCACTGCCTATTAGAAAGTCAACAGCTTGAAGGCAGGGACTGTCTTTCTTTTTGCTTATATATTAATTCCCAGGGCTAAAAACAGAACCTGGCAATAGTAAGAATTTTAAAAATGCTTTGGCTAGCTAATGGGTATGCATCACATCCTTCTGAGACTTGATACTATCAACATCATTGCTTCCATATCATATAACCCAACACCTTGCATATATATAAATATATCAAGGTTTGGTGATTTCTGTCAATGTGGGCATTTCCTGCACACAGATCTCAATTCATCTTTAACTTAGTGGAGAAATCATAGTGTTGCTTGGGCATCAGAAAGTTTAACTAGCCTTGCCAATGGTCACAAAGCAGCAAAGACAGATTTTATATTTGAACTCACATCTTCCTCATTTCCAAGACAGTACTCTGTCCAGCATAACATGCTGCCTGTAACTATCACGTCTGGCACTTAATAAATGTGTTGAATTTGTTGAATAAGATCATATCCAGCTCTAGGATTCTTTGGTTTCTCTGATTTTGCTCCTGTTGAGCTGGGTAAACCAACTGTCATTTCCCCATGATGCATGAGTCTTCTCTTATTCAAATGATTCCTGAGCTACTGGGATTATATGCTCAATTTACTTCCCAGTCTCTAGTGGAAACTGAAATGGCAGTTCTTATTGAAGTGAATTAGAAATCTCAACATTCTTCTTGGTCCCAGAAGACAGAATTAAGTGTGGAGGAGAGGTAGAATTAGGCTGATATTAAGAAAAAAAGTTTTTTTTAACAATTAGAATTTTCTCAGAGTGAAGTGGGGTGCTTCAGAGCAGTGACTTCTCCATCACTGAAGGTCTTCCAGAAGTAGTTGGATGATTGCTAATTAGGGATGTTATTGGGGAATATCTTTTTTCAGGTACTAGTTAGAGTGAGTGATGTCTGATATCCTTTTTTAGCCATAAGAATCTATGATTCTCATTATTTCCATAAATCAAGAGTGGGTTCTACTCTCAGCAGGATTTCCATCTTCCCTTTTCTGACACTTCTCCAGGTACTGGTGACCCAGCCACAACTTGACAGTAGGAAGGATGGAGGTTTCCCTTGTGTAGAAGAAAGGTTCTAGCTCTTTAATTCCCATTCTAGAAAGCATGGAAGAGAGGGGAAGAGGCAGAAGGTGGCTCCATTCCTAATCTGTGAGAGATAATGGGAAACTGGACTATGTGATCTCTTTATTCCCCTCCATATCTAGGATTCTATAATGACTCTGCTATCCTTTAAAGTCATTGTTATGAGGGTAAATTTACTCAGTTCAAGAGCTTCTCCTAATAATACATCATTCTTTCAGTGGCAAATTAAGACCTTCTTTGAGATTTCTATGCTCCAAAAGCTTAATAGATGCCCATTCCCCATCTACCAAGTTAGTCTCAAACTGAAATATCTAGCGAGACCATTTTAAGTGTTTGGAGGTGAGTTCCATTTTTTTTCTTAGAAGGTTATCTGATATGTCTCAAGAAAGTCTAAAAGAAATACAATGTCTTGTCTGTCCTCCACTATTTTCTTCTTATTTCTGGATCATATAAGAATCACTGAGAGAGGGTCTGTGTCTTCTTCCTGATTTTACCCAACTGGCCTTTACTACTCCCTTACCCCTCTCTCCTTGCTAGTGGGAACTAGGACAGGGTTTCAGGGCCTATGTCGAGGAGGGGGTTACAGCTCTGTGGGTTCCATTCTCCAAACTCAAGAGCTTTGGACCATAAAAGAGTATTTTTCTTGACCTGAGTGCGGACGGACCTATGAAAATCACTTTAGTTTTGCTAACTTTGGAGGTTTACAGACCACGAGGGCTTGTAGAAACAAACCAAGTAAATAGTTTGACACCATTCTTTCTTCACTTTTCCTTGTTAAATTATTTCCTTCTTATTTATAACTGTTTTTCAATATAATTAGTTTGCTTTGTGATCATCTGTATTTTGTTTTGCGCATTTTAAATGTTTTTATGAGAAGGGATCCAAAGGCTTCACCAGACTTCCAAAGGGGTTGATAACACAAAAAATTATGAATTCCTGTACTAGAGAATCTGGAGCATTACCCCATTTGAAGAACGACAAACATTAAGAACTGGAAATGGTCTCAGAGATCACCTACTTGGCTGTACAGTAATAGTAACTCATTCTATAATATCTCTAAGAGCCAACTAGAAATTTTCTGCCTCAATTTATTTAGACCTAACTTGGCACATAATTTTTCTTGTTGTTATTCATCCTTCATTTCCAAAGGGGCAATGTCTTGACTTCCATGTGAACTGTATTAGAGTGAAGCCGACTTCTGCAGTCATCAGTCTCACTCACTCTTCCAGAGTCATCAGTGTTCAGGGTCAAGATAAAAGTCAAGAAGACTGATTATAGCTCAGGTTGCAATAGATGACCTTGGCATCTCTGATGTTTGAACAAATTCTAAGCATTCCAAAGTGCTTGCATTAGCTGTACTAAAGCTAAAGGCTGACCAATGGAACAAATTGTTCTCATCTGCCCATTCCATTGGGAGAAGTCTTCACATGCTTGGGGTAGACATTTCCCTAACTCACCAGTTCTGGTTACCTTCAACCTGGTTTAGCAGAGATGATTTTACCAGAGTGGCTGCTGCACATGCTACAGTTTTCTAGGTCCATGGCCTCCTTCAATTTTTGTTATAGATAAATAAAAAGTTCTTGTATGGGACTTTGTTTCAGAAGGCATCAAGAAAGATCAGTGAGTAGACAGGAAGTTCCAAGTCCAACTGAGGGAGATAGAAGGTTAGTGAGATAAAAGGGTTAATCCTTTGCCCAGATATCTCTTGTGTAGAATCACAAGAGATATCTCCTGTGAGCTTATCACTTAAAGGTATTAGAGCTGCCACCACTCTTAATAGAATCCTAATAAAACTGCCCCTAGCTCGAATATTATAACTTCATTATAGGCCTAGCCCCACTGAACAACAGGCCCACCATTCCTACCTAGCCCCCTGCCAGTGTCCTAACTTCTTCATGTATGCCTCACTGCTCACTGGAACAACAGGGATGTCCCTGAATTCTTAGTTCCCACAGAAACAACAGGTGCATGGGAACCCGGCTACTGCCTCTACCTAGTCACTGCCCCAGACCCATTCCCACAGAAACAGCTGTGTTCTAGTATTCAATCACAACCACATCTAGCCCATGACAGGACCACAAAACCTATCTGTTTTAACCAGACAATAGCTAGCCAACTGGAGGGCAGCACGACCAGAATGTTTAACCACCAAACCATAGATGGGACCCTTCCTCTGTTACCTAATCCCTTAACAAACCCCTCCTGCCCTTTTAATGTTCATGATTTCTGTTAGGTAATAGAATCTTTACCCTATAAAAATCCATATTGCTTTCTCTGAAGTTGCTGATACATCCTGGAACTTAACCAGCTTCATGAGGGGTGTCAATCTCAATAAATGCCTATGCTTGGATCAGAGGTGGTCTGACTCTGAATTCTTTGAGATGGTTCCACCACAACACATCGTGAAACCCCAACAGTTTGGGGCAGGCAGAGCCCCCACCACAACAGTTTTTTGGTGTCCCTGAGTTTAAACTGCAACACTTCCATGATCAAAATGTTGTTTGTTGTTGTTGTTCATCCTTCATTCTCAAATAGGATCAATGATTTCTATCAATGACTTCTGGAGGGTCACTTCTTACTTGCAAATGAACTGGATTTAAGTGAGAAAGGGCTGGGTAAAATCATCAGTCTTACTCTCTCCTCCAGAGTCCAATGACAAGACACAGATCAGGATAACTGGAGATGGCCCTGCATGCAGTGGGAAACCTTGGCCTTAAAGTATAGTTATTTCACTGGTGAGGCTATTACCTATGTAGATCATAATCTATAGCAAATCATGAACCTTGTTAGAAAGTCATCAAAAACTGCTATGATTAGGATGAAAACAAACAAAATCTAGTGGTCAATATGGTCCTGAGCTTCTGAATTTATTTGGGCTGGTCCTCTGACAGCAGACACAATGGATATCTTTGTTGTTATACTCAAAACCTTTCCAGTTTGCCTGCTAGAGCTTTCATTCCCATTGACATAGAATTCAAGAACCTGAAATCAACTCCATACCACAATAAAACAAATCAATAAAACTTTTAAAATTGTTTAACAGAGTGGTCTTAATGACAACTTCCCTACACTTCCTGATCATTTCAAACAGGCTAAACAACACATGCAATTTCTGAGATCCACAAGAGATTTGTCATTTGAGGAAGAACTTAATTAGATCAATTAGGTCAAACATCCCTGGCAAGTTAGAAGCCAAGTAGAGTTATTAACTTTAATCACAGAATCTTATAGCTGGAAGCTACCTCAGAGACCATCTAATGCAGGGGTTATTAACCTTTTGTGTCCTGGAACCCTTTGGCAAGTTGGCAGAACCTATGGACCTCTTCTCAGAATTTTTTTAAATGCATAAGATTATAAAGAAAACCAATTACACCAATTAAAAAAAATAAGTTCATAGACTTCATGGTAGGAACTCTTGATTTCTAACCCAACCCCCTTTATTTGATAGATGTAAAAAGAGAGACTTAGACATGTGAAATAAACTGCCCAAAGTCACATATTAAGTTAGTGACAAAACTAGAACAAGAATTCCTTGTCCAGAATTCCTTCCACCATATTAACTGGCCTCAAGAATACAAAGAGAGGAGAGAACTCAACCCATGTCCAACAAGTAGATCAGTGGAGATGAAAGGAATATATGTTATAACGTGTGTGTGTGTACGTGTGTGTGTGTAACCTTAAATACATGCCAGGAGCGGGGGTACAGCAGTAATTGTATAATTGTATAAAAGACACATTTTTAGTTTAATCTGAGTTATTGTAATTTTCTTCATCACTTTCTTAAGTCTGGACAAACAGGAAACCAATAAATCAAGCCTTGATTGGCTTTTGTCAATTTCTGAGGTGTCAATTCTCATGCTGAAAATTCATCAATTACAGTCTCTCTTAAGAGCACGTGAAAGCAGGTTCCAACATACTCCTCTTTATAATGCAAACTTATTCTAACTGATCCTGGTAGTCTTTTTATACTTTCTTCATTTTCTTACCATTATTTGATTATATCTTGATAGGTTTTGTACTAAGTTCCCTACTCTAATATATCATGGGGATTCTGTAAAAACTATGCAAGGGGAATACAAGCTCAAGTACCAAAAACAATTGAAAGACTTTTCCTCAGTCTTGATAGATATATTTCTGCCCATGAACCAGTTAGGTTAAGTTAATGTACCAGACGTTCATAGTCAAAAACTTGCCCACCACATGATGAATTTTGAAAGATGTAACAACTCATATGTCTGCCTACTAAGACATAAGGCAGTTATGATATGAATTGATAGAGAGTGCCCATAATGAAAAAAAAATCATGGAATTTAAAAATATTTAAATATTAGTTGGCCAATTAAGTTTCAAGTTATCAGCTGTGTACATTGCTGGCTCCTTTTGCAAAAAGGCTAGATACGGCTTTAGGAAGGAGAAAGTTTTCCTTTATCTTCTCTAGACTCTGTGTTCTATTTTGGTTACAGATTTGGCAGACCATCTGTAGCAGCAAAGAGTTCCAATTGTGAAGGAGAGAAAGGATACAGTCCAGAGAAACTGTCAAGTAAATTATCATCAAGCTTTTTCCCAATCCTACTGCATGGCACATGAGGACAGAATCTGACAAAAGGTAAAAATATTTAGAGGATGCTAAGAAAGCAGCTTTCTTACCAATTTATGAGCATTACTAAGAGTACAAAAAACCATCTATATTTTATAAATATGGTACAAAGATATGGAAATATACATACATACATATACACACATACATATACATACATACATATACACATATATATACACATACATATAGTTATTTATTTAATTATTTGTTTGTTTGTTTGTTTGTTTATTTATTTATGGCAGTGATAGATGAAGCCACATCAGTTTGGGGGTCTAGTGCCAAAAAAATCTTTTGGGAGTAATGATTAGGGTGGTAGGGTTGCTGGATGAAGGGTCAGGTGATCAAGGTTCAAATGTTAGCTATGCCACTTCCTATCTACAGGACATTACACAAGTTATCTAAGTTTTTGGAAGCCTTAACTTTCTAATCTGCAAAATAAAGAGGCTGGACAAAATGACCTCTCCTTCTGGATACCCTCTACTCTCAAATGAGATAGCTGTAAAGTGCTTAGCAGAGTGCCTGGTATATCACAGGCACTTAAATACTTCTTTCCTTCTCTTTCTTCCACCTAGCTTTTCATCACATGGCTTTCACTTGGTTCTTTTCCTTCATGTCTCCAGCTGAGTCTCCTCTGGTGAACCATAATCCACACCACTCCGACTAATTTAATATACATTAAAAGGAACAAGTTTCAGGTAGTGGATTCACTGTCTCATGCATAATATGTACACTTATATAAAAGAAATGTTTAAATGCATCCCTTCATTGTTCTCCCAGCTGTTAAGGAACTTGCCTATCCATAGATCTGACTCTGGGCCTCAAATCTTTTATTTTTAGTTATAGCTGTGAGCAGAAAAACCAAACTTACAATAAAAAGGAGTTTGTCACTCCCAAACAATTTAAGTGACAATAGCAAATACTCAGCAGTGTCTGTCTGCCAGTGGTTTCAGTTTAGCTTCAAATAAGTCACATGCATATTTATTTATTACATACAAAATGTGCACTGAACACTGCTGATAAGCAGTTTGATAGCTGATAACGTATTTGATAAACAATCTGTCAGTCTTTTGCCCCAAGACTGCTGGCTGGCTGGGCAAACAAAAGGGAGAACACCAGATTTTATTTTTTTTAAAAGTCTTATCTGGGGTGTGTGTGTGGGTGGATAATAAAAGGAAAGGGATATTGATCAAATTGATACTGGTCCTTTTTGTTCTCTAATTCTAACCTGTACTTCATACATTCCTGACTTTCTGACTGTCTATAACATGTCTAACAATTAGTTGCGTCTCCTGGACCTTTACTGATACCCTTAAAAATATAACAAATGATGTTTGGAATTAAAGTCTTTCAACAAAGGGGAAGAATGGGAGTGCAAAGGGAAAAAAAATAAAAACAGAATATTGACCTAATTTTTAAAATGTATTTATATATTTGGAAAGAAAAAAAACACTTAGAAGCAAAATTATAGAATGTTAGTGCTTAATGATACGTTAGAGGTCATTTAAAACAGAAGTGTCAAACCCCAGCCAGCTGGCTGCACAACACTCCCGAGTGCTTCCCAAACCACATAAAGATGTAATTGGCAAATATTTAACAGAATAAATATAAAAACAATAGAATGTAGATAATATTATGTGGTTTTCTAAGTCAATACACAGCATATAGAGATCTTTATGATTTAATTGCCCTGTTTCTATTCTCTCTGTGGTCTGATATCACTGATCTAAACCAAATCCCTAATTTTGCAGGTATGGAAGCTGAGGCAAAGAGCATACAGTAACTTAAGAACACACAGCTAGGAAGTTTCAGCTCCAAGTTTCGGTGATTCATGGTGAGAAATATAAAAATTTACTTTTTCTATAGAATTGGGCTCTAAAGACATATGGTATCATAACTACCTAGACGAAATATCTGTGATCTTGTTGCTCAGTCCTCAGATGACGTTAGTGCCCATTTTCTTTTTTCTTTTCAAAATAGTGCATTTTATTATTATTATTATTTGCCACCTATATTTTGCTCCTCTGTGCTTCTTTCCCCTTCCCAGAGAGCCAAAACTGGAGCAAAGAATATTTTAAAACAAAGGAAAAAAATCAGTAAAACATCAATAAGTTGAACTACTCGAATACACAGTATTCTGTCTCCTTGGACCGCAGCATCTAGGGAGGAGTGGCTGAAGTCACCTCATTTCTCTTCTTTAAGACTGAGCTTGTTGTTTGATTCACTTTTGATTATCTTTCTACTCACATTGCTGTAGTCGTGTATATTATTTTCTTGGTTCTGCCTAATTCTACATCAGTTCATGTAAATTCATACTAATACATAATCATTTCTTATAGCACAGTAAGGACAATGAGGTGACGCAGTGGATGGAGAACCAGACCTAGAAGCAGGAAGACTCGTCTCCCTGAGTTCAAATCTTGCTTCAGATACTTGGAATGTAGCTGTGTGACCCTGGGAAAGTCACGTAACTCTGTTTGCCTCAATTTCCTCATGTATAAAATGAGCTAGAGAAGGAAATGGAAAACCATTCTAGGATCTTTGCTAAGAAAACGCCAAGAGTTAACATATCTGAAATGATTGAACAAAAAAATAAAACAAAACCGAATAATGATATTGTAATAAAATCACATATCATGTTTACTTATTCATTTTCCAAGTAATAGATCTATTTTGTTTCCAGTTCTTTGCTATCACAAAAAGTGCTACTGTGAATATTTTGATATATATGGGATCTTTTTGCCTATCAATGACCTCCCTGAAGTATATGCCTAGTAGTGATATCTCTGGGTCAAAGGGCATGGATGTTTTTGCCACTTTAATTGCATAATTCCAAATTGGGTCCTAGAATGCTAGCACTAATTCATTATTCCATTAAGAATGTATTCATATGCCTGTCTTTTCACAACTTTTCCAACATAGAATCTATTTTCCAAGAAAGACATGTTTTTCATCCTATTTTCAGTGATGGTTATATGTATAGAAACTGTAGTATGTCTAACTTTGACTCAAAAGCTCTTGTCATATAAAGATGTTGATAATTATTAAGACTGAGAGGTCTTTTAACTTCTGTAACACCTAAGGATCTTTTCTCTCCCTTTCCTTATTATGAACACTGTCACTGCCCCTATAGAAGTCTTTGTTTCTACCAGAATGAATCGTTTCCAAAGCTTCAACAGAAATTCCCAAACCCGCTCTGTCCAGTTCCTTCTCTGTACCTGTGAATCTATTCTAAATCTTGTTCCTAGAATTATCTTCTTTATGCATGAGTTTGATCATGCTATTCTTCTAAAAAAAATATTCAGTAGCTCCCTATCACCTATTAAATAGAGTCACATTCAAAGCCTTCCATAGTCTGATACCATCTTACATTTTAAACTTTCTCTCATATTATTTCCACCTAGGATGTACTCTATGTTCCATTGCAACTATGTCCCCAGAATCAGCCTAGGCCTTTGCTCAAACCTTCTGCTGTACCTCTACTGCTCTTTTTTCTCTCCTTTGCCTTTGAATTTCTACCCATACTTTAAAGTTCAACTCACTTTTATTTCTTCCATTAAACCTGTTCCCATCAACAGGGATTTTACCCCATCAGATATAACACCTAGTTTTTCAAATAACATATTCTAATGTGCATCATAACTATTGGTGTATGTGTCTTTACCTGGACCATTTCAATAGTTTCCTAATTGATCACCCTGACTTAAGTCCTTATCCAATTAGTCTTTGATATACCAACAAAATATTTCTAAAGCACATTGCTGACTGTGTCACTTCTCTGCTCAAAAAATTCCAATGACTATTGTTTCTAGGACAAAATATAAACTCCTTGGTTTGACATTAAATAACTATAACCTGACTCCAGACTACCTTTCCAGGATCATTACATTTTACTCTCCTTTATACATTCTATTTGGGTTTTTTTTGTTTTGTTTTGTTTTGTTTTATTTTTGGAGAGGGGGAAGGCAGGGCAATTGGGGTTAAATGACTTGTTCAAGGTCACACAGCTAATAAGTGTTAAGTGTCTGAGGTCGGATTTGAACCCAGGTCCTCCTCACTCCAGGGCCAGTGCTCTATTCACTGGACCACCTAGCTGCCCCTACACATTCTATTTGACAGTCAAACTGGCACATTTGTTGTTCCTCATATACAATATACACCTTTTTTCTGTACCAAAGGCTGTTCTCCCATGCCTGGAATGCAATCCCTCACAATTCCTACCTCTTAGAATCCCTAGCTCCCTCTAAAGCTCATTTCAACTGCTTTTTCCTGCACAAAGCTATTCATGATCTTTTGTTGTTGTTCAGTCATTTCAATTGTGTCCAACTCTTCACGACTCCATTTGGGGTTTTCTTGGCAGAGATACTTGGCAGAGTGGTTTGGCATTTCTTTCAGAAACTGAGGAAGAAAGGGTTAAGTGACTTGCCCAGGGTCACAGAGTTAGGAAATGTCTGAGGTAAGAATTGAACCCAGGAAAATGAGTCTTCCCAAATCCAGGCCAAGCACTCTGCGCACTGTGCCACCCAGCTGCTCTATTTATGATCCACTTACATGTGTAATATGTTGTTCTTCTCTGCTGCCCCCCCCCACTTTAATGTGTCAGGGCAGAAGCTAGGCTTGTAGACCTAGATCTAGAAGCTACCTCAGAGACAATTTGGTCTCTTTCATTTTATAAATTAGGAAAACCAGGCCCAAGGAAATGAGGTGACTTGTCTAAGGTCACGTAGGAAATAAACAACAAAAGTGAAATTTGACCCAAGGTCCTTTGACTTCAAAGTCTAAAGTATTCTTCCCACTATTGTTTTTTTATACCCAGCAAGTGTCTACCACACAGCGGGTATAATAAATGCTTGGTGATTTTATTTATATGTGTGTTTGTGTGTGTATGTGTATATACGTATATGTACATACACATATATACACATGCACTCATATACACATATGAGTATATATAGGTATACATGTGGGTATGTGTATAGATGTATATGTATACAGACATAGCCACACACCTATACGTGTATATGTATGTAACTACATATATACATGTGCTTATATATGCATTGCGAGTGTGCATATATGTATGTATTATACACATGAAATTTCTTTCCTAATTGCACACAATATCCGCTGTCCTCAGTGAAGAGATAAGTTCCATGAGACCACAAAAATCATAACCTCATTTCTCTCAAATAAAAATATAGCCCAGCCATCATGGTTTCAAAGTCCAAAGTCAAATTGCAATCAGAAAAATTCTAGTGACTTTGGGCCAGCAGAGGGTATCTGTGTTCTTAAATCCTGGCATCCTGCAATCTCAACTTAAAGGTGTCTTGGGTCTCTGGGATATTTGGAGTGAGCTATTTAGTCTTCCATAACTGTCTGTCAGCAAAGAAAGGCAGAAACCATCCAGGCTTCCTACACATTTTGAGGGTACCCAGACAGCTTAACCAAATTCTTTTCTGAAGCTGCAATCACTTACTGTGTTCCATTCCCTTGAATAAAAAGATAGTTTTATTATGTCCCTAAGGAAAAACAGACAAAAATAAATAACCACTGTGTTGAAGCTATAAAGAAAACAAATATGGGGGAGTTGGAGGGAAATTTTTTTTCATTTGTTGAAAAACATGTGATGAGGCACAGATATATGTACATATATATACACACACGTGTATATGCATATATGTATGTATATATGTGTGTATGTGTGTATATGAATATATATGTGTACATGTATATATACGTGTGTGTGTGTGTGTATACACACACACGAATTTATACATGTGGGCAGCTAGGTAGTACAGTAGATGGAGCACAGGACTTAAAATCAGGGAGATTCATCTCCATGAGTTCAAATCCAGCCTCAGACACTTACTAGCCATGTTACTCTGGGGATGTCATTTAACCCTGTTTTCCTCAGTTTCCTCATCTGTAAAATGAGCTGGAGAAGGAAATGGCAAACCGCTCTTTGCCAAAAAAAACCCAAAATGGTACCATGAAGAGACAGACACAACTGAACAACAACAAATTGATGTTATGTACCTATACATGAGCTAGAGATAGGGACTGAACACCTAGTTGAATCAATTCCCTCCATGAATGTAGAGAGGCACACTATCTGCAACTTATAGTCTTACAGAGATGCTTAGACCAGAGCTGCCAAACACTCAGCCTGCAGCCAACAACATTTCTGAGAGTGCCCAACCAGATTAAAATGCAATTGGGAAATATTTAACAAAACAAATGAAAATACAATAAAGCAGGGCAGCTAGGCAGTGTAGTGAATAGAGTACCAACCCTGGAGTCAAGAGGACCTGAGTTTAAATCTGGCCTCAGACACTTGACATACTTACTAGCTGTGTGACCTTGGGCAAGTCACTCAACCCCATTTGCCTTGTCTTCCCCCCTTCAAAATAAAAAAAATACAATAAAGCAAAGATAACATTACATCTTTAAACTAAGTCAATGTGCAGCCGATAGGGATCCTTACATATGGATTGGTGGTCCCTGTTTTGCTTTGAGTTTGTCACCACTAGACTAAACCACTGAAGAGTTAAGTGATTTATCCAGTCAGATAACCAATATGCATCAGAGACAACATTTGAACTCAGGTCTTCCTGGCTCCATAGGCCAACTCTCTAGCCATTCTACCATGCTACACTTAACATGTTATAAGGCAGAAAACTTCTTGGTGCAGTACTTAATTTTACCCACGATGTTGTTTGTGATAAGTACATAAGAAGGTCTTTTACAGCTTACTCTTTCCCCCTATACTCTACAATTCAGTTATATTTACCTACTTTATGTTCTCCCTCTCCCAAATACATGAATTTTCAATGTTGCTCTGTAATACCATGCACAAGCAGCTTCCCAAAAGAATGCTACTGTGAACAGCTTTTAAGGTTCAGATTACACAGTAATAGTGAACACTCTGTTTATTCCATTACAAATCAAGGTTCTGTACAATATTCACAATATAATATTGACAACATTACATCTTATCACAGAAAATCACAATAGAGTGTCCATAACAGCTTAACATTAGAATGGCCACACAATTTTCGCTACAGTGGCCACAATATTTAGAACAAGGAACAAAAGAATAAGCATATGGTTTCCCTAAGGGGGAAACCCTCCTCACTTAATCATTCAATCAATTCATAATATATCAATCTTCCACTCATGTGGCAAACATTAACTTAATCAGTTACTATACAATAATCAAACTTCCACTCATGGGGCAACCATTAACTTAATCAGTCACTAATCTAGATTCACAATTATTGAATATCATTAATCACTAGTACAGTCATTAGAAAAAAACACAAAAACCCTCCATCCCTTGGTGTCCAGAAAACTTCAGTTTCCTCCAAGGGGAACCCTTTTCTTCATCTTGACTCTGAGTGGTCTCTCTGATTCCCTGGATCCCCTTCCATGGTCCCAGCTCCCTCCTGAATCCACCAAACAGTCACCTGGATTCAGAAGCAGACAGCTGCCAGGTTTTTATCCAGTCCTCAGAGGTAGACAGCTCCTAGGTCTTTGTCCAGTCCTCAGGGCAGTCCTTGGCACACACTGAAGTTCACAGGGTCCAGCACATCTCAAACCCTTCATGACTTCTCTTGCCTGGAGCTCAAGGATCAGCCAGGCCATGAACAAAGTCTTATCCTGGTCATGCTTCTTTAGTCTTCTAGCAGTTCAGCTGGCCCTAGGAACCAGAAGGAATATTGGCCTTCTGGGTGGCCTTCACCAGATTCTGGTCTCAGGAAAACTCCATTTCAATTCTCAGTCAACTTCCAGATGCTGGGAGAGAAACTCTCTCTGTCTCTCTATCTCTCTCTCAACAAAACTCCAACTCACTTCTTTAGCTACTAGATGCTGAGACAATCCTGCTTCCTCCATCTGGAAAATTCTAATTCTGTCTCTTTGTCTCTGGAATTCTTGCTTATACACACACATTGGCCTCCTGTCTCAGCCAATCCCCTTCTTCCACATCAACAGGGGAGTTCACACCTTCTCAACAGTGGACAGGGCTCACACCTTCCATACTAAGTTACTAAGTGCTAAGTAGCTGTAAAACTGATTGCTATTACAAGCTCCCCCATGTCTGAAATGTTCTCCATCCTTACCTCTACTTCCTGGCTTCTCTGGCCTTTTTAAAATATAATTTATTATTTTATTTATTTTCTTTTTTTTAATTAACTTGTTTGTTCACTTTTAGGTTACAAGATTCCGTTCCATAGTCACTTCAGTTATAGATTTTTCTCCCCTTCCTCCCCATCACCCTCCCGACACCCCCATGGTGGCATACAATCATGTATAGGATCTGCACTCTCCTTCACATTGTACAATTGTCTGGTTGTATAGGTGTTATAGCCAATGGAGTGAACAATGAGAAAAGAGAAACAAGGGGGGGCGGAGCCAAGATGGCGGCGTAGAAGCAGCAAAGCACCACAGCTCCCACACAAACACGCTAAAAAACTCATAAAATGGGACGCTAAACAGATTTTCAAGCTCCAAAACTCTCCACAAGACAGAAAGCACTACAGGCAGCGCAGCAGGCGGGGCTCTTCCCAGCAGTCTGGGACCCACGGCTGAAACCCTGGCCGGCTCAGGCCCTGGGGCATCGGGCGGGGAACCGTGGCTACAGGAGAGCAGATCTGCTGCACTGGAGGCACAGCTACCACATCTATCA
>CM053598.1:192971558-192996558 GCA_028646575.1 Pseudocheirus occidentalis
TTCAAGTTCTATTTTGCCCTCTGATTCTAAAATATCAGGACAATTTTCCTTGAGAATTTCTTGAAGGATGCTTTCAAAGTTCTTTTTTTGATCATGGCTTTCAGGTAGTCCAATAATTTTAAAATTGTCTCTCCTGGATCTATTTTCCAGGTCAGTGGTTTTTTTCAAGGAGATATTTCACATTAACTTCTATTTTTTCATTTGTTTGTATCTGTTTAATAGTGTCTTGATTTCTCATAAAGTCATTTGCTTCCATTTGCTCCACTCTAATTCTGAAGGAATTATTCTCTTCAGAATGCTTTTGAGATTTTTTCCATCTGGCAAATTCAACTTCTTAAGGCATTCTTCTCCTCATTGGCCTTTTGGGCCTCTTTTGTCATTTGAGCTAATTTGTTCTTTAAGGTCTTATTTTCTCTGGTCAGGTTGTTGACTCTTTCTTACATCATTCTCATTTCCCTTCCCAATTTTTCCTCCACTTCTCTTATTTGGTTTTCAAAGTCCTTTTTAAGTTGATCTGTGGCTTGTAGGGAATCTTCATGCTTCTTGGAAGCATTTGGTGTGGGAGTTCTGACTACGTTGTCTTCCTCCTGTTCCATGCTTTGATCCTTTTTGTCCCCAGAAAAGGATTCTAGAGTTAGGTTACTGTTCTTACTTTGCTTTCTTTTCCTACTCATATTGGCCAGTCAATTATCTGAATTTTTTTAGCTCTGTGGAACTCTGCTTCCAGAGGGAAAGGTCTGTCCCAAATCTCTGGGGTTTTCACAGCTGCCAGAGCTATTAGGGGGGTGCTGCAGCCCCCACCAGCTTTGGCTTGCTGAAAGCACACCCCAGGACCACCACTCAAGACCATGATCTGGATCCAAGCTAGTGAACACAAGAGAACTTGGCCTCTGATCAATTTCTTGGCCCCCCTGCAGTCTGCAGGCCGGGAGCTCTGAAGCAGTTGGGTGGAGGTGGCTGCTCCTTGTGCCGCTCTGCTCCTTCCTTGCCCTGGGGCCAGTTCAGCCCGACCACTTTTCTCCCCCAAATTTAGCTGAATCCCATTGACCTGTCTCTTGGTCCTTCTTTCTCCTGGCTTGATAACTCTGGAAACTGCCCCAGCTGCCACCCATCCATTCTCCTGAAGACTGGAGCGTGGCTCCTCCTGACTGCCCTGGGGCCAGGCCACAGTTTCAGGCTGAGCTGGTTTTGGCTCCCAGCCTGCAGCGAGGAGCCCCACCTGTTGAGCTGCCTTCAGCAACAGATGTGTTTTCTGTATTTTTGTGAGTTTTGGAGCCCTAAAATTTGTTTAGATTTGTATTTTATGGGTATTCAAGGCAGCTATGTGGGAGCTTCAAAACTTTGCTGCTTGTACGCCACCATCTTGCCTCCCTCTGGCCTTTTTTAAGACACATCATAAACTCCACTTTCTGCAGAGTGCCTTCCTGGTCACCTCTCAAGGAGTAGTGGACAGTCCTGCCTCTGATATCACCTTCCATTTAAATTGTATTTAGCTTGTATGTATAGTTAATTGTATGTTATTTGCTCCATTAGAATGTGAACTCTTGAGGAACAAGGGCCATGTTATTGCCCTTTTTTATATCCTCAGTACTTGACACAAAATAATGCTTGTTGATTGACTTTTGACTAACAATCTTTTGGAGATTTAGTATTCTCTTCTAAAAAATTGGAAGGGTTTGACTAGATCAGAGGTGTCTGATGCATTATAGTCAGCAACACTTTCAGAATGTGACAAGAATCAGATTAAAATATAATTGGGAAACACATAATAAAATAAATACAAATCCAATAGAACATTGATAATGTTAATGCATAGTTTTCCAAAGAGACATGCTACCCCCAGAGATCTCTAAGTATGGTTTAGTGCCATTATGCATTTATAGTATAAATACATATAATATAAATATATACATATGTATACACAAGTATGCATATACTATTTGAAACTTATTTTGATCCCAGGAGGTTTCACCTGATGCACTCAGAATGGGCTGCTTAAAACAATAAATGAATGAAAAAATTTCAGCTGTTGGTTCTATAAAAATTATGTGTAATGTTGACCTTGGGGAAAAAAAATCTATATTTCTTGTTTTTCTTATTTCTTATTTGAGTCAAATATTTTTAACTGGTGGCAAGATATTGAATGAATCTAAATCAAGGTCTGGCTAGATAGTCTATCTCAGGGGTGGGAGAGGGGAAGGGAGATGGAGGAAGAAAAGAAAGGATGACAAAGGTGAGCAATAGTACAGAAGGGACAAATCAGGAATTAAATTTCATAAGACTTATTAAGTTCCTGTTATATATAAAATACTGTGCTAGGCATTAGAGAGGCAAAGGGTAAAATAAAACAACAACAAAGTCTCTTCCCTTGAAGAGTTTATATCTTTACATCACCAGCCCCTTAATTTAATAAATTGAGAAACCAAGACCAAAGTAAAGCTTTTTGCCTAAAGCCATATGGCTAGGTTGTAGCAGAGCCAAGTTTAGAAACAAAATGTCTTGATTCAGCCTAGAGAATTTAAATTCCCTCTATAAACTAACTCAATAGTTAATATCAACTAGAATATCAAAGGAATCAGAATCCAATAGCCCCTGTCTTTTGCCTTTCTTTGTATCCCCAATGGGGAGCTAAAAGCAATGCCTCCACCTGTTCTTTTGTCCCTTGCTCTCTGAAGTACAAGTACAATTATGAAATATCTTCCAATTCAGGCAAAAGTTCCCTGGAATGTGCTTCCTTTTGCTACTAACCAAGAAACATACATACCACCCTCCTGGGTTTTACTATGCTTTATTATGCAAAGAGTTAAATCAGCCAAAACTAGGAATACAAGAAACAAAATTCAAAATGGTGGAACTGTTTTATGATAGCTTATTACCCCCCCCCCGAAAAATCTCCCCACTATAAACTGACTTAAGAGTTAATATCAACTAGAATATCATAGGAATGAAACTCCCCAAACCCCTATGGTAGTAATAATAATAGTTGATTGAGCGTTTCAGGGTCTGCAAAATGCTTTATGAGATCTCATTTGAATTTTGCAACAGCCTTGTGACATGGACACTATAGATATTATCTAAGTTGTATAGATGAGGAAAGTGAGGCTCAGAGAAATTAAATAACTTGCCCATGGCCACTCAGTTCCTATCAGTGATGGAATTCAAATTCATTTCTTCCTGATTTCAAATCCAGCATTCAATCTACTGTATCATAAAATTATACCATCCCTGTTTTTCCATTCTTTAATTTCTGTTCCTCTAGTTCAATGGTTCTTAACCTTCCTAATAATGTGACCCTTTAATACAGTTCCTCATGTTGTGGTGACCCCCCAACCATAAAATTATTTTTGTTGCTACTTCATAACTGTAATTTTGCTACTGTTATGAATAGTAATGTAAATATCTGATATGCAGGATGTATTTTCATTGTTACAAATTGAATGTAACCCACAGGTTGAGAACCACTGTTCTAGTTGATTTCCTCACACTATGATCCTCTGTCTCTGTCTCTGTCTCTTTTTCTCTCCTTTCCCTTCCAAACTTATAGAAAGGGTAGTCTGCATTTTTTGTCTCTATTTCCTTACTGTAGGCATGTGTCAACCCCTGCCTCTGGCTTTGGGTCCCATCACTCAGTACCTTGGACAGCAAATCAAGCTGACAAGTGCTATTTGGGGTAAAATTATACCATTCAGATTTGTAAGACACATTTTAAAACTGCTGAAATTAAAAAAAATTTAATGTTGAATAATTTATTGACCTGGAAGTATATTTAAGATGGTAATCCTGGCATTTGAAGGACTCCAAAAACTGACTCTAACCTGCTCAATTCAACCTCATCTAAAATTACTTTTGTTTAGTAACGTCTTCATTCCAGAACATCTCTTCCTATCCTCTCCTGCCTCCATGCTATTCCTCATATCATTAACCGCTATTCTTGGAAGACATTCCTCTATGTGCCCCATTTCTGTACTGCACAAAGTATCTAATAAAGTCCCTCTCTTCTCTCAACGTATAACATAAATGTCTGTTATTTTCTTCTCCATAAAATCTTCTTTGACTCTCCTCCCTTCCCCCATTCCCAGATGGAAGTTATCTCTTCTTCCTTCAATCTCTCCTAACACTTTTATGTGAACTTTATTTTGCCTCTGTTACATTCTACCTTGTAATAAGGTTAGTTGTAAACAGACCATATCTCATAGAATCAGAATCAAATTATCACAGAATTTGATAAAAGATACTTCTGTGGCAATATAGCACAGTCTGTACCTGAAAGGAATTCCCACTATAACATAACAATAAATTTAAGAGATCATATTCTAACAAAATTAAAGAAAGAAAAGGAAAACTATTGACAATTGTGCACAAAGGAGGAGATCTTGATTAAAAAAGAGATTGAGACAATCATAAAAGATAGAATGGATTATTTTGATTAGATAAAAAGTTTTAGCCACTAGTAAAATCAGTGCATTTAGAATTAACAGTGAAATGCTTAACTCAGAAAACGATCTAAAAACTTTGAAGCAAATTTCTTTGATAATGGTCAGATATTCAACATATTATTTGCTTATACAATGTATGAAAATAAGAATGATTTCTTATTAATGGTCAAAAATATGATAGGCCATTTTGAAAAGAATAAATGTGGGGACAGCTAGGTGGCACAGTGAATAGAGCACCTGCCCTGGAGTCAGGAGGACCTGAGTCCAAATCTGGCCTCAGACACATAACATTTACTAGCTATATGACCTTGGGCAAGTCACTTAACCCCAATTGCCCTGCCTTCCCCCTCCAAAAAGAAAAAAAAAGAATAAATGTGAGGATTGGCTAGGTGGTGCAGTAGATAGAGGATCGGTCCCGGAGTGAAAAGGATCTGAGTCCAAATCCAGCCTCAGACACCTGACACTTCCCATGTGATACTGGGCAAGTTATTTAACTCTGACTGCCTTGCTCTCTCCCCTACCCCTGCCAAAAATGTGAAACATCAAAAATTATTTTTGAAATGCTCCAAATTTCTAATAAGAAAAATACATATTAAAACAACTCTGAGGTTCTATTTACCTCTTATTCATGAGACTGTAAAAAATGACAAAAGAAAGGAATTGAATTTGTTGGAGGAGCTATGGGAGAAGGTACAACAAAGCACTGACTGTGGAGCTACAAATTGGTCTAGCCATTCTGGAGAGCAATCTGGAAATTATATTCATAAAGTTGCTAAATCATGTATACTTTTTGACCAAGCAAAACCACTACTAGGTATATAACCCAAAGAGGGCAAAGATAGGTAAAAGACCCATATAAAAAAGATTTCTAGAAGCCCTTTATTATTGGGGCAAAGAACTGGAAACGAAAGGAGTGACCATAAATTGAGGAATGACTAAGAAAAATACGACATGTGAATGTAATGGAAAATTATTATGCCATTAAAATAATGAATATGGTAGGTTTCAAGCAATATGGTCAGATTTGTATTAATTTATTCAAAGTAAAATGAGCAAGACCAGGAGAACAATTTCTACAATTACCACAGAAATGCAAAGGAGAATAGTGCTGAAAGTCTTAAGAACTTCTGATCAATACAATGACTAGCCAGGACCAGAGAAGATAAATGATGAAGCTTGCTTCCCACCCCTTAGCAGAAAGGTGATGGATGAGAAATTCAGAAAGAGATGGACATTCTGAAACATGGCCAATGTGTTGATTTGTATTGCTTAACTCTACTTATGTGTTTCAAGGAAAGGCTTCTATTTTGGAGAAAGCTGTAGGGAGTTGGTGAGAAGAGATAATGATGGAGGGAGAAGAAAAGGAAGAAGAGAGTGTCAATGAAACATTTAAAAATATTCTTAAGGTAGGAGAAGGAAGTTCATAAGAGGACACAGACAAGGAAGGCAGTTTTGCTACTATTACATTAAATTTAACATATACTGAACTCTTCCCACACACAATTTACATAATAGAATTTCTCAATTTTATAGTAAATCCTCTTTTCCTCATATATTGAAATGTCTATACTTGTTAACTTCCTATTTTT
Organism: Pseudocheirus occidentalis; assembly: GCA_028646575.1. Lineage (NCBI taxonomy): Eukaryota > Metazoa > Chordata > Mammalia > Diprotodontia > Pseudocheiridae > Pseudocheirus > Pseudocheirus occidentalis. The sequence goes on from CM053598.1 coordinate 192,977,584, forward strand.
TAAAAAAGATATATCTTTTAAAGTAGTCATCCATCATGTTTTAAAGAACAGAAGCAAACGCCACCTCTTAAAGAGGGCAACTAGGTGGCACAGTGGATAATGTCAGTCCTGGAGTCAGGAAGACTCATCTTCTTGAGTTCAAATCAAGCCTCAGACACTATCTGTGTGACCCTGACTCTGTTTGCTTCAGTTTTCTCATCTGTAAAATGAGCTGGAGAAGGAAATGACAAACTACTGTAGTGTCTTGCCAAGAAAACTCCAAAGGAGGTCACAAAGAATTGGACATTACTAAACAATAACAACAACCACCTCTCAAGGCAGTCCATTCCATTTTTTGAAAGATTTAAGAATCAGGACATTTTTCCTGACATCAAGTCTAAATTGGCCTTTTCTGCAACTTCTACACATTGCTCCTTATTTTGACCTCTGTGATCTGATCCCTCCTCCATATGACAGTTCTTTAATGCTTGAAGACAGCAATGATATCCCTTCCAAATCTTCTCCAAGTTAGAAACCCCCCAGTTTTTTCCAACTAATCCTCTTTTAAACACGGACTCAAGACCCTTCAGCATCCCTTTTGCCCTCCTCTGGACACTTTTCAACTTATCAATTTCCTTCTTAAACTGTCATGCCTAGAACAGGGCGCAAGACTCCAGATGAGATCTGACAAGGGTGAAGTACAGAGGGACTAGAACCAGTCAGTTCTTGAAATCTCTATCTCTCCGTGCAGTCCAGGATCACTTTTATTATTTTAAGCCAACATATCACACTGCTGGCAGAAATTGAGTTTGTAGTCCTACGAAAACCCCCAGATCTTTTTCAAACAATCTGCTGCTGAAACAAGTCCCTTTCATCCTATACTGGTGAAGCTGATTTTTTAATCTAAATGTAAGATATTGAATTTATTGCTATTTGAAATTATCTTCTTAGATGTAGCACAATACTCTAGTTTGTTCAAACCTCTTGAGGCTCCACCTGTCATCCAATGTGTTAGCCAGACCTCTGAGCCTTCTGTCATCTGAAAATCAAATAAGCATACCACCTACACTTTTGTCCAAGTAACTGGTAAAAATGTTAGAAATCACAAGAGCAAGCACAGGTTTCCTTGGATAAAAATTAGAAACTGCCTGATAAGATGTGATCAAACAATCAACAAGCAATTACTTTGAGTCTAGCCATCCATCTGGGTCTTAATGTATCAAATTGTAATTGCATTCAGTCTACCTCTGATCATTTGTTCCATAAGAATCATATGAGACACTTTAATCATATATAAAATATATACACACATACATATATGTGTATGTATGTATATATAGATGACATTCTTGTCATCTACCAGTTTAATAATTTTATGTCAAAGAAAAGAAAATGAGGTTACTCTGGCATGACTTTTTTGGATAAAGCCATAAAGAACTGTCATGTGGAGGAGGGGTCAGATCACAGAGGTCAAAATAAGGATCAGTGTGTAGAAGTTGCAAAAAAGGCCAATTTAGACTTGATGTCAGGAAAAATCATTGCTTCCCCTTTTCCTTTCCCATCCTTTTGAATATAAAGCCCTTTCTATTAGATTTCCTTTCTTTCCTCACCCCTACCTTAAGCTGTAAGCTTCTTAATGGAAAAGACATTTAAAAGTTTGTCTTTCTATCCATGGCACAGGGTTTTGCATGGAAATCAATATGTCAAGGACCTGTGATTCATAGATGTGAGAATTTCCAGTTTAGAAATTCTCTCTAGTCATGCAAATCACAATCTACCTGAAACTTAACAGTCTTAAAGAGTCGCCTGAGGTTGAAAGAGTCTGTGGTTACATAGCTATTAAGTATCAGAAGCAATATCTAGACTCAGATCTTAATGACTCCAAGTCCAACACTCTGTCCCATGCTGTCTCACCCTCTGTAGGTATTTTGTTTGCTGCATTTAATTATATGTGTTTAACTAAAATGGCCAACTATACAACAATAGTTATCTCTATGAATACAGATCATAAGCTAGTACCATGTCCATTATTTTTGGGACAAGTGGGCAGGTACATGGTAGTAAATATTTAACAACTGGGTCATAGAAAAAAAAGTTATGGCCAACATACTTTTTCACTTTAATCTGTATTATTTACATGTTCTCCATTACTTTAAGTCTAAACAATCAATGAAACAATACATCAAGCTCTGATTTATAGTGTTTGGTAATTTCCAAAATGTAAATGCTCATATTGAAAATTTAATAATCAACTCTCTCAAGCTGGTAAGAGTTGGCTCTATTATATCCTTTGCATGTATGCATACTGAATCATTTTCCCCAATGATAGAGGAATGATTTGTATTTATCCATCCACGATTTCATCTACTCCCTCATTCTTCTTATGGAAAAAAACTTGAATTTTCAACCCAGCTAGAAATTATAGTTTCAATCTGATATCACAAAATAGAATGAAGCTATTTGGTCCACAATGAGATTGAACCCAGGAGCTTGGCCCCATTTGAAACATATTCTAAGCAACCGAGCCAAGACATCATGAAATATACTCCTTCAGACATTTAATAAGTAGATATGTATGCAAAACTTCAGTACTGAGAGAGATACAGAGTTAAACTAAGGCAAGCCCTCTGCCCTTATGGAGTTGACAGTTTAGTAGCTCCAAAATTCATCACACTAAAGTAAACAAATTCAATAATTAGAAATTTGGCGGTCCATTTACTTTAAAATAACTGTATCACACGTGTGTGGTAGTGAATAGCAGGAAGTTGGGGGACTTGGAGGCAGGAAGACCTGAGTCTAATCATGCCTCAGACACTTTCTATTTGTATGACCCTGGACAAGGTACTTTGTGCCAGCCCCAGTTTCCTCATAATAAAATGGGATTACTCCCATGTTAATAGTACGTGTTAATAGCACCCATGTCATTGGGTGGTTTGGGTGATCAAATGAGGTAATGCGTATAAAATGCTTCGCAAACCTAAATACTATAGAAATTATTATTCTTTGCTATTATTATTTTTTGTTGACACTTAAGAATTAGTATCTAAAAGGCTGAGTTTAAATCATTCTCCATTGCAAACTTTTCTGAGGCAAAGATAAACTTACATAATGTAACACCGATAGCCATCCAAAGAGAATAAATCAGGTGCAAGATTTTTCAAGAGTCCAAGTTGTTGGAATACCCAATGGAATTGAACACAGCCTGTTAATAAGCAAAATATTATGCACCAGTCTGCCAATCCGTAACAAGTATTTATTAAACACTACATGCCGGGCACTGTGCTAAAAGTCCACATTCATCAAGGAATATTTCATAATCATTCTGTGTTTAGGGCACCATGATAGAACCCTTAACACTAATCCATAGAACAAATTATTTTTTAAAAGAGTGGGAATAAAATTAAAATTAAGAATTAAACAAATTACATCCCCTGAGATAGAATGGTCGAAAATAGGTGATATAAAACTAAGCATTTTCCTGTAGTGTAAGAATAAGAGAAATTAGGGCTTATTTGGTAAGTGCCCCCAGACCCAAAAGAGAGACTCCAAAACCCATATAGCTTTCATGACAACTGTACCAAATCTCTGAGGACCTAGCAGCAATACAAATTGAACCTGAAAATGTGAATGTCATCAACTTCTGAATTAGGTAGCTCTTGGAGGCACCAGTATTAGTCCAAATTAGCTCTTCTATGCCTCCTGGACTCTACAGAAAACCAGGAGCCTGACAGCCCTGTTATGGCCAGAATTGCTGACCAAGATGTGCTTGCATCCAGCAGAAGGGCAAGGGACTGTTGATAGGGTATGGCAAGAGCTGTCCTACTCTAAGTTAAAACTTGGTATGGGATACTCTTGTTCTGGGCAATGAATTAGACCACCCATAAAACTGAATCAATGGTAGATCTGCTGGGCAGTATTATTCAGTAGTTTTACCTTTCATTATCACCTATATTCCTAGACATCTGCAATACATATTTCTTTCCCACAGAGACTATCTTCAGTTTCTTCTCCTTCCTCCCCTCCCCTTTTCTCTCTCTGTATTTATATGGTTAGCCCTTCCACATCAAGGAATTTAGGGGTGTAGTGTCCCATGAGCTGAAAAATCAACAAAATTTTTTGGCCCTCTCTTAGTACCAGAAAAGAAATCTGAATTATTTTTTTCTTTTTTCTTTTGTGGTATGTTTACAATACCTTATTTTAAAATGTGGGTTAAGTATTTGGTCACAGGCTCTATGTCATTTACTGGCCTTTTCATGTTATCTGTGGCTTCCACAAAACTATAAAAAAATCCCATTTAATTTATTATGCCAACCATAATATATCAAAACCACAATGGGGAAAGTGACAATGTGGAAGTGAAAACTGTCTATTATTTGCACAGAAATGTTTACATGTTGTCTCCCTATTAGATCATAAGCTCATTGAGAACAGGAATTGTTGGGTTGGATTTTTTTGTTTTGGTTTGGGTTATTTTGGTGGGATGGGGGAAACAAAGATAGCCTTTTTTATCTGCAGTATTTAGCAGAGATATTTGGCACATAGTAGGCATTTATTAAATGTTTGTTGACAACTATAAGTCAAATCAAATACCCAATGGAATTGAACACAGCCTGTTAATAAACTCAAATATTTACTCAAATAAACCCAAATATTTACTCTCAGTGGATTAATCACCCCTATCAGATCCTTCTACAAACAGCTTTACAGACACAAAATCTGAGTCAGAGCTACAGTGTTACAGCTAATTTAATGAAAGGAGGCATAGCACATTGAGTTAAGAGTCCTGTTTACCTTACCCAAGTGGGCACAACTCTTGCATGTAAGGAAACATCAGTATAAGATAGAATTCTGCACTTCAGTTCATGCCTGTATGCCCTTCCAGGTTAGGCTGAATGACCACTGCTGCCATACTATCTCAAGTATCAAGCCATGGAGGCCCCCTTTTAAACATAAAAAATGGGTCAGCTGTGGCTTTTGTTGGCTATAACTGTAATGTGGCATTGACCAGCATGCCCAGTCATATATACTCTGTTTGGATCAAGGACGCATCCCCCTCCCCACCAGCGAACATGCTATAGCAATCAAAGACAGATCTATGCCCTTCCATCCTTGGATGGGGGCAAGGTAAGATTCTGTAACAGATTACTGTTCCCATCCCAAGATATCATGGCACTCAAACATTGCTAAGACACTTCATTTTTATATAAGATGCTTACTAAGAAATCCTAAAGTATGTTTCCCAAAGAGAGATTAATAATGTAATATCAGCAAAAATACATACAATGCTTTAAGATTTGCAAAGCATTTTATATGCCTGATTTCATTTAAACCTAACATCAATCTTGTGATTTAACTACTACAGCAGTTCTAGCTTTACAGATGAGGAAACTGAGGCTGAGAGAAGTTAAGTGACTTGCCTAGAGTCATATATCTATTAAATATGAGTCAAAATTTGAACCCAAGTCATTCTGGCACCAAGTATAACACTCTATATCCTATACAACATTAAAACTTTGTTAATAAGATAGTAAGATGTAGTGCTGTCAGAATAATATTGACCAGAGTATTTGACCAGAGAATTGTTACCTATCAATATTTAACTTTATTTGTACTACTGGAATCACTCACTCAATCAATAAGCATTTATTAAGCACCTACCACATACCAAACATCCTGCTAGATGCTGGGGATACAAATAATTAAATAGTTCCTACCTGAAAGGAGTTTATAGTCTAATAGAGGAGTGATAGTATATATTGTTCTTAAGGCTATGTTTCCTTCACTCTACATTGTTTCATGCACTTCTTCCCATGTTTCTACATGTTCTTCATCATTCCTCAAGAAGAACATTCCATTTAGAGCAATACGCCATAATTTGTTCAGTCATTTACCAATCATTGGGCAGATGTATCCAGGACTGGTTCTTTGTTTTTGTATGTTTGCTTGTTTTTCCTTGGCATGTGATCTCACTGGTTTGATGAACTGTCTGGGGGAAAACTCCCTTTACAAATCCAGGATCAGAAACCACTGTGTAATTTATAGACTTATGGAATCTTTTGGAGAGCTGAGAAATTAAATTACATGCCCAGGGTCACACAGACATTCCGTATCAGAGATAGAAGTTGAACCCAGGCTTTTTTCGCTTGCTCTTTATCTGCCCCATAACCAAAAATAATTCCATTATGGCATTTTTGTACATAAAAGTTTTTTTCTTTATGTCAATAACTTTCCCAGATGTAGACTCTATAGTAGAACTTGAAGCTGAAGGTCTTGAATAATTAAGCAATTTTTCATGCATACCAATATGGTGTCATCTTGATTGTGGTAGACAACATGGCCTAGATTGCTCACTTCCTTCTCCCCCTACTGTGGACATTCCATCACAGCCAAGGCTGCCCACCTATTGTAGAAGGAATTTTTCTGGCTTCTTAGATTTCTCTCTCACATTGTCTGCAATTGTATGGCCCAATTGTATTTCTCTCTGTACTATTTTATGAATCATCCTTTAGGTAAAGTATTTACCTTTCTTTGGTATATCATCACCCTCAGACAAACCAAGCACAGGAACCCAACCTAGTCACAATATTATTGGTGCTATATCTTATACCATCAGCATGAGTAGGTTTTTCTACTACCCATTAAAGAATTAGTCAATTTATTCAGCTCAGCACTCAGAATAAAGCCTTCTAAATGAATTAGGGTTTTCAGGTATTGATTTTTTTCCTGGAGTCTTGTACCTGAAGGAGGTAGAAACCACCCAGGTTAACTGGTAGCAAACCCTCCAACCAGGCAAAGTAATATCCAAATAGGAGGCAACTAGAAGCAACTTCTGACTATAGGGTATAAGATCTATCCATTCCACTGATTTCCTAGAAACTTTTTTTAAAAAGCAATTTAAATCCCTTTTCTCATCAATCCATTAATCAACGTGTTCTTCTGCCAAACACTGTTACCATAGTTTTACTCTATAGCCACTTTATTTATATTCTTCTGGTCTTTACCATGATGGGCTTACTTCAAGACCAAATGAGATTCTTTAAGGTCTCACCTATTATTATTATACACAATTGAAAAATAAGGAAGGAAATACATGAACTAAGGTTTTTTTGAGTGATAGAAGTGGTGAGGTAAAGTCCAGGACCTAGTAGCCATACACACTGGAGTCAATGCACCATATCTCCACCCTACAAGTAGTAAAGATCTCTCAACAATCAAGCTCTCAAGGATCATGGATGCATTCTTATGGGAGAGAAATGCTCATCACTTTTGAAATTTTATTTTCAATCTTACTTTATTAAAGCTATTGTTTGAATCCCTTTGCCGGTTCTCTGATGCTACATAAACTACAATGTCATCCGAAAGTTGGTATAATTTTGTTTCCCCTTCATTGATTTTTATGCCTTTAATCTCTCTTTCCTGTCTCATTGCTATCACAAGTATTTTTAAAACTGTCAAATAACAGGGATAAAACAGGCCATCCTTTCTTTACTCTCTCATTTACTAGGAAAACTTCTAGTATTTCCTTATTGCATATAATGCTAGTTTCAGGTATATATATTTATCATATCAAAAATTGCCTCTCTATGCCTTTGTACTATAAGGTTCTCAGCATGAATAAGTACAATGTGTTGCCAAAGGTTTTTTTCTACATTTATTAATATAATCATTTAGTTTACAGATGTTTTATGTTTAACATAATTATGCTTTTTCCCTAATTTTGAACTGTTTTGAATGACTAATATAAATACAATGTAGTTGGTTAAATACAACTTGAATAATTTGGGGACTATATTGCTGTAGTATTTTTGCTAAGATTTTGTTTAAAATTTTAATATTAATGTTCATTAATGGCATTGATCTCTATTTTTTTCTTGGCTCTTTTTTCCTTGGCTTAGGCATTAGGCATATGCTTGTTTCACAAAAATCAGTTGGGCAGATTATTTTCTTTTCAAAATTTTGAGAATAATTTATGTAGGCTGTGTATTAACTGTTTCTTTAACTTCTCAGGCAATTCAATTACACAAGAATTTTTAACCTAGAATCCCATGAAGTTTTAAAAAAAAGTTATGATTGTATTTTTGCAAAACTTATTTCCTTTGTGATCCTATGTATTTTATGTTGTTTTTAAAAACATTATTCTCATAAGTAGCTAATAGGTTTTACCAAACTGACAAAAGGGTCTATGACATTAAAAAAATGTTTAAAACTCCTCTAAAACTACAAATTGCAGAGCCAGTACTAATCTGCACTGGCAAAGAGAAATCCTTACCTATAAAACATTGCTCTGGTTTAATTTTAAAAAAGAGGTTCATCACATTTAACTCTAAATCCACTGGCAACAGGGTCTGTATTTCCTTTCCCTGATCTCTTTTGTTAGTCCATGATGGTTTTATTCCATTATGCTTTCTGAGATTGGGTGATTTAGTATCTCAATTTCATGTACTGTTAAATTAGGCTTTTAAAATATTTTTGTTGGCAATCTTCCACTTTCTTTACATTCTTGATATTGCTAGCATATAATTACACAAATAATTACTAATCTCCAATGGGCTAGCAAAGCATTGTTTTTGGCACACCTGTCCTGAATTCATAGACCCTCCAAAACTACACAATGATGTGGGAACAATAAATGCAGGCACAGCTGGACAAGCTGAATTGAACAGGGTGATTGAATACGTGGTGAACCACGTATACTTCCCAAAGTAGTTCAAGAAAGGCGTCTGGGAAAAAAAATCAGTGGAGAAGAACTTCTAGGGTTTTCACTTGGAAGCTGAATGTTGTTGTTATTGTTTGTCCTTCATTCTCAAAGAAGACCTTAATATCAGGAAGGTGATGCCATGATGTACAAAGGCAACTGGATTTAAGTGAGGGAGGGCTATGCAAAGTCACCAGTCTCACTTTCTCCTCCACAGATATCTGGGTCCAGTGGCTAGATATAGATCAGGACAACTGGGGAAGGTGAATGAAATTTTAACAGTGAGAATAGGAAGCATTTTCACCATTCCTTGTTTTCACATTGCCAAAGGATGGTGGCAATTGACTAATTTCCATTTCTAAACTCAGGGTAAAAAAATAGTAGCTTTTGGGGAAAGGATAGGAAAAGTTTCATTGTAACACTGAAAAAAATTTTTGAATACTTTATCTCAGTGAATTTTTTTCTGGGAATTGGACTTCTTCCAACAGCAATGGCATCTGTTCAATTATTCTAATAGTGCTAATTTGCAGCTTAAGGTTCACTTATAGGCTACACCTCCTCTCTTTGTTAGAGTTAATAGCAATCTCTCCAGTCTACATTCAAGCTGTCAGTCATAGAGATGTCTCTCTATAAACATCCTGATCTAATTTCCACAGACACTCTGAAACAAACACCTTGATTTGGTTTCTAAATTCAAAGAGTATACTAAGCATTTCAAATATCACATCACTGTATGCACTGTGGCATAAAAAACAAAGCCCACGTGGTGCTTGGGGAGCTTAGTCTAATTTGAGATGCCTGTTGTGATATCTCCCACAGTTCCATGCCACAGAATATAGAATATTACTGTCTCTAGCTGTTGTATAAGCATGAGAGTTATTGCATCCATCTGGCCTCAGTTTCCTCATCCAACAAATAATAATAATAATAATAAAAATAATAATAATAATAATAATCTTTACAAATAGTATCTCATTTGATCCTAACACTAACGCTGGAAGGGGGGTTCACCACATATTTAATCACCCTGTTCAATTCAGCTTGTCCAACAAGGAACCCAGAGAGAAATGAAGTCCTTTCCCAAACTGATGCATGCCAGTCATGAAAAGCAATCTGAATCTTCCAATGTTGTATTTAATTTCTAGACTAAGACATTACATAGCTAAATAAGCATCTTTAGATGGGGGTGGGTGGAAGGTAGTAGTCTACCTAGAATTAAGATTGTATCTGTAAATTACAGAATAGAAACTCAGGAACCCAGCATTATGTTATGGCAAACATTAATCCTGCATTTGTCTAAGAATTTCTATAAGAGATAGGAGAGGGGTTCAAATATAAATGATCTTCAACAGAACTTGGCTTGAATAGCCTCAATGAAGAACATCAAATCCCATCATGTTATGAAATGTGCTACAGAACTCGGATATCAAAGCTGTGTAATGCATATACAGACAAATTCTTGTTTTTAAAGGTTATGTTGTTGACTTTGATGATGATCTGGGTAGGAGGACATGCCTGGCTTCTGCCTTACATGACTTCTGAAATCCCTTCCAACTCAGATGCTGTGACTGTAAAATGATTTTGCATTCTTTCCACATCAGGCCTGACTGCAGTTTGTTTTGGGGTTTACGGCAGAAGTCACAATTATCATCATAACCATATCTCTTACCTTTGCTTGTCACAGTGATTCACAAGCAAAGTACTTCATAAGCACCAAAGCAGGCTAATAAATCCAAGCAGATAAGTAAGATGTGTGCAAGACGCTTGATTTTTTTTCAAAGAAAACTTTAAAACTGGTAATGGTAGAAAGAGATAATGATATACTTTTAATCATTATCTTTAAAGGACATCCATTTTAATGAATATTTGAAAGGGTTGCCCAACAAAGAGAAGTGTTACTTTTTTTTAAGAGTTAATCACCCAAATTAGGGAACACTGGATTTAGAGTGAAAAATGCGTAAGCATTTTTGACAAATGGCTCAGCTTTTTTCTATCTGCCTGACTGCAGACAGGTCACTTAACCTCTATGGTTCTCAGGTGTAAAATGATGGAGCTGGCTTAAATCAGTGCTATCAAACTCAAGACTTACTAAACTATACATAAGGATCCCTACCTCGCAGCATAGTGACCTAGAAAAACACACATTAACATTATCTATGTTCAATTGTATTTTCTTTTATTGCTAAATATTTCCCAATTACATTCTAATTTGTTTCAGGTGGCAGTCAAGGGGACTGAGTGGAACACTAGAGCACTGCGTCTGATCTCTGGTCTAGATGACCTCTAAGCCCCCTTCCACTTCTAACATTCTATGAAGGGAGATACTATAGGCGATATAATCATCACCGCCTCACATTGGTAAAGCACTTTTTTACAGGTTTCAAAGTACTTTCCCATGATCTCATTTGATCTCAACAATTATGTTGATGGGTGGACAGGGTAGGCATAATAATCCCTACTGTTGTGTAAATACTTCTTTACTGTTTCTCCATTAAACTGTGAGCTCTTTGACAACAGGGATAACATTGTGTCCTTCTACACAGCACTTGGCACACAGCAGATACTTAATGAATGCTTCTTGACTGACTGACACATTGAAGATAGGAAGAAAGAGCGGTTTAGAGAAAGTAATGGATTTACCTAGTCATACAGCTAGACTCCCAACTGGGAGTTGTAACTCCTACTGCTGTGCTCCCTCATTTTCACTTCCTATTCAATGGGTTAAGAACTAAGAAGAACATCTAGGGCAAGAAGATAAGTGAGAAGGATCATGCTGTAGTTGATAAAGAGCTGAGGTTCCACCCCTGCCTCATTTGACCCCTGACAAGTTACTATTTAACATCTCAGTGCTCCAGGCAACTCAACTTTAAGTGAAAAAAAATTGCTGCTTTTCATTAGAAAAGAAATGGATTTTAAAAGAGGGGGTAGAGTGGGTTACAGAGATATAACTTTCTTCCATTCTTTCCTCCACATACTCTGGGATCCAATGGCATCATACTCTTGTCTCACAAAACACTCTCTCTTGAATGAGCATTTTCTCTGGCTGTCCCCCATGCCTGGAATTCTTAAGCTCCTCATCTCCATCTCCTGGCTTCCTCCAAGTCCTCAACTCAAGTCCCACCTTCTAGAAGAAGCCTTCCCTGGTCCTCCTTAATCTTAATGCCTTTCCTCTGAGACTACCCTCAATCTATCCTTCATTTATTTTATTTATACACAATTGTTTCCATATTGTCTCTACCATCAGACTGTGAACTTCTTCAGAGACAGGACTGATTTTTACCTTTCATTTTATTCCCAGTACCTAATACAGTGCCTAGCATACGACAGGTACTTAAAAAATGCTAGACGACTGACTGTCCTGTGACCAACAGGCATTTTTCAGTATTTTCATAATTTTTTTACTTGAATGCATAGATGTCCCAGCTAGAAAAGAAAATAATTATCTAGTGGTCGGCACAGAAGACTCAAAGTGGATTCTCAGAAACTAATTTCATACGAAGATTCTAAGTAAAAGCAAAAATGGGAATTTGTATGGGCTTTTATTTTTGTTAGTTCAAGCTAAAATTATACTGACCCCATTGCTCTTCATTAGTGGAAATGTATGACAATTACCTTCAAGATAGCATTCTTTATAAGAAGATAAGCATGTGATACATTCAGACTAAAATCTGCTAAAAAAAACAAACTTCAGAAAATATGAATTGGAGCATATGGATTTTTTAACTAAAATTCATTCCCTTAAGATATAATTTTATACTTTTAAAAAAGACACTGAGAACATCAGTAAAGGCCAGAAGTGCAGATAACTGGGATTGAGTTCATTATAATTAAAGCTATATGTAATACAAAGCATGTGCTGAAATGTTTACTGCCTCCATCTGGCCAACCACATGTACAACTCAGAATTGTTGCCATTTGGAGAAGCTGAATTCTCTGCAAGCTTGTTTCTGACCCCAGGGGGACCCACTGGTGAAAAGACTTGGCATTTTTGCAAGATGTGGTCAACAGCAAAGAGCCCATTTGGGCAGACAGACATGGTGCTAAAGGAAGAGATGATGGCCAAGCTTGTTGCTGGGATCCTGGCTACCTTCTCTTTTCTGTGTTTCCTTTCCTGGGTAGGTGATCAAATATTGTCCTTTAGGTGGTCATGTTCAGATTTGTAGGTGACCATATTAATTCAAGTGGTCCAGATTCTTGTATTAAAGGAATAGAGCTGACTGGCAGCCACAGAAGTGTCTGTACCAGAGATGACAATCATATGCAAAAAGGAAAGCCCAAGTCCCTCATAAGACATGGACTTTGAAGGAGATCCTATGGTACCAAGGCCAGATATAAAATGGTACTCATCAATACTCCTGCAAACTGTTTTGTATTTAGTTGGTTTATCCATCTAACTGGTTAAAAGTATCCAATTATGGGTACTGCCTTACCCAACCAAAAGGCATAGTCATTTGTTCAGGGGTGGGGAAGCTGTGACCTTGAGGCCACATGTGGCCTTCTAGGATCTTGGGTGCAGCATTTTGACTGAGTCCAGGTTTCACAGAACAAATCCTTTTATTAAGTGGACTTGTTCTGTGAAGTTTGGATTCAGTTAAAGGCCCACACTTGAGGACTTAGAGGGCTATATGTGGCCAGGATCCCCACCTCTATTTTAGTTTATCTGACTGTCAATTTGTGCTTGTTGACTCTTTGTGTGTAGTGTTTCTTTTGTGTAGGAATAAATTCCTGTCCCATATCAGATTCATACTACACTTTTCTTCATCCCCTTCTGGGGAATCCTTTGGCATGATCTTAACCCTGAACTTTAAATAATTTGTCCCTGGGTATCTGGAATTGGAGTTTAAGCAACCTATGACTGTTAAAAATAAAAATAAAAGGTTAGAGGGAGGGATCCTAGCTCCATACTCATTAAAGGCCTGACTCCCCCAGGACTAAACCCAGTTGGAGCCGGGTTCTTCAATCGAGAGCACAGGGTCCCCTTAATGGGCCAGTGACCCAGCCTCTCAGGCTCAGCAGTGGTCCCTTAAAGTTAGATATAAATAGATATCAATGGCTTTAGAAAAATCTTTGGCCCTTACAGGGTTTTTCCAAAATTCATCCTCCACTTACCTTTGATTCTCAAAACATGAAACCTAGAGAAATAGCAAAGGCAAGGTTCTACAATGACCTGTCCCTTCCCTACTGTCAAGCTACGTGCCTGACTTCAGAGATTAAAGTACTTTGGCAAGCAGGTATAAAGCAGCCACATCAGGTCTTGAAACATTTATCATTCTGAAATCCCAACCCATTTTATCAGGACTTTTAAAAGCTCATCCACACTGAAAAAGCAATGCTCCAGAAATGTTTTCAAAAGATTCTTTGACTTGAGGTTGTAAAGCAAACATATTGTTAAAAATATAAAATGTGTTCCCAAAGAGATTTTCTTGTGACTGATTAGTAGCCATGATAATGTCATTATTAGTATTATTATTAATGACAACAATAATAAAGATTAACAGCCTACTTTAAATCTATATATTTCAGGCTAATGGCTCAGATTTGAAAGCCTTCTTACAGTACAGGTTATTAAGAGAGCTGTCAGCTCTTTCATATGTTTGAAGACAGACATGATGATAAACCTGACTTTTTTTCAATATTGTCTATGATCTTTACAGGGATGGGGGAAGGGGAGAAACAAAATGAATGCATAGAAAGAGGAACTTTTCTTTCTTAAAAGCAGAGAGTTATATTATTGGAAAGTCAGTCAAGTAGTAAGTAAAATCATATAAAGAAGCAAGTTGTATTGAATTATGCCACCAGGCATAAAAATGCTGATTTAGTCTAGATTTAAGAGCTAACTGATGGTGGATACACGGATGGATGGGTTAAGGCAGTGCCATAAGTACAGCCCTGAGAAGATATTAGAAAACAGCTTCTACAAGGAGTGCCAGAATAGAACCACAAGCCAGCAGAATCAGGGCTCTTGGTCCACTGCTGCACAGAGCCAGTCTCCATTGCTTTATCTGCCTTGTTAGAACAAGTTCAGTACCAACACAGAGGAAAGAAAGCTATATGGGAAAATGCAGCGTAGACAAAAGAGTCAAATGAGTGATGAAAACTCACAAAGAGCAAAATTAAACTAGGAATTTTCAGCAACTAGAATATACACAAACTAAAAATTAATTAATTTTTAAAAAAAATAATATATCCAAGTATATAAGCTGAATGCTTTGTGACTCATTATCACACATGTCAGTTCAGCAGGCCATCCTCCTTAAACATTGACATCATTGGGATTTCACTTTCCCTCTATGGCAAAAATAAATTGTTATAATAATATACTTGGCCAACAAAACTTTTTCTGTTCTAGTATGACAACCAGATTCAAATGAGCTATTAGAAAAAATTATGGCATCTTCTTTGTGTTTGTTTAGCATTTTTTACATTTTCTGAAGTCATCCTTTCTTTTATAATTTTCAGCATAATTCATCACAAGTCAAGAGCATGGTATGTGGCATTCTCAAAATGTGGAAGTGTGGTTTGTGGCAAGAGCTACATTGCAGGAGTTAGGAAGCTTAGGTCTAAAATCTAATGCTTACTTGCCAGCTCTGTGATCATAGTCACATCATTTAAATGTCCTGAACCTCAGTTTCCCTATCTATAAAATGGAGTCATGCCTCTCATACTATTTATCTTTACAGAATTGTGAGAAAGACATTTCATCTTCTATTATAATAAAGGTATATCTTTTTGTTATTACTTATCAACTTTGTGAATAGCAGTAATACAATGATCTAGCCTTGATCCTATCCAAGACAATCTCTTTTGAGTGTATATCCTTCTATGAGGCATAGTGTAGAACTACAATGACAACCAAGCATTTCTGTCTAGCTTAATGTACTAATGGCTGCAATAGAAAGGAAATTAATGAAGTCTAAAGTTTGATATGTATTCAAATTAGCTTTCTCAGGCCTCTCTTCTCATAGGTGAAATAAGACTAAATTTAAATTACTTCTCCCCAAAATAAAGAGTATTGATCACAATGGGAGAAAGGTCAACCAGGCTTAATCAGCTTTCAATAAGGTGTACTTACTAAAGTGACACAGAAGAACAACTGGTATAAAATATTCCCCCAAAATCCGTGAAAAAAAACTCTCCCACAAGTAGACTCTGAGTCAAGGAGACGTTGGTTTAGGATTAGAGAACTCAGGTGGCAAAAGGATAACCAACAATTCCTTGCAGTCCTTTTGCTGGAGTCTCCAAGATGTTTCCATTCATACAGGGTAGTTTTGTTTTTGTTTTATCTGGGTGGTGGGGTTGGCTTTTGGTTTTGTTTGTTTTGCTTAGCTTTTTGTAGTCTTGACCCTGTTTTTCTCATTTCATCCAGTCTGTCCTTAACTTCCAATGTAGACACTGCTGTCAACTACTTTGTGAACATTGCTAGTGTGGTGATAGGAAGAGAGGGAGTCCAACATCCTCCAGATCTCCAAAATTCTTGAAGTCCTCCTCCAGTCAAGAAGAGGAAGAAGGAAGTAATCTGAAACAGAGGCACTCTCTTTTCCTGGCCCAATGAGTGACTCCATTTGGGAATTTTGCTGGAATGCTCTTAGTTTGCTTGCATGTTCTGGATTCTGGACAAGCTTCTGACTTTGTACAATCTTCCCTTCTCTTTCCCTCTTTTTAGTCATGTTCCCCTCCCTCTTGTAACAGACTTCCTATGAACATGCTGCAGTTAATCCAATGGTATTCAAAGACTCTTTGAACTTGATCTAGTCTTTGATTGAGATATGTTATCACCTGGTTAAGGTATCTATGCATAGCATCTTACCAATGACTTCAAACAGGATGGGGTAATTACCTAGTACCCATACAGAGAGAGAAATATTTCTTTCCCTTAAATACCTTATTATTACTTCAACAGTCCTTTCAAATAACTAAACATAATGAGAGAATAAAAGCATAAAAGTCCAAACCATTTACCTGATAATTTTTAAAAGTGAGATAAAGAATATAAAAATTAATGTATAATCTAAACTAATTTGCATGGTATTTAGATTGAGAAGAAATACTCAGTGAGTTTGAAACTTTTCTTTTTGAAGGTAAAATTGAAGTATGGCACCAGCATTTAATTTTAATTTTCTTACTAACTGGGATCAGTTGTAGGTGGTAGGTAAAGTATTCACAATATTCACTTAACAAGTAAAATGAAACTCAAGGTGATAAAGGATAGAAGAACAGGTTACAACCAAAGAAAGTCTCCATCATTGTAAAGATTTTCATTTTATTTCCTGTCTAGCTCAAAGGACCAAGAAACTAAACAAAACAAAACAGAAGATAGCTCAAAGCTGATCTGTTCAATTCCACTTCATATTAATGATAGCATGTTTCTGCTAACTTATTAATAATAACAAGCTTTCCTGAACTTTCATATACGTTTTTGTACCAATTTTGATTTTAAAGCATCCAGGGCAGAAAACATTGGATAGAATTCAGTCACCTCTCAGAAAATAGCACGCTCAAAAGTTCTGTCACATATTAAAAGCTGGATTAATCACATGGACAGAAGCTAAGGAATGTTTTGCATTCACATTGGCCTGATCATCCTGCGCTGTGACCATTAGGGTTTATTTGTTTGTTTGTTTTTAAACTAACAATACTTGTGTCATAACTGTTTATACTAAGTGTCTTCTGGGTTTTTTTTTATTTTTAACTAATTAGTTAACAACATCACAAAGGAACCTCTAGAGGTAACAATATTTATGGAGCAGGATCTGGACTTTCAGGGAAAGATATCAGCTTTATAATGAGCTTCTTCCTTTACTATCTACAGTGTTATGGCAATGATACACAAATCCCATTTTGCTAATGGTCTTTACATTTGAATGAAGTCTTAGAAACAACCAATAAAACACATTTGACAAATTTTCTTTTTGAGGATTAGCTTGAAGAATGACACCAGCATTTAATTTCAATGGTATTTTCTTACTAATCAGCATTAGTTGCAGATGGTACCTGAAATACTAATTTAGCAGGGAAAGTAAAATTCAGGCTGGAAAGGATGCAGTGCAAAATTGACAATGGGATTAAGTAAAGAAAGTCTCCATAACTGTAAACATTTTCATTCCATTTCTCCACTGACTCAAGACCAAAACAGTACCAGTGTAGAGAGTACATTACTATCTTAAATTAATACACTATTTTAGAGCTTACAAAGTGTTCACATACTCTAGGCTCTTTGCTTATCAGAAAGGCAGGATAATCTTTATTACCTCGGGTTTTATAGTTCAGAAAACAAGTTTAGAGATTCAGTAACTCACCCAAGGTAGTTACACAGCTAGGAAATGACAAAGCCTCCATTTTTTAAGTCAGGTCTTTTGACTCACAATCTAGATTTATTCCTGCTCTACAAAGTTGTCTCTAGGATATATGAGAATATAATACCCGAAGAATCACTCTACTGTTATTTTAAATGTGGCTATGATAAGAGGATTGAGAGGAAGAATTGCTGTAAAAATACAAAAGCATAGCTACCAATGGAGTGATATGGACATGGGTTGCTGGGGAAAACCTACTGTATTTCACCACATAATCATTGCAGATTTTATGCCAAATTTTTTTGCAAAAAGTGGAGTGCACCCATTATATGAAGCTTTTTAAAAAAACTTTTGTTATTACTTAAAAATCATTTATTATTAAACTGTCTTTGGTACAAGATTAGGATGTGTGAAATACTTGCGAATATGTTAAAACTGAATACTGACAATGCACGTCCATGGAAAATTCTAGTTCACTGCTCACAATGCACATATATGTATGCCACTGGTGAATATATTGCTGCTCTGTTTCCCATATAAGCGGTGTGATGAACAGAATTATACCATGTGATGATTATGTAATAAAAGGTTATAAACAAATTTTTGGACTGCAAAAACTGGATGTGACGATTACGCAGTGACACCGATCATTCAGGGGGTGCTGATTATGCAATGAAATACGCTATTCCCTTTATTCCCACCAAGGTGATGGTGGTAATCAAGATTCAGTGGATTCAAGCTATCTCGAAGGCACCCAACACTTCTCAATTAGAATAGACAGCATGACATAGTGGAGAGAGGACTTAAATGGCGACCGTGGAAAACTGGGCCCAAACTCCATTATTAGATACCAACAAGAAGAGTAAGGGCAAGTTCTTTAACTTCCCTCAACCTCAGATTCCTCATTTGTAAAATGGGAATGATAGGAGCTCCTAGCTCATGGAGTTGTTATGAGAATCACAGAAGATAATACAAGTAAAGTGCTTTGCATTAATAATAATAAGCATT
>CM053598.1:193006923-193021107 GCA_028646575.1 Pseudocheirus occidentalis
GAGAAGGTAAATATGGGAAAGAAATCATAAGGAACTTATCAAAGTTGAACTATTTACATGCCAATATGGAAAAATAATAATAGTAACTTATAAACTTTTCTGAGGATAGGTGAAGGAAATACAAATGGGTATATATATATATATATATATATATATATATATATATATATATATATATACACACACACACACACACACATATATATATACACACACACATATATATGTATACTTATACATATGTCTATATAGGAAGCTATATATGCGTATGAATACATATCTGAGCATGTGTGTATATGTGTACATAGAAGGTATAGGATTAATTAAATACAAAGGGATGATACTTTAAAAGGTGAAATTCTGAGGTGGGAGACGACTAGAATGAGAGGAGACAGGGAGAGACAAAATGGGCTTAATCATCCCATGTAGAAGAGGTAATGGATAACTGTTACAACTTTACTTTCATTTACTAAACTCTAAACTGGGCATCATGCCACCCAAGAGAGTAGGGGGCATGGGGATGAGAGGCGGGATGATGGAGGGGAGGGTTGCTGGAAGTAAAGGGACAGGGACAGGGTAGAGAACAGAACTGGGGTGGGGCTGGGATAGGAAGGAGGGACATATGATCAGACTGTCACAATAGGTCCACTGTGAAGATGTCCTGTGTAATTATACATGCACAGCCTGTATAGAATTGCTTGTCCTTCCAGTGGGAGTGGGTGACAAGGGAGGAACCGAAAGAATCTAGAATTTAAAACTCTGCAATACATGCAACTAGGAATTAAGATACACAGGGAATGGGGTAGGGAAACCCTCCCTGCCCTACCAGAAAGTTAGAAGAGTGTTGGAGGAGGGCACAAAAGAGAGCAGATTGGGGGAGGGGCTTTACAGTGGGATCACTGTTTTGGGGTTGGGGGTAGGGAAAAAATAGGGAGAAAATTTGTAACTCAAAAATCTCATGGAAATGAATGATGTAAACAAGAAAACAAATTAAAATTTTATATTAAAAAAAGAAATATAGAGGAATCCTATGAATGGAAAGAAAAAAATCTCTACTATTTGATATGATTCCTCTATAAAACAAACAAACAAACAGGAAGGGTTCTTTGAGGTCACTGAGTCCAATGCACCAATCTACTAATTTTGTAGATGAGGAAACTAAAGCCCAGAAAGACTAAAGGATTTGCTTTGGGGAACACAGCTAGTCTGTATCAGAACTGAGATTCAAACCCTGGTCATTTGGGTACAAGTTCAATACTCTTTTCCCTATGCCATGCTTCTTTTTCCCAACTCAACTGAGTCATAACTAGCATGATAGAGATCTTAATGCTTGAAGACCAGCTTTCTTCCTTCTTTCCTTCCTTCCTTCCTTCCTTCCTTCCTTCCTTCCTTCCTTCCTTCCTTCTTTGGGACAGGAGTGGTGGTGTTTGTTTTGGGTTTTTTTTTAGTTTTATTTACATAACATGGTAATGATCCTAGAACAGAAGGTCCAAGAATATTTGTCCACAAAACACTTTGAGGCTTGAAACATAGAGAATTTCATTTGTTCAGTTGTCTTTCAACTCTCAAACCCCATTTAGGGTTTTCTTGGCAGAGATGCTTATGTGGTTTGCCTTTCCTTTTCCAGCTCATTTTTCAGATGAGGGAACTGAGGTAAACATGATTAAGTGATTTGCCCAGGGTTAGTAAATGCTAGTAAATGCTTGAGGCTGAATTTGAACTCAGGAAGATGTCTTCCTGACTTCAGGCTCAGCACTCTACTTACTGTGCCACCTAGTTGCTGACAGAATCTATGGTGATTATCACATGGGAATTTTAGAGTATGTATATTTTTCAGCACAAAGGGTATGTTTACAAAAAATGATCATGTGCTAAGGCACAAAAGAAGTCACAAATAAATGTTTTAAAAAGGACAGAAATATTCAGAATATCCTTTACAGACCATAAGGACATAAACTATCATTTTAAAATAATAAAATATATAATTGATAGGGAAATAGGAAGAAAAATTCAGGCATAAATGGGTAAAAAATAATAATGTGCTTAATAATTAAGAGATCAAAACTATTTTAAAGGAATATGATAACAATTGTTCATTTTCATTATCATTAACAATGAAAAAGCAAATGTATGGTATTCAACTAAAGCAATCAAAACTAAAAACAAAGCAGAATTTAGATATCTAAACACTCCACAAGAAAGAAAACTAATAAATTGACAATGCAATTAGCAAAAAACTATAAAAAGAGAAATTTTTAAAAATTACAAGTGCAGAAACAAAATTTCAAACAAAAGAATGAACTGCTTTTTATTTAAAAAAGAGATGAGCATAACTGATAAACCATTACATAATCTGAAGTAGAAATAAGAAAATTAAATTACCACAACACAAAAATTTAAGGGAAATTCATGATGAATGGATTAGAAATACAGTTAATATTGTCATTTCTAATAATTCGTAACAACTGATATGCATGATATGCTTTAATGTTTATAAAGCATTTTAAATATATTATTTCATATGATGATAACCAACCCCATCCTGTCAATTAAATAGTATTATGTCCATTTTACAGATACAGAAACTGAGGCTTAGAGACTTAATTGGTCTCACCACCACTAATTTTCAGTGTCAGATTCAAAACCAGGTCTCTCCTGACTTCTAATCCAAAACACTTTCTACTATACCACTATAACCCTATATCACTACACAATTATCCCATCTACATCATAACTTGCCCCATCATTGTGAATTAGCATAAGAAATTAAATAGGAATTTTGGGGGAAGGGGAATTTTGCAGAAGCCACAGACAACATACAAATACCATCAGATGACATAGAAAAAGTTTAGAAACTCAGAAATTCATAAAATATATGTATAAATTACATAACATCAACATATTTTATCTTTTAATGTCCAAATAATTCAGACTTCTTCCCTGGTATGAAGGGAGAAACAAAAAATTTTAAGTAGGTTTTTCTAATTGCAAGGGTGCCATAACCCTAAACCAACATGATGTGGAAGGGATAACTGGATTCTAGTATATGAGAACAAAACTTTAAAATTTAAATGAAATTAATGAATTTCTATGAAAATAGAGAATACGTGAATGATTAAAATGGGGAAGAGAGATTTTTAATCAACCTGATCTAAAAAAAAATATTTATTAAACAAGTCATAAATTAGTTTATCTTTCCCCTCTTCCCCCCCAAAAAAACTATGGTTCTAATGAATTTAAAAGTGAATTAAAAAGTTAATTTAGATTAAAACCAAGAAAGTGATGGTGTTTCGATATTAGAAAATTTCCCAGCAAAGTTAGTCATATTAGTAACAAGCACAATTAACATCGCATCATTTTATCTATTAATGGAGAAAAGACTTAAAAAATGGAGCACTTTTTTGTTTTTTTATTGATGCCATCTGTTTATCACATGACAACTATAAATAGAGAGATATAAAATAGATGTAAATATATCCCATCTCGTCTTACTCCCACCCATAACACATAGTCATTTTACCCCTCATGACTAAGAATTAAGTAAAATCAGCTAACAAAATGATTGCACCTCTTGGCAGAGGTAACATTCCAAATCCATAGTCCCTCACCTATCAGTTGAGAGGAAGAAAGTGTCTTTCATTACCTGTTCTCAGAGATCAAGATTGATCACTACAATTAATCTGATTTGGCTGGGTTTTTTACATTTATTTATACTACTTTCAGGTCACTGAGTCCAATGCATCCAATGTACTCATTGTGCTATATTTTTTTACATTTATTTATACTACTTCAGTCATTCTGAATATTGTTCTACTGGCTCCACTTATTTTACATCAGTTCACACAAGTCTTCTGGAGTTTCTCTGAATTCCTCATGTTCATCATTTTCCAAGACACAACAGTATTTTACTTCATTTGGGTACCATATTTTGTTCATGTATTTCATTGATGGGTACCATTTTATTTCATGATTTTTGCTACCACAAAAAGTATAGGACTCAATTGGGTTAAAAAAAATTCTAAAGGAAAAAATCCCAGGAAACGACCTTAATTAGATAAAAGCCTTTATCTAAAACCAAAAGCTAGCATTTTCTTTTTGTAATGGAGAAACACTGGGTTATTTCCAAAAAAAAAAAAAAAACAAAACAAGAATGACCACTGTCGCCACTATTATTTGACATAGTGCTGGAAATGCTAGCTATAGCAATAACATAATATTGGAAATGTATGCCTGATGACCGGAAAATAGCTGAACAAATAAAATATACAAAAGGACAAAAATATTTGCATATCTCCCCATGTTCCTTTGAATTCTTAATAATTGTCTTTCCTAACAGCATGATTCCAGTATAATAATATATAATAGTTTGTTCAGCTCTTCCCCAATTGTTATGAACATATTAAGTTCCAATGTTTTTTTTTTGATTCACTAGGGTTTTCTTGCTGTTCCTGTCTTTTGTTTGTATATTATTCAATGAGTTCTTCCTTCCTTCCTTCCTTCCTTCCTTCCTTCCTTCCTTCCTTCCTTCTATATTGGGACCCACTTTTAAAAAATTCTTCACATTTGTTTTTTATTTCACATTATGTTCAATTTATATAACATAATTTCTTCAGCCATATTCCAATGATTTGACACCCAAATTTTCCCCAATATTTTTTTAAATAATAAAAGCTAGGAATATTTTTGAGTAGATAAGCTCTTTGTAGGGAACCACTACTTAGCATGCAATTGCATGTTGCTTCCTAAAAAGATTGTACCAATTTATAATACCCCAATACTGTATCAATGTACCTGATCCAACATCTATGCCAGCACTTAACTTTATCACTGTCCAGTATCTTAGTCAATTTCTTTGGTGTAAATGAGATTTTGAACAAACATTTTTAATTTGGTTGTTGATAATTTGTACAATATCTAACATGAAATACATATTTATGTGTATATACATACCACATATGTATGTATACAAACAACTTGTATTATATATGTATATGTACATAAAATATATGTGTACACGTATACACATAGACATATATTGTTGTTAGGTCATTGCAGTTGTGTTTAATTCTTTGTGACTCCTTTTGGGGTTTACTTGGCAAACATACTAGACGGTTTGACATTTCCTTCTCCAGATCATTTTGCAGACTCAGAAACTGAGGCAAACAGGATTAAGTAATTTGTCCAGAATCATACAACTAGTAAGTGACTGAAACCAGATCTGAACTCATGTGGATGACTTCCTGATTCTACGCCCAGTGCTCTATCCAATGCTTAACCTAACTGCCCATATAGGTATATGTGTGTGTCACACACACACACACACACACACACACACACACACTACTCATTAATTATTATTCTTTTGCCACTTGCCTATTAAAGAATGGCTTTTACACCATATCTGATTTTTAAAAGATATATATACAAGATAGAAGCAAGACAAGTAACTGAAGATGAATACAGAGAGTAACATGAACCTCTAAAAATAGCCTCAGGTGTGTCAAAGCTGAGAATTATCTGAGACCAGTGAAGAATGCTAAAAGTAAATAGGAAAACTTATGAAGTTCACTTAGAAAATTGACTCTGTTTCCTCTTTTTAAAGATTTGTTGTATTGATATATTTTATTATTATATAAAATTTATTTTATTTTATGATATATTTTGTTACCTTGATTTTCTGAACATATCCAGTGCCTGCCCAATGAGTCTTCCTTTATAACAAAGAACAAAGGGGTGGGGAGGGTTTGAGAGGGAGAAACAGTTTAGCAAAACTATACTTAGAGTGTAGTTTGAGTCTGACGTACAATATTAAACACCCATAGTTCTCCACCCCTTCTCCTGATTTGCAAAGAAGGTAGGAAGGTAAGTACCTCAATTTTCTCAGCAAAGTAGGATATAAAGTCATCTCAAAGAAGTAGGATGGCGATTAGGGGCTTTAGAAGAGTGGGGAATATTTGGGGAGCTTCTGGGAAAATATGTTGAGTTCAACAGGAAATAAATAACAAGCTCCTTGTGCCTAATAATGAAAAAACAAACTTTTAAAACAATTTTTTAAACCAAGTAATCCAATCAAGTAGACTTTCTTTTTCAAATTTAAATCAACCAAGCCTGATTTGGGCAGTTACATAGATACATATACATATACACATACACACACACACACACACATACACATACACACACATACACATATACGTACTTTCTCTGAAATTACAGCTGCTTCAAGACCATATTGAGTAGGAGGACTCATGTCATAGCCATGAATTCATATGTCTGAACTCCTCTCAAAACAATCATATGATTGAGTAAAGAAAAAAAAGACTTAGGGAAGCATATTAATATCTTATAAGGCCTTGGAACACTCAGTAATTAATTTTTCATCGGTAGATTGTTTTTATTTCAATAGTAAGACTAGCTATCACCTACAATAAACAATGATGTCAGAGAGTAAACAGGAAACACAGAGCAAATGCGACAGGAAGCAAAGATGTAAAGCCTCTTATTTCTACTCCCCTGGCCTACCTTCACAGAGAATTTGTAAATGGCAAGTCTGGTTGTCGAAAGCATTTTCTTCATGAATTCCTTAGGACTGGAATGGAAAATATAAAGGAAAATAAAGAAATAAATGGAGGTATGAATGGTGATGGATGGTTGGCATGGTTTAAAAGTAACACGAAGACTTGCATGAAATAATGAACAGTGAACTGAGCAGAACCAAGAGAATGTTGTGCATAGTAACAATATTGTTCTAAGAACAACTTCAAATGACTAAGTCATTTTGAGTATCACGAATACTCAAATTAACTACAAAGGACCTCTGAAGAAGGTATCTGCATCCAGAAAAAGAACTAATGAACAGAAGTATGTACAGTATGATTTTACATATATATATATGTATGTATGTATACACACCCACACACATATTTAAATGGTAGCCTTCTCTAGGGAAGGGTGGGGAGAGAGCAGAAAAAGTACACAGTAGAGAACAAAAGAAAACTTGTATAGTACATATTACATAGATGTATAGTATTTATTACATAATTTAAAAAAAGTAAACAGTGTGAAATGGAAATTCATGGTTCTATATAGAATCCTCTTTTATGTTGTGCTATGCACATGGAATTTTTGTCTTTTTGTATTTAAGTTCAAAATGAATAATTTTTTTAAAGACTTTAACAAAGACTTCTGAAACTATATCTTACATATCTATCTAGTATTAACCTATGCTTTTCAAATGTAGCTGTGTAGAAAGATTTTGTTTCATTAATCCCTTTTAAATATCATAAGATTTAGAGCCAGATAGGACCCTTAGGGGATCACCTCCAGGGCAGGTGCTTTATTTACTTCACCACCTAGCTGTCCCCCAAACTTATTCTTAATTCATTTAGGTCTTTATCTTTTAAAATGTATTTTGTTGTGGTATATGATTTTGATGGAATACTACTGTGTTATAAGAAATGAGTAGGATGCTGTCAGAAAAAGTTGGGAAGACTTACACAAACTGATGCAAAGTGAAATGAGCAGAACTGGGAGAACATTGTACACAGAAACAGCAATATTGTACAATGATCAGTTGTGTATGACAGCTATTCTCAACAATACAAAGATTGAAGACAATTCTGAAGGACTATGATGAAAAAATGCTCTCCACCTCCAAAGAAAGAACTGATGGAATCTGAATACAGATTGAAGTATACTTTTTTAAACTTTATTTTAATTTCATTTTTGTCTATTTTCTGTCACAATATGACTAATAAGGAATTATGTTTTGCATGATTCCATATGTAATAACCTTTATTAACTGCTTGCCCACTCTGCAATAGAGAAGAGAGAGAGTGAGAGAATTGGGGATTCAAAATTGGAAAAAAAAAACCCCCAAATGTTAAAATTGTTTTAAAATGTAATTTAAAAAATAAAATATTAAAATTAAAATAAATTAAAATAAGTCTCTTTTATATATCAAAATGCTGGGTTTTCATCCATTTTCCCTTATACTTATTCATTTTATTAGAAAATCTAAATAATTTACGATAGAGTACTATTAAATTTATGCTTTCTTCCATTAAATAAGGAAAAAGGACATTGGTGAAGAAATAATGGCTATACCAGATGTCAAATTTATTATAACAGAAGTTTTAAAAAGCTGGTACAGAAAAATATATAAAGAAATAGATCAGTCTCATTTGTAAAATATATAGAGAACTGAGTCAAATACAAGTCATTCCCCAAATGATAAATGGTCAAAGGATATGAACAGGTGGTTTTCAGAGGAAGAAATTAAAGATATCTATAAGCATATGAAAAAATGCTTTAAATCACTATTGACTAGAGAAATGCAAATCAGAACAACTCTGAGGTGCCAAAACAGGTCAGACTGGCAAAGATGACAAAACAGGAAAATGATAAATGCTGGAGAGGATGTGGAAAAATTGGAACACTGATGTATTGTTGGTGGAGTTGTGAACTGATCCAACCATTCTGGAGAGCAATCTGAAACTATGCTAAAGGGCTATCAAACTGTCCATAATACCCTTTGATCCTGCAATACCACTTCTATGGCTGTGTCCCAAATAGATCATACAAGTGGGCGAAGAACCTATACGTACAAAAATATTTATAGGAGCTCTTTTTGGGGTGGCAAAGAATTGGAAACCAAGGAGATGCCCATCAATAAGGGAATGGCTAAACAAGCTGTGGTATCTGAATGTAATGGGATACTACTTCTATAAGAAATGAGACACAGACAGACTTCATAATAACCTGGAGAGATTTATATAAACTGAAGCCGAGTGAGTAGAGCACAACCAGGAGAACATTGTACACAATCATAGATACATAGTATCTGTGATGACTTAGATTGGGCTCCTCTCAGCTATGGAAAGTTATAAGACAATGCCAAAAGACTCATGATGGAAAGGGCTATCCACATCCAGAGAAAGAGTTGTGGAGTCTGAACACAGACTAAAGCAAACTATTTGCTCTCTCTTTTGTGTTTTTTGTTCCTTCTTTCTCATTGTTAATTCCACTGGTTATAATCCTTCTTTACAACTTGACTAATGTTTAATGTAAAGGTATTTCTAGAACCTATATTGGATTGCATGCCATCATAGAGGTGAGAGGGTAAGAGACAGAAAATCTGTAATACAAAAACTTGTAGAACTGAATGTTGTAAACTAAAAGCAAATAAATAATTTAAAAAGAAAAATATATATCAATGAAACAGAATAAAGGACAAAGAAACAAAACAAAATAAAAATAAATGATCAGTGCTTGATAAAATCTTGAAGAAATTAATCAAATACTCAAAGAAGTATATAAAAAACTAGTACTTGAAAAACTCATTCAAAAATACCTGGAGAGTGGAATGATCTATTCCATCTAAAGTTCTGCTGGAAACTGAATAGTTATATGGCAAGGAGACAGAAGGGGACTGAATTCACAACTCGAACTATATATCCCTCTCCTCTCTCTCTCTCTCTCTCTCTCTCTCTCTCTCTCTCTCTCTCTCTCCATACACACACACATACACACACACATATATTATATCAATCTAAATAGATCTGTGATCTGAATCTTTTAAGGACATTTATTTAAATTGAAGAAATAGATAATATGAATAAACTTTGAACAATTAAATTATCTTTAAATATATTTTTTATTTTTCTTTTAAGAAAAATATTGAAGTAAATCTTAAGATTATGTGTTTTTAATCTGTGGTCCACAAACTTGTTTTAAAATAATTTTATAATTATTTTCCTTTATAATTCTATATTTTTATTTTATGAAATTTAGAACATTCTTCTGAGAACTTCATTCTTCTGAGAACAACCAGACTATCAAAGGAGTATATGATGCAAAAATGGAAAATAACCTTTCATTAGAAAAAGGTCTACAATACAGAATACATAAAGAATTGATGCTTATCTATAAGACTAATATATACTTCCAGTAAGGCAATGGTCAAGAAACATCAACAATTTACAAAGGAAAAGGGAACAAAAAGATACAAGCTGTTAAAAGTATGAAAAGATGCTGAGATTCACTAAAAGAAATGTAAATCAAGAGAGCCTTCATGTACACATTTTACACGGTTATAGAGGTAGCTAGGTTCACAGTGTGGTTTTTTTGGTCCTTCATTCTAGAAGAAGACTGGGACATCAGGAAGATATTGCCATGACTTGCAAGTGAATTGGATTTAAGTGACAGACATCTATGCAATCACCAAGGTCACTTTCTTTTCTGGAGCCATGGCAAGGGCTTTTCTGGGTCCTATGGCAAGATATAGATCAGGACAACTGGAGATGGTCCAGGATGCTGTGGGCAACCTTAATTTATTTGTAAGTTAAGGTCTTCCTAAGTTCTCACTTTGACTGAGGCAACACCCATTCAGTGATTAGGGATGTTTAAGAAATGAGCCAAGGGACAGTCCCTTTAATCTTCCCTTTCCTCCAAAAGGAGAAGAAACAAAGGACAAAGGAAAAAAATCTAAGTGGGAGGGGAAGAACCTTTCTGACCGAAAGAGAAATAATTACTATTTATGTTCACTCTGAGCCATAAAGGCCCAAGAAATAACCATTAAGTGGTGCTTGGACAGGGATGTATTGTTGGCCAATCAATGCAAACCAGAGTCAATTGGGTTTAAGACTTGGTCTTTAAGAAAGAAAGACAGGGAAAAGAGAGGAGTAGTCAGCACAATCAATGTTCCAGACTTGTGCTAGAGAATAAGATTATGAGGTTTGCAGCCAAAGAGACCCAAGGAAGTGACAACCAGGAACACCCTCTCATATCTCCTTTGTGTGTATGTGTGTCTGTGTGTGTCATATAATTCATATACAAACCACACAAGAGGATGAAGATACTGATACGAAGTAGACATGTGAAAGAAAGGCAATACAACTGGTCAATGAGGTTTCGAAGATGACAGTCATGGGAAGGCTATAGGAGAAATGATAGAAACTTCTGTATAAGAGGAATAGGGGACTAGATATTTAAGAGATTTCAGTCATCTATTTTCTCAGGAAGTTTTCTGGGGTCAGAAAGTCAGCCAGGAGCCCACACTCCCCAATTCAAAGAAACTGTAGATATCCAGATGAGTAGTATTTAAACATCAGAAGGGAGAAGAGCCAGGAGGAAAGACAGAAATAAGAGACAAACTATTGGGAATACAAGTAAAAGGATAAAAGGCAAATAATCCAAGAGAGAGAGAGACTGGGTATAATATTCATTTCTAAGCAGATAAATGAACAGAGAGACTCAAAGAGTACCTTTGTAGAGTGGCAAGATTATTGACTCTGGAGTCAAAGGGATCTGGGAATCTGATTCACATCTTATATATACTACCTGTACAATCGTGGATGAGTCACTCAACCACCATGGGTATAAATTTCCTCATCTGTGAAATGATGGGGTTAGAATCAACAGCCTCCGGGGTCCCTTCCAGCTCTAGATTTTATAACTGAGATAAAATGAATAAAAATTTGGGTCATGAAATTTTGAACAAGTATCACACTTAAAGGAAAATATATAAAAATCAGGGGTACCTACTACTGAAAAAGGTAATTAATTAGGCTACCCAGAAGTTATAGAACAACAGTAAAGCAAGCAGGAATGGTTGAATGGCCAAAACAAAACATGAACAAGATGAAATAAAATGTAGAATAAAAAGAGTGGTCAGAAACTGATTTGTGTAATTATATACCAGCAAAACTAAGAATTTAAGAGAAATGGAAGATTGTTTACAAAAATATAAAATACCAACAGAAACTGAACTATCTATAAAGGAAGTACCAAAGAACCCTCATTCAGATGGGCTTTCAGGTGAATTCTATCAAATATTAAAGAACAATCAATACTCAAACTACACAAGATTTTTTTCCAAAATTCAAAAAGTAAAATATTCTTTAGAATTCTATTTATGAAATAAATATTGTCTGAATATCAAACCAGGTCAAGTCAAAGTGAAGAAAGAGAATTATGATTCAAGATCACTATTGAATATCAAATAAAAAAATTAAATAAAATCTTGGAAAAATGACTACACAGACACAGACACATACACACATATATAATTTTCCCCATCACTGAGTTGATATTATAACAGAAATTGTAAGACTGACTCAGCAGTAGAAAATAATAAAGATCATATTAAAAACAACCAAAAAAGCTTCAAATTACACGACCATATCAATACACAATAGCAAAATCTGAGGAAGGGCTCAAGTTGGAAAGTCTTCCAATACTAGCCTGGCTATGGACTATATGTCTTTCATCTGAGTTACCAAGCTAAATTCAGAGTGTATTAACAACAAATGGTAGACAACTGGGTGGAGAGTTCTTTTGATCACAACAATTCATTAAGATTGTCTATTAAGATATAAATAGGCTCTGATTTGCTTCAGTGGAGGATCTACCTACATTATAGATTCTTAAAGAACTCGAATCAGTCCCCAGAAGGTATTGAAGGGTAACTGATGAGATCTCTGAGATTCTATATATACTTAATAAGAGTAATCAAGTTACCTCCTACAATAAGCCTTTCGAAACAAGGTAATGAAATGGAACCCAAGGTATGAGTGATAGGGCATGATTTTGTTCAATGAGCTAAAAGATACACTTCTAACTAGTTTCCAAGCTCTCATTCTGAGGTTCTTACTCATGTATTCACTTCTCCTGAAAGACACAGAAACAAAATGCTTATTGATTTGTACTTTACAAGTCTTCAGTCAGCAGTAATTCAAGATTTATATGCTGAGTGTTGCAAGAAAGACAATAAGCAATTTCTTGGACCAGGTTCCAGTGTTAATAATATTTAAAGTCTACTGAGATCTAAGACAGTGGAAAACATCACTAAATTCAGGACCTTCAGTAAGTATACCTTTGATTTAACTAAGGCATATACAAAAATAAAAAGAAATATATAAATGAAGGAGAGGAGGAAGAAGGAAAAAGGAAGAAAGAGAAAGGGAAGGAAGGAAGAGAAAAAGGAAGGAAGGAAGGAAGGAAGGAAGGAAGGAAGGAAGGAAGGAAGGAAGGAAGGAAGGAAGGAGGGAAAAAGAAAGGAACCAAAAACACCCACAGAGCTAGTTAGTAGAAGCTGCTTCAAAATAAGGGGGAAAAAATCACATATAGAATTCATATATACTTAAAGGGAGTATAGTGATTAGAGCAGAAAGAATACAGAAACCTATTCCCATGTATGCGTACTATCCACTGCCACTCTAACATTTTGAAAATACTTTACATTTTCAAACTGTTCCAAAATCATCATTATTAGTCATCCCCTAATGAGCCCAATGGTTCTTTTCCTTTCTTCAAAAAAAAAAGAGATTGGTTAATGTTGAGTCAATGTTTATTTTATTTAATCACATCATAGTCTGGGACCACCATACAAACAAACTAAATACTACTTAAAAAGCAAGTGGTTTCTTTCTGCTTTTTCACCCTTCAGTCAGTGTACCACCAGAAACACATTACATTAAAATACATTAAAGCATTTAGAATCAAAGGAGACATTTGTTTAGTGTTCCAATCTGAGCTGTAAGCATCTTCAGAGACTTGTGGTCAACTAGATGCTAATCTTTGCTACTGAAATGTTATTATCACTATTAAGCACCTAGTATTTGAGGGGAAGCAAATTTTAGTCATTCAAATGTGATAAAAATGAGAGGAAGACTTCACCACTCCTTTGAGACTAGCAAGATTCTATTAAGGAAGATGGATACTGGAATGTGAAATTTCTAAATCTTGGAACACTCCATGAAGAGTTTTGCCAAAAAAGAGTTTTGGCCAAAGAAGTTACCTAAATTGGAAAGAAATCTGGATTATCTTCTCTAAAAAAATTATAGAATACTCACATATTTTAGGACACATTCCCTTGGGAGTTTGCTTGCCTAGGGTTTTCTGAGCAGTGGTACCAATCAAGAGAACTAAATGCTGATGGCTTTACACAGCTAAATAAAACATTAAAGTTCTGGTAATGAGAGAAAAATACATCAACAAAATGGTTTTTCAATGATAATATATGACTTGCATAAAATTTTATATTTCTTAAATATACCTTTGAAATTTCAAAGTCAGTGACTTTTTTCCCCTTACCTAATGAAAACTTGATTGGAACTAATAGAGGTTCCAAATTTAGCAGACCTGTAACTAGTAGAATTTATTGCTTGACAACTGTGCACAGTT
>CM053598.1:193021207-193074181 GCA_028646575.1 Pseudocheirus occidentalis
TCTCTCTCTCTCTCTCTCTCTCTCTCTCTCTCTCTCTCTCTCTCTCTCTCTCTCTCTCTCTCTCCCCCTTCCTGCCAGTGCCTACTCTGCGCCAAGCTCTGTGTTGAGCACCTTAGAAATATCTCATTTGATCCTCATAACAACTCTG
Source organism: Pseudocheirus occidentalis (assembly GCA_028646575.1). Lineage (NCBI taxonomy): Eukaryota > Metazoa > Chordata > Mammalia > Diprotodontia > Pseudocheiridae > Pseudocheirus > Pseudocheirus occidentalis. The sequence goes on from CM053598.1 coordinate 193,021,356, forward strand.
GGAGATAGGTACAGTATGATCCCCATTATTAATAACATTCCCATATGGTCAAATTGCAAAAGTTAAGACCTTATTCCATTTGGCCCCAGAGGCTAAATGTAGTAAGGATAAATGGGGAAAAATTATGAGAAGGTAGATTTAGACTCAGTGAAAAGAAGAACTTTCCAACAATTTATACTGTCAAAACTCAAAGCATTCTGCCTCATAAGACACTGAGGTTCTTCTTGCTGGAGTTATTCACCTACTCAGGAGGCATGTTATAGAGGGTTATGCTTTGGGTAGAAAGGGAAGGGGATTTGGGTTTAAGGAATCTGAGGGATAGTGAATGGAGATAGTACTTTAGATAGTACACATGCCCTTCCCAGAAGCAATGGGAGTATGGCTCTTTCCAGAACAAGACATGTTTGAAAAGTGAAATTTTCTTCACAGAGAGCAAAACATGGACCTGGAAAAGGAAAAACAGCACCAGAGGCTCCTAATGTCTAAGAACTTGTTTCTTAATAACAGAAGATTTTATTATTATTATTATTCATGAGATACTCACAAACTTTCATTTCCTAAAGTGAATCCTCCCACTCCAAAACTTAACACAAATATTCTTAAATGAAATTCTTCATCATCCAAAGCGATACTTGACAAATAATAACAAAAGTTTAGCTGAAGTTTGCATTTTTTTCCTACAATAAGATTCATTATTTGTTTTCATTTTCACATACTCTTCCATCCTGGCTTTGATGAAAATCTTTTGAAAATGCCTTTGACAGGATCTTCCATTTAGTTCCTACTGCCACCACCTTAGAGATTTCAGGCATTTATATCATATCTGAATTACTGTAAAAGTTTCCTAACTGATCTCCCAGCCTGCAGTCACTCCTTTCCCCCCTCCTTCCTGTATACTATCACCAGAATAATCTTTCAAAAACAAATCTTACTGTCTGACTCAAACACTTTTGTACTGAACAAGTGTACAGACTTCTTAGCCTGCAATTCACAGGACTACACAACTTGACGTCAATCTTTTCTTCCACCATTCTAGTTTTGTTATTGTTGTTGTTTATAGAAGATTACCATGATTCTATGAAACTGTCTATTCCCAAACACACCTTTGGCTTTCACCTGTCTTCTATCCCTGTTCATGTTGTTTCCTCCACCTAGAACGTCCCCATTCCTAAATATCTAACAGTAAAAAATCCTACCTATCCTTCAAAGTCTACTTCAGAACACAACCTCTTCCATGACGCCTTCCTTAACTCAGACAGAAGTAATGTCTCCCATTTCTGAATTCCTAAAGTACTTCATTTGAGTCACACTTACTAACACTCAACCGTGTGATATATTTATTTATATACACATCCACTCCTCTACTAAATTCTGAGGTCTTTGAAATTCTGGAACATCTATGCATCCTGTGGAGCATCTTAACCTCGATAGTAAGCCCTCAGTAATATGACTATTGAATGAATTTTGCCCAGAAATAGAGCTTCTAGAAAGTCTGACAACATAAACAACTCTAGTGAACTAAAATGTTCACCGGTTCTTACTCTGCTAGTAACACACTCAAAACTCCTGGCTGCTGGGATTTCCTATCCTTAATCACTAAATGGGCATTGCCTCGGACAGACCTGGGAAAGAACTTAGCTTAAAAAGGTCGAAGTCTCCCACTGCATCCAGGGCCATCTCTAGTTGTCCTTGTCTATATCTTGCCACTAGACCCAAATGGCTCTGGAGGGCAAAGTGAGGTTGGTGACTCTGCACAGTCTGGCCCCTCTTAAATCCAATTCACTTGCAAGTCATTCCATCACCTTCCTGATGTCATGGAACAACTGGCTGCCAGGAGCGTATTACATTAAATAGTTCTTCCCAATGTCTATTTTCTCCTTTGGGGTATGTTTCTGAATATTATGCCTAATTCAAGGGATCCCTCAAGTGATTTGGGAAAAGTAACCAAGCAGTAGATTTCTCCATGGAGCCTTGAATGCTAAAAAGAATTTGGAGACTGAGACCACAGAACCAACTGCAGTTAGGAAAGTCTTGGGAGTTCAGTGACCTAAGTTTTCAAGGGCCCGGTTCTAGATTCCTGGACAGATCAACTAAAACATGGGCTTGTTGATTCTGCATCCTAGCAAAAGTTATAGGAAAAACAAAATCTATAGGAAAAAATGAAGAAAACTCAAAAGATTTTTGAGCAATCCTCTCTTTACATGGAGAACATATAAGAGTACTACATATAAAGTCAAAGGTTATTTTCCTTAGACTCTCCCAAAATGGAAGGTTCCCATTCCACACAATACAAGAAAGACGGCTACTTGACTCAAGAGTTAAGCTACAACATGGTATGTAGAAAGACAACTGGGTTTAATCAAGAGACCTTAACTCAGGTCCTTACTGTGACACTCATTAGCTATGTGATCCTGGTCAAGCATAACCTCTCAGGGACTCAGTTTCCTCATTACTCAAATGGAGACAGTATAACTTGCACCATCTGTCTCATGAGCACCTAGGGTGACACAGCAGATAGAGCACCAGGGCTATTCATGTTATATCATTCTACCAAACTGTTAGCTCCAGGAGGTCAGGAATCCTGCCTTATCTAATCTTTCCTTTTTGCTCAGGCCAGGGAACATACTCTGTACAAAGATGATACTCAATGCTTTCAAAATTAAAGCTTGGTTATCTAGTTTCTATTGGCAATAGCAGTTTAGAAGCCTTCAGGGCTAGGAAAGGTCTTTCAATAAGAAGAGAGAAGATAAATGGCATTTAGAATGGTCAGTTATAAAGGAAGAAAGGACAATCATACGAACACAAGAACAATCATAGCATTTGGAGTCAGAGACAGGAATAGGAATCCTAGTTCTGCAATTTTGTTATTCATATGACTTTTTTCTAAGTCATTTTGACTCAGTGGATCTCAGTTTATTCATCTAAAAATAAAAGCATTGGACTAGATTAGTGGTGTCAAAGTCAAAGATAGTTAGGAGCCACTAAGCCATCCAAAAGGATCCCTGTGGGCTGCCTATTGGCTTGGAAAACCACATGTTAACATTATTGCTGTTTTGTTGTGTTTGCTATTAATTTTGCTAAATAAATCCCAGTTATGTTTTAATCTTGTTTGGCTGCAGTTGGCAGGCCCCATGTCCTTGACACTTTTTGATGAGATGATTTTAGGGCCCATCCCATCTCCAAATTCTAGCATCCTATCAAAGGAGTAAACAATGAAGCTGCACCTCAAGATCCCCTAAGGCCATCAACTTTCAACTTCAGAGGCAGCTAATGGATAGAAAGGCTGGACTCAGAAGACCTCACTTTAAAGCCTGCTTCAGACACTTACTAGCTGTTCCATGTAGGGCAAATCACTTAACTGCTTTCTGCCTCAGTTTCCCCAATTGTAAAAAGGGCATAATAACAGCACCCACCTCCCAGAGTTCTTGTGAGAATCAGATGAGATGGTAATTGTAAAATACCGAGCATAGCGTTTGGGGCACTGTAGGCATCATAACAAATATGAATTATTATTATTATCATTATATTGCCTCACAGTACAGTAATTGATACTCATAGTGACGATCTCAAGTCATCAAAGAAAGGTTAGTTTTTATTCAGTGGATTCTGATAGGGTATATATATATTTTTTTAAAGATTTCCCTTAAAACTACTAAAAAATTTTAAAATCAGTACTTAAAGGAGGCAACTTTCAATTAACGTATGCAGACAATTCAATAAACATTTTTGTAAAGCAGCTGCTACCTGCATGGCACTCTGCCAAGGATATTAAGATGGAAATGAAAGACAGTGTCCCCTGAATATTTTATTTTCTGACAATACCAAGTAAGCAAACTGTATCTGGATTAACACCAAAGTATCGTCAGCAAATACTAAACAGGAATCATTGGTCATACTATGCTGTTCTTGGTTGTCACAAGCAAATTCCTAAGGGTAGTAGAACTGCATTTTTAAGAAATCCTATCCCCAGGGAAAAACTTTTTCAAAATATCTAATTTCAGTTACGGCTTTAAAATTTTTCCCTTTCTAGCAGCTGCCAATGGGGAATCTCTTCAACAAGGTTTCTACAGGTAACAAAACGTAAGTCCATGACAAAGAGTGTGTGTGTGTGTGTGTGTGTGTGTGTGTGTCTGTGTCTGCGTCTGTGTCTCTGTGTCTGTGTGTGTGTGCATCTGTCTCCACAATGCACTCAGCCTTCTCGTGGCCTTTGACAATGAAGGGAAAAAAATATTCTGAAAGAGAAAATGAAGCTTCACATACACCAAAAAGAAAAGTTATACTGATTTTTTAAAACAGCCTATCAAATTCCACTGCCCTATTCCCCACACTAAAAATACCAACACTTTCTTCCATGTATGCTTGTACCACTGAGATGGATTTGACCTATGCACTTTGCTTCCTGGCAACCCAGGGAGTGGTACATTGTGCTTTTCTTCCCATACTGTCTTATCCTGGGAAAGAAAAAGATGTAAGATCTTTTCCCATGTTATTAGAGAAATTTCAGAAACATTGACAAAGGAATAATTAATGTGCTTGCTTTAAATGCTGGGCAAATTGGTCATACAAAATATCTCCCATTAAAAGTTTGTATTTTGGGACTTTATTTATTCAAATCTCTAAAAAAAAGAATTATTTTTAAAATGAAAAGTAAAACCTATAATTAAGCCCCTAAAGACTACATTTTAAATTCTGACTTATTTGCTATAATATCTTTGCTTAAGATTAATTTTAATGATTTGTTTGGTTTTAAAAAATACTTCCTTCTCCCCACACTAGCAAACTCCTCAGCCTGTAACAAAGATTTTAGCTTGGGGTTGGGGCAATTCAGCAAAATCAACCAACATATCAACCAAGTTTGATAATATATGCAGTGTTCTACCTCCAAAGTTCCACTTCTGAAAAAAAAAGTAGTACATTTTATCTCTTTTCTGGGGCCAAGCTTGGTCATTACAGTTGCAAAGTGGTGGATTCCATTTCTTCTTTTATTCCGTTTTTCATTGTTATGAATTGTTGTGCATGCTTCGCTCCTATCAGTTCATATTAAGTCTTGGAGCGCTTCTCTAAATTCTTCAAAGTCATCATTTTTCAAGTCCCATTAACATTCTACTACACTCACGAATACCTGTTTGTTGAACTATTGCTCAATACACGGCCACGTAACTTTGTTTCCAATTTTTTGCTACTACAAGAAGTGCTGCTGTGAATATTTTAGTGAACATAGGAGTTTCACATCCCTCTTTGATGCCCTCGGGATATATGCTTTGAGTTAACACTTTAAAAGTTAAAGTAACAGTAATAAAGCTGAGATCATGAAAAATTTTAAAGGAAGAATAAAAATAATTCAGTATAATTGCTTCTTTAATATAAGACCATTAATTTTTACTGTTAAAAGGGACTTTAAATATCATTTAATTCAACCGTCTTATATTAAAGATGGGGCAGCTAGCTTGGTGGTGCAATGGATAGACTGACTGCCAGTCCTGGAGTCAAGAGGACCTGAGTTCAAATCCAGCCTTAGATACTTAGAATGTAGCTGTGTGAACCTGGGAAAGTCACTTAACTCTTTTTGCCTCAGTTTCTTTATGTGTAAAATTAGCTGGAGAAGGAAATGGCAAACCATTGCAGTATCTTTGCTAAGAAAACCCCCAAAGAGGTCACAAAGACTTGGACACAACAGCATATGTTAAAGATGGAGAAACATGGGCGGCTAGGCGGTGCAGTGAATAGAGCACCGGCCCTGGAGTCAGGAGGACCTGAGTTCAAATCCGACCTCAGGCACTTAACACAAAAACTAGCCATGTGACCTTGGGCAAGTCACTTAACCCCAACTGCCCTCCAAAAAAAGCAACAAAAAAAAAGATGGAGAAACAGTTAGGAGTCTGTCTGTTTAGCTGAACGTGGCAATATCACGACACCAAGTTACCTGGGTTGATGACATCGTGGGACTGGTACCTAAGGCTTCCTAAAAGAGAAGCTGTATCTCTTTCACCCGATCCTTTATTTCTACTGGTGTTCAATGTCCTGACTCCCTGTCTAGTTTTTCCTTCCCTGGTCTGACCCGAAGACGTAATCACTCCCTGAACCTGGCCCCACTCCATGCCTGTTCTTCATTGCCAGACTTGCCATGCTTCTCACAATTCTGGTTTTCCACCTAAATTCCACAATCCACTGGTACTCTTAGTTCCAACATAATGAGCAAAATATGAGACCCGAATCCTATTCTGCATCATAGCAAATATTCTTTAATATTTCAAGGAATATCAACCTGAAAGAAAGATAGCTTATGTAATATCACTAGAGTCTAAATGCTAGACTCAAAGACAAGCAGAGACAAAAAATTGTGAAACTTGAAATGAGAGAGAGGAAAGCCAACAATAACAGCATCTTTACTCAAAAGGAGGCCAAGATTTTTTCAATCTCTTAATCTCTTCATGCCCCCAATGTATCAGCAGCAGTCTAGTAATGTTTTTGTTTAAATACTATTGCTTTCTGTATCATGCCACAGAAATCTCTTTACCAGGAAGCTCGCTCCACCCTTGGCCCCACAAACATTGGAAGTACCCTCTGCCCCTGCAGCCTCTTCCTCCGATTGGCTGGTTCCCCAAGTTGCCTTGACTCTTCTATTTAATATCCTCCATTATTAGCACTACAGACTTTTCCTTATCATGAATGAGTAAGCAGATCCATTCAAGATACAACACTTATAGTCTTCAGTACCTTAATCACTTATAATTCTACTTTTAAATCAAAGGACTTAGAAATATGACTACTCAGTCAGGAATAACATGATTTGAGAAGAAAACAAAGCAGAAAAAGTAGGAATGTCATCATAGTGACACTTAAGAATGGTAGCCATAGGGCAGGGGAGGGAAGGAAGAAAAAAAAAGAAATTTACACGATAACTTCATTATTTGCAATTTCATGTGCAATTTTTTTTTACTATATTATGCTATGGAAATGATTGTTTTATTCTATAAATTTAAAAATAATAATTTTTTAAAAGAATAAGATAATTATTTAACTGAATAATTGTTCATATATTCCTAATTTTATGCTGTGAACTAAGTATCAATTTAGGCTAAATTTCTACAAATGTAATTAATTACTTATAATAGGTATCTACCAATAGGTCTATGAAATAATTTTATATAAATAATATGGGGCTAAATAATATGGGCTTGGAGCCAGGAAGATCTGAATTCAAATTTAGCCTCAGACACTTACTAGCCTTGGGACCTTGGGTAAGTCACTTAACACCTATTTGCCTCAGTTCTTCATCTGTAAAATGAGGACACAATGGGAGAAAGAAATGGCAAACCACCCCAGGGTCTTTGCCACAAAAATCCCATGGACAAAAGCCCAAGGGGGTCACAAAGATTCAGAGATGACAGAAAAACTGAACAGCAACAACACAGTACTAACACTGATGAAATCACACATCCTAGATATATTCTAATTAGGAACCCTAATTTTTCACATGATGTATGAAAATGTCAATTCCAGTAAGTCACCTAAGAAGGGGCTGCCCCAGCCACAGAAGGACTCTCCAATCAGCCTAAAACATCATCCTCCTTTGCCAACCTTTGTCTCTAACTTCCACACATCAGGTTAATAGGCCTATAACTCTTAGTAAAGGAGAGGCTACAAAAGCAAACATCCAACCTGTGTCATAATTCTGACCATAACTGATATTTGCACTTCCTTGCACCATTGCCTCCCTATGTGGCCATGGCCTTAAATACAAACTTTTGCATTTATAAAGTGCCTTCAATAAAATTCAAACCCAAAAGGTTCTGTGATCAAATTAGTTTGGAAAATACTGTAATACTATATTCAACTTGCAGTAAGAAGGCGATAGGTCACTGCTCACATCACTTAATTGAGCCTTTAGATCCAGACAATAACTGGAAGTATAACCTTTCTCAAAATGTTTTGCTCCACATACCGAGAAAGTTAATTTTGCCTAGAATCTGAGGACTCAAAAATCCACTATAACTGGAAAACATACACCAACTAAAACTGGGAACAACATTTTTCCAATATTCAATTCATTTTCAAACAACCACATACAGAGGAATTTTAACCAAAACACCTTACTTTTCTGTAGACAATCATATTTGGAGTAGTCTCTTCTGGGTCAGCAATACCCACTGTACTTTGATCACTGGTTCCCTGAGCCATTTTGAAAGTCTTCACTCACCCTAGAAGGATAATCGAATATGAGATTAATGTATGGAAAAGAAACATTTGAAACAAAGAACTGAGTATCTTTCAGCAAGTTGTAAGAAAAAACAATAGATCTTTCCCTATTTTTCCTCATGAAATTTTAAAGTTATAAGGCAAGGATCAGTAAAGAGATTGGAATTTTGCTGTCCAAACAGAAGCATCATCTAATCAATTCTGCCTCTAACATATTGGCTGTGTGATGCTGGATAAGCCATTTAACCTCCTGTCTGATTAAGGAGGTTCAGGATTCCCGTGAATGGAACACTTGGCACTTCAAAAGATCCAATATAGTTTATTTAGAATATAGGCAAATGGGAAGGAAGCCAGAGATAACAGAGTAAAGGCTCAGGAATAGTAAAATAAGAGCAACTATGATTTACATATATATGTATATACATACATACATACATACATACATACATACATACATATTCACAATCATCATGGATGTGGGGAAGCACCAACACCTGACCACCTGTCAGGGTTCCACTCAGGGCAGGCAGGGCTCCAAATGCCTAGTAGAATATATCTGTACATATTTACAATCATCACAGATGCAGGGAAGCACCAACACCTGACCACACAAGCTGGGGAATCCCAGATACAGCCATCAGGGTTCCACTTGGGAGGGTCCCAGGCAAGATGTCTCCTCCATGGGTGAGATTCCAATTTGGGGTCTAAATTTTACAGTTTAAGTAGTGCCGAGAACAAAGCAGGCATACTGCCAGGTTGTTGTTGTTGTTGTTGTTTTTAGCAAGCATCATATCTTGTGTGAGGCTGGGGAGGGAGGCCAATCCCTCCAAGGCTCCCCCAAGAGAGATGTTTCCTTGGAATGGCTAGTTCCAGGAGTTGGGCAGTTAACCATATCTCTTCCCAAGGTACTAGCCAGGGTCCCAGGAGAAGCGCAGCCCTCACGTTCCCAGGATTTTCTGTTCCAAAATAACTCGGGGTAATAGAAAGGTCCTATTGAGTTGGGGCCTTGGTTTGTATAATCTTATTCCTTACAAAGGGGCTTAATTTGCCCCTTCACCTCCACACATTCATAATCTATCAGTGAAATTAACATAATACTTGGGGAAAAAAGACCTTGAATTAAAAACAAAATCAATCAACAGACAATTTTTATTAAGCTTAAGGGGCTTACATTCTAACACAAGACGATTTACATAATGTATATATGTATATGACTGTGGGTATGTGTGTAACATGTGCAAATACAAAGTAACCATGGGCAAAAAGGTACTAAAGCTGGGGGTTAGTAGAAACCAGACAAAAATTTCCTTCCTTCTTTCTTTCCTTTGCCTTCCTTTCTTCCTTCCTTCTTTTCTTTACTCTCCTTTCTTCTTTACTTCCTTCTTTCCATTATCTTCCTTTTTCTTCCTTCTTTCTTTACCTCTTTTCCTCTTTCTTTTGCCTTCCCTTCTTCCTTCCCTCCTTCCTTCTTTCCCCCTCTTGCTCGATCTTATCCTCTCCAATGGATTCAATCTTTGCAGATGATTTTCATATCAGTTTTTCTAGCCCTAACTTCTCTTCTGCCTTCTAGTCTTCTATGTCCTACTACCTATTGGACATCTCAAGAGCAACATCCCATAGACATTATGAATTCAATATGTCCATAACTGAACAGATTATCTTTCCCCTAAACCCTCTCCTATTCCAAACATATTACTAGATAACCATCCTTTCAATCACCAAGGTTCACAAGTTTGGTGTCTTCAACTCCCCACTTTTTCTCATGGCTCACATCTAATCTATTGGTAAATCCCATCAACTCTACCTTTAAATCATCCTTCCTATATACTTGTTTCTCACCTCTGATGAGGTATAGCCCTCATCACCTTATACCTGGACTATTGCAATTTTCTTCCCATTCTAATCCATTCACTCAATGTATGTACAAGTTTGATGATGTGAACACTCTAGTCAACAAACCCCAGTGTTTGGTTTTTAATGCCCTTCACCAAAAAAAAAAAAGCCTCTTCCCAACCTCCTTCTTGAATTTTACTTCCTTCCATATAGTCTATGAACTGATGACACTGTGACTTCTTTGCTGTTCCTTGCTTGGGACACTCCCTCTCTTTTTCCCTTTTCATTCAGGAATGGAATGCTCTCCCTCCTCATCTCCACGCCTTGGCTACCCTGGATTCCTTCTAGTCTCAGATACAATTTACCTTTTACAAGAGACTTTTTCTGGTCTCCTTTAATGCTAATGTTTTCCCTCTGAGAGTACCTACAATTTATCCTGAAAATATTCTAAATGTACACAGTTGTTTGTATATTGTCACCCCCGTTAGAATTTGAAATCTGAGAGCGGAGGGAGGAAGGGAAGAAAGCAGGGAAGGAGGGAGGGAAGGTGAGAGAAAGGAAAGAAGAAAGGAACTTATTAAATTCCTACTACATGCAGGATAGCTAGATGGCACAATGAATAGAGTGCCAGGCCTAGAGTCACAAAGACTCATCTTCATGAATTCAAATCTGGCCTCAGACAGTTACTAGCTGTGTGGCCCTGGGCAAGTCACTTAAAATGATCTGGAGAAGGAAATGGCAAACCACTCCAGTACTTTTGCCAAGAAAACTCCAAATGTGGTCATGAAGAGTCATGCATGACTGAAAAAGGACTGAACAGCAACATTCTCCAGACACCACACCAAGCACATTACAAACTCTATCCACTGAACCAACTAAGTGGAAGTCAAGATGAGGTCTTTTGAATCCAAATCCAATTATCTTTTTCACTCCCCTATCTATAATGATCCTTTATCAACTACAATTATTATGTAACTGTGTCATATTCTTCTCTCTGACTAAATTCAAAGCTTCAGAAGGGTTGAAACTTTGTACTAATTATCTTTTTTTTCTCCTTCCATATAGTATTTTGGATATTATAGTCATAACAAATAACCGCTGAATAAAGGAATGAAAAAATAATCTCTTCCCTTTTATTAGTTAGAATATAAATATAGATATAGATTTAGATATCATCCCATAATATAAACTTTTTTTTTTGCTTTCTGGAGGGCAGTTGGAGTTCAGTGACTCGCTTAAAGTCACATGGCTAGTAAGTGCATCAAGTGTCTGTGGCTGGATTTGAACTTAGGTCCACCTGACTCCAGGGCTGGGGCTCTATTCACTGTGCCACTTAGCCACCCCATAAACATATCTAATTGCATAAAGGAATCAGCACAGTCTTATTTACCTATGACTTAATTTTTAAAATCAACATTTCTATAAAAGCCTACTCTGGTGCCTTATTGCAGGAAAAGGATGAAAACTATGTTCTTGAAGGCTTTTCTGGGGGAGTGTAAAACTGGGACAGATTCTAACACAGTGTGATGGCTAAGTACAGTCCTGGCAACAAATTATATCTGCTTTTTAAGGACAGAGTACAAGAGCTTATCTATCTACTAGGTGATGAATTATTTGACCATGGCAACTTATGAAACAAATACAATTTTACTATGGCCCCCACTCCTGTGCCCTCTGTTTCCACTGGTGCAGTGATGGTGCTGGAATGCTGGAAAAGGGCACAGAGGGGCCTAATAATTACAGTTTCTTTACTTTCTATAAACATTAGCTTAGTTGTTAGTATTCAAAATGTGATCCAGTGGCAAACAGAAGGACATACTACCAGAGGAACGAAGCTTTATTTAAGATGTAAATATGTAGCAATAACTATAATGAAGAAATCAAAAAAGACTAGAGATTCCCTAAGCCAGCAATCACGTGATATCTCTGCCATGATAATATTCATATCTTTTTAAAAACAATTTCATTAAGAGGCAAGAGAAAACTATTACAATGGTGAGGAAGAGCAGGAAGGTGAAAGGGAATGGGACAACCTAACTCTCCCTGAATTTTGCTTAAGGAGGGAATAACATGCACACTCAATTGGGTATCCTACCCTACAGGAAAACAGGAGGGAAAGGGATAAGAGGGGGGATAACAGAAAGGAGGGCAGATTGGGGGAAAGGGTAGTTAAAAGCAAACACTTTTGAAAAGGGACAGGGTCAAAGGAGAAAATAGAATAAATGTGGGGCAGGATAGGATGGAGGGAAATGTAGTTAGTATGGAAATGTTTTGCCTAACAACACATGTACAACCTATATTGAATTGCTTATCTTCCCAGTGGGGGTGGGTGAGGAAAGAAGATGGGGAAAAAATCTGGAACTCAAAGTTTTAAAAACAAATGTTTAAAAAAAATTTGTTTTTTACATGCAACTGGGAAATAATATGTACAGGCACTGGGGTATAGAAATCCATCTTGCCCTACTAGAAAGTGGGGGGGGGGAAAGATATAAGAGAGAGCAGATTGGGGGAAGGGGTATCAAATAGGCTCATTATTTTGGGGTGGGGTTAGGGAAAATACAGGGAGGAAAATTTGTAACTCAAAATCTTGTGGAAATGAATGTTGAAAACTATAAATAAATTGGGGAAAAGACAATTTTATTTAGTATGTTATTTTCCCACAATTACACTTAAAAACAATTTTCAACATTTGTTTTTAAAATTGAAATCCAATTTTTCTCCCTCCCTCCACATCACCTTCACTGAGATGGCAAACAATTTGATATAAGTTATAATGTGTAGTCATGCAAAACGTATTTCTGTATTAGTCATGTTGTAAAAGAAAATATAAATCAAAAGAAAAACCTAAGAAAAAAACAAAGAAATTTAAAAAGAAAAAAGATGTGCCTCAATCTGTATTCAGATTTCATCAGTTCTTTCTCTGGGGATGAAGAGCATTTTTCATCTTAAGTTCTTCAGAGTCATCTTGGATTATTGTATTGCTGTCAATAGCTAAGTCGTTCACAGTTGATCATCTTACAATATTGCTGTTACTATGTATAACGTTGTAGTTCTAATCATTTCACTTTGCATCAGTTCATGTAAGTCTTTTCCAGGTTTTTCTGAGAGTATCCTGATCATCATTTCTTATAGCACAGTAGTATTCCATTACATTCATATACCACAACTTATTCAACCATTCCCCAATTGATGGGTGTCCCCTCAATTTCCAATTCTTTGCCACCAGAAAAGAGCAATAAATATTTTTGTACATATATATCCTTTTCAATTTTTTAAAAATCTCTTTTGGGATACAGACCTAATAGTGGTATTTGAGGCCCAAGGATATTCATGCTTTTATAGGCCTTTGAGCATAGTTCCAAATTGTTCTACATAATGGTTGAATCAATTCACAACTCTACCAACAGTGCACTGGTGTCACAATTTTCCCACATCCTGTTCAACATTTGTCATTTTTCTTTTCTATCCTCTTAGTCAATCTAATAGATATGAGGTAGTACCTCAGTATTGTTTTCATTTGCATTTCTTTAATCAACAGTGATTTATGGCATTTTTAAGAATATAGCTATATTCTAGAATTTAAAGTTCTATAATAAAATGGTAATATATATGTACATATATATGTATAATTATCATTATTGTTATTATTATTAACTACATGCAACTGAGAATTAAGATATACAAGCACTGGGGTAGGGAGATCCATCTTGCCCTATCAGGGCATGAGGGAGGACATAGGAGAAAGCAGATTGGAGGGTGGGTTATACAGTTGAGATTGCTGTTTTGGGGTGGTGGATGGGGAGAAAATTTGTAACTCAAAATCTTGTGGAAACGAATGATGTAAACAAGAAAATAAATAAATGAATTTTAAAAACAGTTAAGGAAAAAATAAATTAAAAAAATAAAAATATAGCTATATATAGGTTTGATTACTACATTGAAAACTGACTTCATATTTTTAAATCATTTATCAGTTGGGGAATGACCATTATTTTTATAAATTTGGCTTATATATATTTGAGAGATGAGATCTTTATCAGAAAAACTTGCTTCAAAATTTTTTTTCACAGTTCTGATTGCTAACTGTATTTCCCTCTACCCTATTTCTCCACTGTTTCTTATATTCTCTCTCTTCTTTCACCCTGTCTCTCCTCAAAAGTCTTTTGTGTCTGAATACTGCCTCACTCAATCTGTCTTCCCTTCTATCACCTCCCACCACTCCCTTCTCTTATTCCCTTCCCCTCCTACTTTCTTATAGGGTAAGATAGATTTCTATACTCGGTTAAGTGTGTTAATCCATTTTTGAGCCAGTTCTGATGACAGTGAAACTCAAGCCCTCCCTGCCCATGTCTCCCATCTTTCCCTTCACTATAAAAGCTCTTTGTTGCTTTTTTATGTCAGATAACTCACCTCATTCTACCTCTCCCTTTCCCTTTCTCCCAGTGCATTGTTTTTTCTCATCCCTTAATTTAATTCTTTTTACATATCATCCTATCATATTCAACTCACACCTGTGCCTTCTATCTGCCTATCTGTCTGTCTGTCTGTCTATCTATCTATCTATCTATCCTCCTAACTGTCCTAATAATAAGAAAGTTCTCATGAAGGAATTGATATAGGCTGTAATGTGTGGTCATGCAAAACATATTTCCATATTAGTCATGTTGTAAAAGAAAATATAAATCAAAATAAAAACCTAAGGAAAAAAACAAAGAAAGTTTCATCTTCTCATGTTGGAATGAAAATAGCGTAATCTTATTAAATCTTTTATGATATCCCTTTCCTGTTTACCTTTTTATGCTTCTCTTGAGTCTTGTATTTGAAAATCAAATTTTCTGTTCAGCACTGCTGTTTTCATCAGGAATATTTAAATGCCTTCTATTTCATTGAATATCCATTTTTTCCCCTGAAAGAGTATACTCAGTTTTGCTGTGAAGGTGATTCTTGGTTGTAATCTTAACTCTGTTGCCCTCCAGAATACCATATTCTGAGCCCTCAGATCTTTTAATATAGAAGCTGCTAAATCTTTATTATACTGACTGTGGCCACATGATATTTGAATTGTTTCTTCCATCTGCTTGCAATATTGTCTCCTTGACCTGAGAGTTCTGGAATTTGGCTATAATATTCTTGAGAGTTTTCACTTTGGGATTTTTTTTTCAGAAGGTGATCAGTAGATTCTTTCCATTTCTATTTTACCCTCTGGTTCTAGAATATCAGAGCAATTTTCCTCAATAATTTCTAGAAAGATGATGTCTAGGGTTCTTTTTTTGATCATGGCTTTCAAGAAGTTCAATCATTTTTCAATTATTTCTCCTGGTTCTATTTTCTAGGTTAGTTGCTTTTCCAACAAGATATTTCACATTATCTTCTCTTTTTTCATTCTTTAGAGTTTGTTTTATTGCTTCTTGATGTCTCATAGAGTCATTTGCTTCCACTTGCTCAATTCTAATTTTTAAGGAATTATTCTCTTCAATAAGCTTTTATACCTCCTTTTCCATTTAACCAATCTTACTTTTTAAGGAGTTCCTTTCTTGAGTGAATTTCTGTGCCTTTTTCTCATTTGGCCTATTCTGGGTTTTAGGGTGTTATTTTCTTCAGTATTTTCTGTGCCTCTTTTAGCAAACTATTGACTCTTTTTTCATTACTTTCTTGCATGACTCTCATTTCTCTTCCCAATTCTCCTCTACCTCTCCTACTTGATTTTTAAAATAATTTTGAGCTCTCCCATGGCCTGAGACCAAGTCATATTTTTCAGAGGTTTTGGATGTTGGAGCTTTGACTTTGTTGTCTTCTGAGTGTGTGTGTGATCGTCCCTGACACCATAGCAACATTCTTGTGTCCGAATTTTTTTCTGTTGCTTGCTCATTTTCCCATTTCTTGACTTTTAACTCTTTGCTAAACTGGGTTTCTCCTTCCAGGGTGAAAGGTTCACTATCCCAAGCTTCAGGAGTTTTATGCAACTATTTGCAGAGATACTTCTAGGGGATTTGTAAGTTTTCAGTTCTTCCAAGGTGATATGATCTAAGGATAAGCATGCTTACTACTCTCCTGGGATGTGAGTCATCACAAGCACTCTTTTCTGTCCCAGAACTGTGACAAGAGTCCCTGCTCCCCTTTAGCTACAAGCTCTAATGTATTAGCGATCCACTTTGCCCTGGAATTGTCATCCAGTACTGTGACCCAGATCCAAGTATGGGCAAAGCAACACAGTCCTGTCCCCAAGTGCCAGTAAAGAGACCCCTGAAATCTTTTTCTGACAAGTTGTTCAAACCCCTTACCATCTGTGGGCTGAGAGCTCCAGAAGCAGCCACTGTTGCTGCTGATTAAGTAGCTCCCAAAACCTGCTCCTGGTTTGCTGGAGCCTGGGTCCGTGTTGGCATAGCCTTCACCAGATTCTGCTCCACTCTCATGCTGGTGTAACAGACCTTTAGTGCCTACTTTATAAGTTGTCTTAGACTGGAAAACTGTTTTATTCCCATCCTTTAATGGGTTCTGCCACTCCAAAATTTATTTTAGGGCATTATTTAAAGGTGTTCAGAAGGGTTTTGGGGAAGAGCTCAGGTGAGTCCTGCCGTTTTTCCATGATCTTGCCTCTGCCCTTGATAATATTCAATTCAAGTAAGAGTTCTTAACCTGGGGTTCATTGATTGATTAGTGCAGACAGTGTATAGAACAGAAGATCCAGGTTCTATTTTTGGCTTCTCTAAGAAGTAAGTTCAAAATCTAGGCAAATCACTTATCTTTCTATATGTAGATGAATGAATCACTCATATTTATATGGTGCTTTACAATTTAAAAATCACTTTGCTCACAATTCTATGAGATTGGCAGCACAAATATTACCATCTTCATTTTACAGATTAAGAAGTTTGGAGAAGTTAAGTGATTTACCTGTCATCACACAGCTAATAAAGAGAAGAGACAAGATTTGATCCCAGTTTTTTCAGTTCCGGGTCTTTGTGACCCCATGTGACCCAATGGTTCTCAAACTTTTTGCTTTCATGACTTCTTTATACTCTTAAAAATTACTGAAGACCTCAAAAAGTCTTTGTTTATATGTTCTATCTATCAATATTTGTCCTATTAGAAATGAAAATTGATAAATTCTTAAGGTATTTACTAATTCATTTTAAAATAGCAATAAGAAGCATGTTAATATAAATAACATTATTATAAAAATGACTATATTTTCACAAAAAAGTGAGAAAATGGCATTGTTTTTACATATTTACAAGAGTCTTTTTTTAATGTCTGGCTTAATAGAAGGCAGCTGGATTTTCATGTCTACTTCTGTATTCAATCTATTATTTTGGGTGAATTCTATAAAGAAAACCTAGCTTAAACATAGATGTGTAGTTGAAAAAGGAAGGAGTATTTTACTAGGTAAATAATATCTTAGTATTATTATGAAAGTAATTTTGACCTCCAGGACAACTGGGGGTCCTGAGAGCACACTTTGAGAACCACTACACTACACCATCAGAGGTGAAAAGAACTCCATGTCTGGTCTTCACACTCTCCCACCTCCGCTCCAGGCAAGGACTTCTCTTGCATCCTTTAAGCCCCAACTGAAGACTCACATTCTACTGGAAACTTTCCCCAGTCCCACAATTCCCCCTCTCTATTAATTATTTCCTATTTATGCTGCATATAGTTTATTTTGTATATATTTATATGCATGCTGTCTCCCCAATTAGATTATAAGCTCCTTGAGGATAGGGACTATTTGTTACTTCCTTTAATATCCCCAGAATTTAGCACAGAGCCTAGTGCTTAACATAGAAGGCAATTAACAAATGTTTACTGAATGACTGATTTACCCTCTCATTTTGCTGATAAGAAAGCTGGGGCCAAGAGAAGTAAAACAATTTGACCAAAATCACAGTTAGTTAATGGTAGAATTCAAGATAGAACACAGAACTGCTGTCCAGCCAACTTAGAGATATTAACACTTTTCAATTTGCCTTTCCAAAAAGAGTCACAGGAAAGTAAATGCAAAATTATAATAAAGCATACAAATTCTAATTAAGAGAAAACGGTTCTAAAACTTTGGGTTTAGTGAAATTAAGGTAACAGATTAGGCAAATTTAAATTCAATTATTTTTCTCTTACAGATTTAAAATGTACTATTTAAAGGCAAGGAATAGAGTATAAACTGACTTATGTGGGAAGTTTTTCAAGTTTAGTAATACACAAATTTTAAAATAGAATCCCACACATAAAATATACATGAGTTTTGTAAACCATTATAGCAATAATTTTTAAAATTAAAAATAACACATCAAGGAAAATGTATAAAAACTACTTTCAGGCTTAGGTGAAAGACACATGTGTTCAAATAGAAAGATAACATTAGAAGAGTTTTAGCAGATTCTTTATAGGAATTCCCTCCTAAGGAAATGCTTGTCCTAGAAGTGAGAGCAGGAAGAAACCTCAGAGACTTAAGTCAACCCTACTCATGTTAAAAAGGAAGAAATAGAGGCTCCTAGAGGTTTGAAACAACTTCACCAAAATCATACAAATATGATTGGCAGAGCTAAGATAAAAACCCAGGATCATTAATGCTAGTCAGACTGGACATTCCAGAGACTTGTGCCGTAAGCTTCCTTCTCTGGGTCTCTGCTTATCCCTATAATCTGCTCCTTCCTCTATCTCTATTTTTAAAAATCTTACTGGTTGCATATCCTTTGACCCAGTAATGATGCTTCTGGGGTTGTATCCCAAAAGACATCATAGAAGTGAGAAAAGGACCCATATGTACAAAAATATTTATTGCAGCTTTCTTTGTGGTGGCAAAAAACTGGAAATTAAGGGGATGCCCATCCATTGGAGAATAGCTAAAGAAGTTGCGGTATATTAATGTAATGGAATACTATTGTGCTATAAGAAATGGGGAGGAGATGGACTTCATAATTACCTGGAAAGGTTTATACAAACCAATGCTAAGTGAGAAGAGCAGAACCAGGAAAAATTTTTACACAATCACAGACACGTTGTATGTGTGATGACCAACTTTGATAAACTGGACTCTTCTCAGCAACACACATAAGACAGCTCTACAAGTCTCAGGATGGAAGGAGATGTCTACATTCAGAGAAAGATTTAGAAAGAACAGAGTTCAAATAGAGACTGAAGCAATCTACATGCTATCTTTCTTTTCCATGTTTGGTTTTGTTTCTTTTTTCCCATTGTTCACTCCATTGGTTACAATCCTTCTATACAACCAGACTAATGTCCAATGTGAGAGTATTTGCAGATCCTATACCTGATTGCATACCACCATGGCAGGGGAAAGGGAAGGGAGAAAATTTGAAACTCAAGGGAATGTGGAACTGAATCTTGTAAACTAAAAGTTAAATAAACAACTCAATTAATAAAAAAAATTTTAATGTCAAAAAAATTTTAAAAACTCAAATCAAGCACTACTGTCTTCTGGAAGATTTTCCTTAATCCTCCAAATCAGAATTTTTCCCTTTGTATCTCTCTTATATACTTGTATTTTATTTTGTATTATGGTTTTTGCACACATGCACACACGCACGCGCACACACACACACACACACACACTCCTCTCTTATTAGACTGTTAGCTACTCAAGGGCAAAGGACAACATCCTACTTATTTTGGGTTCTTCCTCAGCAGCAAAACAGAATACTTATAGGTAATAAATTTCTTGCTTTTTCAATGAATTAATGTCTTCAGATTCTTCCATCTTTATTCAGCCATGATATAAAATTTACTTTTGAAAGGAGGTTTATAGTCAGAATTTGTTTGAAGCTAGTCATACTTTAGTGGCAATGTATACCAACATTACCCATTTCCCTGCAAAGTACAAGTGGACTTCTATTGTCGTTCTTAGTCCTGTAGTCATGTCTGACTCTTTGTGACTCCATGGATTTTGTTCATTAGGATGGCAAGGATACTGAAATGGTTTGCCATTTCCTTCTCCTGATCATTTTACAGATGAGGAACTAAGGCAAATAGGAGTTAAGTGACTTGCCTAAGGTCACATACCTATTAAGTGTCAAAGACCAGATTTAAACTCAGATCTTCCTTGTTCCAAGTCCAGTATCTACTATCTCACCTAGCTGCCCTAACCCCCTATATCTCCCTAAACCACCATCCCTCCTTCTGTAAAGTATCATTTGGAATACCATGAGTCCTAGAAAGCCCATCCCCATGCCATCATTTTGATGGAATCTCACATCTTACTATAGGGCATATTTTCATCATAGGACAGTTTCTGCTGGGTTCCTTCTACCTTCATTCTACAATAATTAACATGATTTGCCTTAACTTAAGTTATAACACACTTTGAGGGGTGAGGCTAGATCAGCAATGCTAAGTACACAAAATTATTCATTAACTAGCTCACCTACCAGGCTTGTTTATTACCCCCTTATTTGACAGCAAGCAGAAACATCAAGGGGAAAGAAGAAAAGGATGACCATCTGAAAGAGCAGATGACTTTCACACTGAAGCAAAGCATGCCAATTTCCTATGTGCTCAGGACATTAATTAACTCTACGAAAGCTTATAAGCCTGAAATCTGGTAATCACAGAACTCCTTATGTGACATTCTAACAGGTACAATCTTAATACCATTTTAGTAATTCAAAGATTTTGAAGGTAAGGTGACAATAACTCTCAAACACAAAGAAGAGATTTCATACCAATGTCATTCATAGAGTGTCTGATCAGAATAAAGCAATTTCATTCCTGACAACTACCTAGATGCCCTAAAAAGTGCCTTCATTCTATTTCTCAGAACATCAGGTAAATCTACTCCCCTACACTACCTTAACCTAAACTATCTAAATTAATGAAACTTTTTCTGGGTTTCCACAGAAACCTCATGGTCTTATCAAAAACCACCACAATAAAAGCAAACAGATTTTCAAGTGTAACAGGGGACTGGCCAAAGAGCCCATTCCTTAAGAGCATTCACAGTGTGCTGAGCTGATGTAATCCCCATGTGGACTGTGAAACAGATATAGACATTCTGTAACTGGTTCTGGTCTGCTAACCATATGGCAAGGAGTTGGACTGTTGATTGGCTGTGTACCTAGAATGAGAGTACACTAAAAATGGTACCAGTGCCAGTTTCTCAGCCAACTGTGACAGATTAGGATGTGAACTTAGTATTATGCAGAAACTTTGTTAAGTCTGAGTCTACTCTCCTTAAGGAGAGTAGCACAGAGGATAGTGTTAGATGAAAATGTTTGTTAACTTTTGTGCTTGTTATAACTTTACAATATCCCTTTGGAAAAGTTAATTGGTGTTAATTGGTTAATTGGAACCAGAGTATTAATCATTGGCAGCTAACATGGCAAGACCAGATCAGAATGGGGATTCAAGTCAATATTATTAAGAAAACTAGCCCTGATTCCTCAGGGGTATCCCTAGAACTCTGAGAGGGTAATGTAGCTTAGAAGAATCAGACCAGAGTATCACTATATAATGCTTTTTATAAAGAAAATATTTTTGCTTCCTCCAAACTGAAAAAACTATTAAAAAGTTAATCTGTGACAAAGGTAGAGTGGAAAGGCATTATCAATCAATCAACAGTCAAAAAATATTTATTAAGCATTTTCTATGTATCAGACTGGTAAGTCAATTACTAAATCAGTTAATAAAGATTTATTAAGTAAGTACCTACTATGTGCCATGCTTTGGGCTAAGCACCGAGGATACAGAGAAAGTAAAAGACAATTCTAACTCTCAAGGAACTCACAGACTGATGGGGAAGACAACATGTAAATAACTATGTTGTTGTTCATTCATGTCACTCTTCATGATCCCACTTGTGGTTTTCTTGCAAAGATACTGATTGACTATTTCTTTCACCAGATCATTTTACAGATGAGGAACTAAGCAAACAGGGGTAGGTGACTTGCTCAAGGTCACATTGATAGTAAATGTCTGAGGCTGAATTTGAACTCAAAAAGGCAGACCTTCCTGACTCCAGGTCCAGTAATCTATCCACTGTGCCACCTAGCAACCCCTATTCATTTTACAAATCAAGAATTGAGACAAACTAGGTTAAGTGATTTGCCCACATAGAAAGTATCTAACGCTGGATTTGAACTCACAAAGATGAGTCTTCCTAGTGATACACCACCACTTAGCTGCCCAAATAACTACATACCAACAAGCTAGATACAGAATAAATTGAAAATACAACTAAAGGGGGGGAGGGGAGAAGTGTCTGCCCTCAAGGAAGAGGATAACATGCTCATACATATACAACAGACACAGAGAGTAGATTGAAAATAATCTTAATGGGAATGGCAATAGTAGTTGGAAGAACCAAGAAAGTCCTCCTGGAGGAATTAGCAATTAGGGCTAGTCTAGAAGGAAGACAGGGATTCTAAGAAGTAGAGAGGTGAACGGAAAACAATCCAGACACATAGGACAACCAGAGCAAAGAAAGGCTCAACTTAAGTCTCAACACACTATGAGGGATGAGGCCAGATCAACAACGCTAAACACTCAAAATTATTCATTAACTAGCTCACCTACAAGGCTTGTTTATTACTGCTTTATGTGACAACAAGCAGAAGCATCAAGGGGAAAGATAAAAAGAATGACTAGGTGAGTACATGATCTGACCTCCACTTAAGGAAAATTCCTTTAGCAGCTGTGTGGAGGATGGACTGGAATGGGAAGAAATTCAAAGGCACATCTGGAAGGCCACACTACACAGTTCTATGTCACTGTCAAAAAGCTATGAAAAGGAGTTTTCAGTTAAGCATGTACAGTTATCATAACATAAAACCATAGAAAGAAAAACCAAATTGGTTTAAGTCAACTGATAAAATAAAAATAATAAAAATAAATAAAATAAAAATAAATAATAAATAAAAATAAAATAAAAATAATAAAAATAATTCTTACAGATCTCAAGACTTTCCAAGAAAAAAAATGTTTTATTTAACCAACAGCAGCCAAATCCATCATTTGAAAGACAGAATGTCTCCTGAAGCACCTTTTTGGGATTTGTTTCCTATTTTGCAAGGCCTGGAAATGCAATGGCCACACATGGCCCAAGCCTACTGCTGACCAGCACAAAAGCTTGAATCTTTATGCTTCTTAACTGAGTCAGTTTGACTCTCCTAAGACACGTTGGTAGGCCCTCATTCCCAGGAAGGAGAGGCTCAGAAGGGAACGACTCATCATACTGATGTGAGAATTTAGCATGTTCATCCAACTGGCTTTAGCTCTACTTCAGCTCAGACCTCCTGAACTCAAAATATCTACCAGCATCAACCCACCATGCCCCACTATCAAGAGACAACAGAAACTATAGGAATCCAATTATCCCCCTCATTTCATTCATATAAAAAAAGCAAAGGGAGTATTCCTTAAAATACTTTCCCCATACTTTATGGACCCCCCCCAATGCCTCTGGATAAACACTTTTAAGCCTCAGAAGTTCAAAAGGCATGTGACTTACTGAACTAAATAATTACCTACAAAGAAATACCTGGACTATGGAAAGAACTTTCAGAGCCCATTCATTAGACAATTAGTGACAATGAAAAGAGAGGAGAAAACAAGAATAAAATTGGTTAATTTTAATTCAATTAGACTTAATTAATTGTTTTCTCTCAGCAATGTTAACCTGTGCCAGAAATGCATTCCTCATTCACTTCTGCTTCTTACAATCCCTAGCTGCCTTCAAAGCTTAATTCAAGTCAGTCAGTCAATAAGTATTAAATTTGTATAATGTGCCTGTCATTGGAATAAGTACTTGGGGTATGACGAGAGACAAAGGACAGTCTCTGTCCTCAAGGAGCTTACAATCTAATGGGGGAATCAACAAGCAAACAGCAATGATAGAGGAAAAGTACTTAAATTGAGAGAGATTGGGAAAGGCTTCCTATAGAAGGTGGGATTTTAGCTGGGACTCAAAGGAAGACAGTACTCCCTTCTACACAAGCAGTCTTCTGCTCTCCAACTACTGTAGTATGCTCCCTCCCAAAATAACTTTGTATTTAGGTTACATTTACTTATATGTATATGTCTCTTGATGGCTCAGTAGATAGAAGACTGGGTCTGGATTCAAGAAGTCACATCTGACCTCAAACACTTACTAGCAGTGTGACCCTGGGTAGGTCACATAACCCTGTTTTCCTCAGTTTACTCCTCTGTAAAATGAGCTGGAGAAATAGCAAACCACTCCAGTATTTCTGCCAAGAAAACCCTAAATGGGGTCACAAAGAGTTTGACATGACAGAAATGACTGAACAAATATATATCTCTCCCTAGAGATCTTTGAGGTCAGAGACTTTCATTTATATTTTTGTATCTTTAATGCCTAGCATATAGCAAACATTTAATATATGCTGATTGACTGATCCCTCCTAACTACAGAACGCTAAAGTTGTGAGTTACTATGAAAGCCATCTAGTTCAACCTTCTAAGTTATGGATGAATAAACTGAGGCCTAGAAAAGCCAAGGGCACATATCTAATGAGTAATAAAGCCAGGAGTATCCAAACCTCCTAATCTCCAGGCCTTCCCCACCCCCTCCTCCATGCTGCCCAGCCCCAACAATCGGCTATTTTACATTTACTGAAATTTTAAACTTCTGTCCCCCATGGCTATCCACAATGAGGGCTGTGGGAGTAATAGACTTCACACACACACAAAAGAAAAGTTAGAAGTTAGCTGGGGGTGGAAGCAGAGGGATGATGATTACAGGGAGGGGATGGTTATAAGCAAAGCAAACTTCCTGATTCTGAAGGGAGAACATGGGAAAAAGGAGCGAAGGATTGGGAAGAGAAGGGGAAATGGAAGAGACGGGGGAAAGAAACGTCGGGTGAGGAAGATGAAAAAGTAAAACAGACTTAAGGGTTTACTCAATAGCCGGTGAACGGAGGAACAACTTTATGGAATGGACTGGAATGGAATGGACTGGACTGGAATGGAATGGAATGGAACGGACTGGAATGGGATGGGATGGAATGGAATGGAATACAGCATAAGAAATAACAGGAGAGATGTAGATGCGGAATCCTGGCAAGTAGGAACTGATAGAATGAAGAGGGTTGAAATAAGAGGCTGATTTATACAACAACCACGTTATAAAGAAAGGCTGAAAAACTGAAGTATTATGATCAACACAGTGACCGACCATATCTCCAGAGGACTTGTGACAAAGCATGCTACCCACCTTCTGACAAAGAAGTGACAGACTGGGAGCAGCTAGGTGGATCAGTGAATAGAGCATTGGCCCTGGAATCAGGAGGACCTGAGTTCAAATCCTGCCTCAGTCACTTAATACTTACTAGCTGTGTGACGTTGGACAAGTCACTAAGCCCCGAGTGCCCTGCCTTTCCCCTTGAAAAAAAGTGACAGACTCAGAGTGAGAAAGGAGATGTACGTTTTTGGATATGTCAGATGCATAGATTTGTTTTGCTGAACTATGCTTACTTGTTAAAAGGATTTTTTCCCCTTTTTAAATTGAAGTTGATGATTGGGGTGTGGTTGCCAAATTTAAAAATAAAGAGAAGACTCATCAAAACATTTTTTAAAGTGTTTAAAGGTGCATAAAAGGGAATGTAGAAAGAAACACACAAACAGGATAGTTTTGAACATGAAGACTGACTTTTATTATTATACTTTTATTTTTTAAAGTAAGTAGTATAGATTCCAAGTTTCATAACCAATCCTCTTTTTTTGTTCTTTTTTATTTTAAAATGCTTTTTTTGGTGTTGTAACCAGTTTATAACTGATTTTGTATAAAAGGGAAGCAAAGTGGGCAGATGGGTCAAGAGCTACTCCAGCAAACAGCAGGAGAGCCTCCCTCAGCCGTCGAGGGGTAGCAAAGAATCCTGAGGATGAGTTGTAGGTATTGTGGTCTCTCAATCTTCTCTGCACTTTGAAGTCTAGCATAAGTATCATATGACTCTCATCCCCAATAATTGGAGATGATTTTTGAAATCTCTCAGAACACTATACATGTAAATGCATTCTTATGTACTCATTTGCACCACAATTATGAATTCCTACCATATCTGTGAGGACAAGGACAATGAATTACTAAACTTTGTACTCTCCAGCATCTTGTACACAGGAGGCATTTAAATATACCTTTGCTGCATTCACTGAATTCTAAATGCTTCATAAGCAATTATGCATCATCATCATCATCCTTGCTTTACATACAGAGGGTTGGGAGTAAATGACATGAAGTAACTTGTCCAATGTGACAGTCAGATTACAGATGAGGAAACAGAGGCAAACAGGGTGAAGTGACTTGCCCAGGGTCACACCACTAATAACTGTCTGAGGCCAGATCTGAACTCAGGGAGATGAGTCTTCCTGACTCCAGGCCCAGGGCTCTGTCCACTGTACCACCTTGGTACCCTTAAAACAAGCAGAGCATTAGGGCATTTAATTGGCAATGACCTTTCCAGGAACAATGGCAATATGATAGTATAGATTTGATTATCAAGCTCAGTTTGAAAAAAGGGGATTAAAAGGGTTAGGAATAAGAGATATGTGCAAGGAAGCAGGATGGATGACAAGATGGTTGGAAAAGATGGCAAGATAGGGATAGTCAGGTCTGGCAGTCTGAAGTCCCCTAGATGGAGCAGACTGGTTGAATTTGTATTCACTCATCAATCAAGGAAGGATGGTCCACAGCAAACGTTCCAAAGATGAATGGAGACACTTCCCCTAAGAAACGGCTGTTGGTCGGTCATTTTCAGTCATGTCTTACTCTTTCTGACCCACTTTGGTATTTTTTTGGTAAAAAAAAATACTGGAGTGATTTGCCATTTCCTTCTGCAACTCATTTTACAAATGAGGAAATGGAGGCAAACAGGGTTAAGTGACTTGTCCAGGGTCACACAGCTAGTAAGTATCTGAGGCCAGCTTTGGACTCAGGTCTTCCTGACTCCAGGCCCTGCACTCTATCTGCTGCACCATCTAGTTTTACCTTTTTTTATAGCGGCCTTGTCCAAAGGTATCATTTTAGGTTATGAGAAGTAACACCAAGGTAGATTACAAGATGGCCAGGACAGGCACTCAGAGACAGGTGAAGCATGGCAATGAGAAGGCAATTCAGCCTGCTCTTCTCCTCTAATTCTCTGCCTAACATCCATTTGTACTGCCTATTCCATACATTGACAGCATACAGATAGATAAGCTCTATACTATCAGGAGTGGCAAACCCGTGACTTTCTAAATCCTTAGATGCCATATTTTGACTGAGTACAAGTTTCATAGAACAAAGCCTTTTTTTAAGGGGATTTGTTCCATGAAGTTTGGATTCAGTCAAAGGGCCATACTTGAGGACCTAGAGGGCCACATGTGGCCTCAAGGCTGCAGGTTCCTCACCCCTGCTATAGACTGTCTAATTGCTTATCATGAGTCTGGCAATAGACATTTTTCATCCACTTGTTTGATGCTATGTGAGTGGTTAGCTAAGCTTTCTTAGATGGTAACAGATATCAAAGAGATTCTACACTATTTCAAGGCTTGATACAAGTAGTATGATGTCATCCACAAACACAAGAACATTTGAAAACCTCACAATCCACAAGGCATCCCTCTTTAGCTTGGACTATGTGTTGAATCTCCCCCTCCCAGGGGCAAACATCTTTGATAAGCACACAAAAGCCTTGCCTGATACTATCAGAATCAAAGTTCTCTTTGGTATAGCCTACAGGCAATCTTAAATAACCTCCATGCATGGAAAGCAGCCTTTATGGCAGTATTCTGCTATATTAAATAAAACTTTCTTTAAAATCAACAAACAACAAGAGCAGTGGGAATCTTATATTATTTATAGCTTTCAGATGTATGACACCGAAGATGTGGTTTACTGTGGAATACTGCTTGTGGAACTCTGCCTATTCCCTACCCATCCCCTCATTGAGGATATCCTCAATACAGCAGAGATGATTCTCATAAAATTGTATATAGATGGAAAAGGAGAAATATAGGTCAACAGTTATTGAAGTTCTCTCAAGAATATTTTTTATATTAATAAGGTCTAAAAGAAAATTTTCCCCAATATCTTTGGTATCCTCACCTTATTTAGATGTCTGTCTAGTTAATCAACTCCCTAATGCCTTTACAATTATATTGCCTCCAGCATAGCTCTTCTCTATGTACACTAGGCCTAATCCTAGGGCTTTTATTATCTCTTTAATGTCATTTCTACCTTCTCTAAGCATGCCCAGGACTGCAATGTTAATGTTAAAATAGAGTGCCTCTACTTATTACTCTTAAGGATGAAAAGAGTTTGTTTTTTAAATCTTGACAGATTTTTTCCCCACTGGCCCCACTCCATTACCCACCTAAAAGGCTCCCAGCATAGTTTTACTAAGTAGGATCTCTCACCAAGCTTTCTAGTGGTCAAAGTAGAAAGATCTTGGGTTCAAATCCTGACATCTGAGGAATATGCTGGCTTGATAAACTCCCCAAATAAAAACTTTTAAGATTTTTCACTATTCAAAAACATCAAAGTGACGAGGCTTTTCTGCTGACAGATGTGCTTAATAAAGATTGATACATGGGCTGCACAGAAGAAGAAAAATGACCTTGCTTTTTCAGCTTCCTTTTTTTTCTGGATTAAATTCATTCTCATGCTAAACTAAAGAAGACCTTGGAATGTCTAAACCTAGTTACCTCTAAGGAAGGTCTCTAAAATCTGCCCAGAGGCAGAAAAAAAAGAGGGGAGAAATCTTAGCCTGGCTTTGGTTAGCTGGCTGTGGAGACGGCTTAAAAATTTGCCAGCTTGCTCTCCAAGAGGTTCTAGTTTTTAATAGCCTTACCAGACTGGAGCTGAGAGGGTCTACAAGATAGGTCTGATGAAATGAAATTTGGACTATGCCGCCTGGTGGAGTCATTGGACATGGGTTCAAATTCCACCTCTGAGACTAGTGTAAGTCACTTAGACAAGGTTAGACTAGATGACCCCTAAAATCTTTCAACCTTTTATATTTACATACATTTTAACCTTCATATCTATAATTTTATAATCTCTGGCCAGGAGAATGCCCACCAGAGGCTATCCTGTCCAGTAACCTCCACAAGCCCATTGTGGACCGACAAAGCAACCTTTTCCATTGAAGATGCCACACTCTGTAGGGAGCAAGTTCAGAATGAGAACAGAATAACAGCATCATCAAGAGAATTAAGTGGTTCTGCAGCATCAAGGAAGACACACTGGCCATATTTGTTCCTTACATAAACACCCCCAAATGTGTGAGCCCTGTGTATACCAGGAGCATGTACACTGAGACTTACAGGAGGAAGTGTTTTATTAGGACTTTTCTTCCTGTGCCATTTCATTAAATAGCTTTGCTTATATCTTCTGACTGACTAGAGAAAAAGCTAGTATCAATGGCAGCCTCATAAGTTATAGTTTTGAGAGGCTGTGGACACATAGAGTTCCTTAAGCCTGGGCTTATTTTTCTGGTGGTCCCACATATGAAAGGAGGGTATCCATATATGTGTGTATGTATATGATTTATACATATAAGTATATGTGTGCACTATATACATGTATATGTATATATACACACATACACACACATTCATACACATTCATATATGTGTACACACACAGACATGAGCACCCTCCTCTCACGTGTGTGTGTAATGTAAAACAAGGCAACTAGATGTGTTATAGGGGAGACAGAAAGCCTTGCCTGGAGTCATGAAGATCTGAGTTCAAATGTGGCCTCAGATCCTCACTAGCTCTATGACCCTAGGCAAGGCATTGAATCTTTTTGCTTCCATTTCGTCATCTGCAAGATGAGCTGGAGAAGGAAATGGCAAAACCAATCCTGTATCTTTGCTGAGAAAACCCCAAATGGGGTTACAAAGAGTCAGACAAGAACGAAACAACAACAAAATATATAAATCAATTAACCTATTTTTTCTGAATTTATATTTTCTATTTTCACCTGAATTGATTTGGTGCTGAATCAATTTTTAAATATGAAATTATGCTCTATAGTATATAGAGACTAAAAATTCTTCCTGGTTTGTTTGAAAACTTAAACACAGCAGCATTTGTGTATTGGGCACTAAAGAGGAAAAAATATACTTAAAATGCTTTTTAAAAGTTATTTTAGCTCAAATCAACATTTATTAAGTGCCTACTGCAAAGGAAACCTCAAGTCTCTCCCCACTCTAATCCATCTTCCACTCAGCTGACAGTGACTTTCCTAAAGCACAGATTTGACCCTGTGCTCCTACTCACTACATCACTGCTCCTACTCAGTAAAGTCCATTGACTTCCTATTACCTCTAGGATCACCTATCAAGTCTTATGGCATTAACAGCATTTCACAACCCGGCCCTTTCCCTCCTTTCCAACCTTCTGACACTTTGCTCCCTTCTACACACTCTGTGATTCAACCACACAAGCCTATTTGCTATTCTTTGTACATGACACTCTCTCTCCAGTTGGTGCTTTTTCCCTGACTCTCTCTTCTGCCTGGGATGCTCTCCTTCCTTCTCTGCCGCTTGGCTTTCCTGGCTTCCTTCAAACCTCAGCTCAAACCTCATCTTCTTTAGGAAGCTTTTTCCAGTCCTCCCCAGTACTAGTGCCTTCCCTCGGGATTACCTTCTATATAATCTGTATTTATCTCCCACGTACCTAGTTATTTACATGTTGTCTCTCCCAATAGAATGTGAGCTCCTTGAGAGCAGGATGGGTGCTTTGGACTTTCTTTGAATTCGCAGCACTAAGCACAGTGCCTTATACAAAGTTAGACACTTAATAAACGCCTTCTGACCTCACAGACTATACTAGCCTCTACAATTTTGATCTGCTTTGTTTTTTAAATTTATTTTATTTTGAACTTAAGAAATAAAACAAGTATTTCTATAACAGTAGAATAGAAAAGAAAATGATTACATATGAAACTGCAACTCTGTTATGTACAACTTGCTGTTCCTGTTAAATATATAATAAATTTACTGTGGTTTTTTATCTTTTTTCCTTTTTTTCTTCTTTTTCCCTCCCTCCCCCCCATGGCTACCATTATATGCAAATATGTATATGTAAATATATATATACATATATATGTAAAATCATTCTATATAATAGTTCTCTATTTTGAAAGATTAGTAATTTATAAATTATTCCCCAATTCCAGTGCAGTGAAAAGAAGTCTGAATTTGGATTCAGAACACTCAGGTTCAAATATCAGCTCTGCTAGTATCTGTGTGACCTTGGGCAAGTCAGTCTACCTTTGTGAACCTTATTTCTTCATCTATAAAATGGAGGTGGGTGGGAGATGAGATTATGTGATGTCTAAATGTCTCCTTCATCTACATCTATGAATTACAAGTATTAGTTCACTGAAATACCCTATTCTGTTTCTTTGCAATGCACATGATGCTCCATTTCCTGTCTCCAGACATTTGCTCTGACTGTGCCCCATGCCTGGAATGCTCTCTTCCTCTTCATCTCCATCTCCACTTCCTTACTTCCTGGACTTCCTTCAGGTCTCAACTGAAAATTCATTTTCATCAAAAATCCTTTCCAATTCTACTTAATTTTAGTGTCCTCCTACTGAGACTACCCCCAATATATTCTACATGTGTGTATATATATGCATGCATGTATATGTGTGTATGTATATCTTGACTAGCTTGTACATACTTATTTGTATACTGTTTCCATCAATAAAAGGATTTGTTTTGTGAAGTTTGGATTCAAAGGGATACACTTGAGGACCTAGAAGATCACATGTGGCCTCAAGGCTGCAGGTTTCTCACCCCTGCAAATTTGTTAAGAGCAAAGATGATTATTCCACCCCACCACCACCACCTTTCTTTGTATATCCAGCATTTAGCACAAGCCTAGCACACAGTAGGCACTTAACAAATGCTTGCTGACCGACCCAAATTCTGCCTATTCTTTAAGGCCCAGCTCAAGTGTTACTTCTGTAAAGTCTTCTCAGACCATTCAGGTCCACAGGGATCTCTCCCTTCTTCAAATTTATAGCATATTGTCTATGCCACTCATTTCACAATTATTTGTAGGCATATGCCACCATAAGGTTGCCTGAAATAATGTCATTTAGTATCCCACACACCAGTATAATGTCATTAGGCAGATTAGCCCGGCTTAGCTCTCTGCCAGTTTTAGTGCTATTCATGCCCTCCCTACTCTTGACCAGCTGTGCACTCCTGGACATCCCCACCAGTCTCCATTCATCACAACTTCACCAGATGGCTTCCTGTACCCTTCCCAATATGCTATGTTCAGTATCAATCCTATTTCTTCAGTCTCCAGGCTTTGGAACTGTGTTCTACAGTCTCATTTCATATGACATCATGTTTTCAAAGAACCAATTAAGAATAAGATGCCTTCTCACTTCTCCTGTACTGCTGTTTTATTTAATTTACTTACATCATTACTTCAATTTTCCTGTTTTAGTTCAGCTTCGCTAACTAGCCTCTAAGGTTCTAGATGGCAGGGATCATGTCATTTGTTTGCCTGTGTCTCCCACAATAATTAGTTTGACTACTGGAAGATGAGAATAAGGAAAGTAGCAGAAGACAATGCTACAATGGGCACAATCTACAATGGAAGGGGATAAACCCATCCCCAGAGAGTTCTGGCTCTAAAGAGTGAACCAGGAGAAAGACACCATAGAATGAAACACTACAGGTGGAAGCAAGGGGGAGTCAGACCCCAAAATCCCATAGGACCACAAAGCAAAATTTGAGAGAAGTAAGACACTAAGGAATGAATGTACCCATCTGCTCAAACACCAGAGCCCTGGAACAAAGCCCTGTTCACTCGGTGCTAGATACCGTTCTGGTAGAGACTCAGACACCTGTGGACTGACTGTTATTTGTTTGAGAATCACAGACTAAAACTGAGTGTTCAAAGTTTAGCATCCAAATCAAAGCAAGAGGAAACAAACTATAAAATGATAACTACAAGACTTAAAGAAACCAAACAAATCCTACCACACTCTATCTTTGCAGTCTCAACTGATCCCACCCATGAAGTGAAGAGGCCTCAACAAATCCACCTATTTTAAGTAATTAAGCAGACCAGGAGAAAGCCATGGCCAAGCAGAGACTACGTTTACCATACTAATGAATTTAATCATGCTGTACTTAGATAACATGAAGAAAATTTCAAACTTCTCCACAGACCACAGATAGTTATTGAAGTTGTATTGAAGCCATGTGAGGAGGTAAGCTAGAGAGTCTTTTCTGAGACCAGGTTTGTTTTCTAAGCTTTGCTTCCTTTGATTAATACTGAGGGAAAGGACTGAGAAATGTTTGGTATTAATGACTGCATGTAAACACATATATACACACATATATGCATATATATGTATATATATGTAGTTGGGTATAGGTATATATGCAATATATACTGCAAAATAGCTAATTCTTTAAGTTGTCTAAAGTTCTCTAAAACTGTTTTTGTAAGTTATAGATAGGCAAACAGATAGATGGATGGATAGATAGATATCTTTTACAGTAAAATATAAATTTGGAATAGAATTGTAAAAAAAAAAAAGCAAACACAAAAACGAACTTATAAAATCATGGTTCCAGGGGGCGGCTAGGTGGCGAAGTGAATAGAGCACCAGTCCTGGAGTCAGGAGTACCTGAGTTCAAATCCGGCCTCAGACACAACACAAAAACTAGCTGTGTGACCTTGGGCAAGTCACTTAATCCCAACTGCCCTCCAAAAAGCAAAAAGGAAAAAAATTTAAAAAAAAATCATGGTTCCAAAAACAGTAAAAATGAAAAAAAAAAAGATGTTTAAGACTAAGGAGTTCCTCAAAAATCATGGAGGCACTTCTTCTTCCACTCTAGATCTACTCATGACTACCTCAGAACACTGAATTATTTTTAAGGTACTGGATTCCCAGCCATTAGTTATATGAATTTCTCAGCCCTTTGGCATGACTCTGATCAAAGAAACAAAGTTTAAATGACAAGTTGAGGGATGGCTAGGTGGTGCAGCGAACAGAACACTGGCTCTGGAGTCAGGAAGACCTGAGTTCAAATTTGGCCTCAGACACTTAATACTTACTGGCTGTGTGCCCTTGGGCAAGTAATTTAGCCCCAATTGCCCTGCCCCTCCAAAAAGCAATGAATGAATGAATATTAAATAAATAAATGACAAGTCTCTAATACCACCCCAAAGGGGAGTTGTTACACCTACGCCTCTCTGTGAACTCATCAACTGTCTCTCTGCTAATCAGCAATTCTCCCTTGCTTGCAGAGCCAATACCCAGTCTTCACATGCCAAAGGTGCATCTGACTTTCCCATTACTTTCTCTAAGTGCCTCTGTAGCAAGTCATCACTCCTTGGCTCTAAAGGGAAAAAAAAAACAACCTTTATTTAGGCACAATCTATATTTTCCTCTTCATGCTTCTATCTGCATAATACTCAACAGTTTTTTTTATTTGTTTGTTTTACCAAGATTTGGACGTGACAAATGACACTGAGTTGAAGATGTTTCTTATTTCTTGGACTGTGAGGCAAGAACAAAGGCTCCATTCCCCATTTTTCTTTTCTAACCACAAGGTGATTTTCCATATGGCACTTGGAGAGGGATGACAACATTGATACATATCTCTGTGCATACTGCAGATTACAGAGTTTCATTGTGCCTTGGGCTCCTATTAGGACCTCTACTCAGAGCCAAGAAAATGTCTATCTGAGTAAGACTGAAGACAAAAGGCATCATAAATTTTGGGGGACACCTACTGCTTTTTCTCCCAGTCAAGTTATCGATACAAATTATATTGCTCTTCCTTCCCATCCACCCCTGCCCCAACCTCTAAGGTAACTTCCCTTCAACAACACCAGAAAAAACACAACAGGCATTTATTCTGTTTTTAATTGACCAACTAGTACTTAATACTGGCAAAAATAAAATTAAAAATATAGCCTTATGCTATATTTTTATATATTGCCACACTTTAGGTCCTTTCTGTCGCTTGTCCTTCATTCTCTAAAAGGACCATGATATCAGGAGGATGATGCCATAACTTGCAATTGAATTGAATTGAAGTGAGGAAGGGCTATGTAAGGTCACAGCCTCATTTTCTCCTCCAGAGCCATCTGAGTTCAGTGGCTAGCTATAGATCAGGACAACTGGAGATGACCTTGTAGGTGCTTTCCAGCACCTAAAGAAAGAGATAAAATATGAGTCATACATTCAAAAACCAATATTGTTAGGAGGACTTGAAAGGTCAACTGATTTCCTCCTGAGGGTAGTTGGAGCCCTGCTCATTGAATACACTCAGAACCCAAGAGATTAGTCTCACTCAGAAGCTTAAAAACATTTATCCCAAGATTAAAATGAGTCTACCTGCCAGAAGGAAAAGACAGATGTTCTACCACTGCAAAATTTGTGGCAGATCAACTCACCTCTCTGGCCCCAGTCTCCTTATCTATAAAATGTGACAATTGGAAGAGATAAGCTCAAAGGTTACCTTCCAGTTCTAACAATCTACAAATATAGATAATAAGGTTCCATCCTGCATGATCCTCCAGCCACAATCCTCACCTTCCTCCAACCAGAATTTGGGAATTACATCACTGAGATAGGTAGAGAAAACTCTGATAGGTGAACTTTCACCAATCCTTCTCCTCCACTTTAGAGTGTAAGTTCCTTTACAGCAAGAACTATCTTTTATCTTTGTAATCTCTTAGCACAATACTTGGTATATCTGTTGTTGTTCACTTGTTTCACCTGTGTCCAACTCTTCATGACCCCATTTGGAGTTTTCTTGGCAGAAATAATGGAATGGTGGACCATTTCCTTCTTCAGCTCATTTTACAGATGGGGAAACAGGGGCAAATAGAATTAAGTGACTTGCCCAGGGTCACACAGCCAGAAAGTGTCTGAGGCCAGATATTCCTGGCCCAGGCTTTCTACCCACTGGGCCATCTAGCTGCCCCTGGTATACAATAGGCATTTATTAAATGATTGCTTACTCAGTCTTATAGACATATAATCTTATAGGGTAGACTCTAAGAAATCTTTTCCCTTTAAAGAAAAGTTAACAAGAAAACCTTGTCTCCAAATAAAAGAAGAAAATGTGCCAGTGCAAATGATTCCCCAGTTATTTTCTCATGCCTTATATAGAGAAAATTCTTCTTAAGTGTTTACTAAATAAGTTACAGTAACTTTGTATGGGGTGGCTATGTGGCACAGTGGACAGTGCCAGGCCTGGAGTCAGGAAGATGAATCTTCCTGAATTCAAATTTGATCTCAGACACTTACTAGCTATGTGACCCTGGTCAAGTCATTTCACCATTTGCCTCAGTTTCCTCATCTGTAAAATGAGTAGAAGAAGAAAATGGCAAGCCACTCCAGTATCTCTGCCAAGAAACCCCAAGTGGGGTCATAAAAAGTCAGACAAAATTGAAACAACTAAACAACAAAAACAAAGCCTTGCAGGAGTTGACCAGATAGAGAAATGGGGCGTAAAAATTGATTTACTATCACAATCCCCACCTTAAAATGCCAGTTAAAATCTCCCAAGTCAAACCCCTGTTTTCCATAAAGAAGAAAGGATTAATTATAGTATTTGTGGTTTTCCATGTAGAAATTCCACTCACTTTCAGACTAAGGCAGTTACATCCCTATTCAATTCCTACAAGTAGAAAAGACTCAGAATCAGTTCCAAAGAAAAAATAAGATAAGCACATGCTTTCTCCACAAATGACTACTGCAAATATGAGACATTATAATATCTTTTTGTTTCCCCTGTAGATTAGAAGATTTCTAAGGAAGAAGCCCCCATTTAATGTAGTTATACTTAGGAATTTTACTAACTACTGCCATTGACAGTGGCTCTGCAACGGATAGAACACTGGGTTTGGAATCAAGACTCATCTTCCTGAGTTCAAACCTGGTCTGAGACACTCATTAGCTGTGTGACCCTGGGCAAGTCATTTAGCCCTGTTTGCCTCAGTTTCCTCATCTGTAAAATGACCCGGAGAAGGAAATGGCAAACCACTCCAGTGTTTTTGTCAAGAAAACCCTAAATGAGGTCATGAAGTGTTGGACATAAATGAAATGACTAAACAACAATAAATTGTTGATTTAGACAACTACATTTAAAACGTCATACTTTTACCACTACTTTCTACACATTGTGAGAAGATAACTCATATCAATTCACATCTAGATAGTTCTTTACAATTTCCAAAGTAGTTAACTCACAATCAAAGATAGATTATCCAAATGTGATCATCTCCCTTCTACAGCTAAAGAAAGACAACAAGGTTTAGATAGGTGGAGTAACTTTCCCATAGACACATGACTAATGTTAAAGTGGCAAAGCTGAGATGAGTTTGGAGCCAAAAGAACTAGATTCCCTTCTTTCTCCCAGTTCAGTGTCTTTTCTCCTTGCTTTAGTGAAATAAAGATAAATAATTATCCAATATATATGTCTTAGATAAGTAATAAGCAACTATGAAACAATTACTTGAGGCTGCAAGAAAAAAAAATAGTTGAAGTAGTCATTTACAGCAAACATTAAACCTAGGGAGTCGAATGAAAGTACAGCCTTCAAGCACTTGCTTTAGGGAAAAAAAATGCCAAAATTCTATTAATTCAATCAGCCTCACTGCTGTCATTCAGCATGAGAAAGGCAATTTAAATCTAATCATATTTGTATAGTACAAAATTAAAAGACATGAGACACTATTGATTGATTACCCTGATTTCCAGAGCAACCTTCCAACAGGCTGATGTGGCGCAAAGAGCATTAAATTAGAAATTAGATGCTCTAGGTTCCTCTCCTATCCTCATTGTTCACCAGCTGTGTGACCTTGGGCAAGTCATTTCCCTTTCTGGAGGCTGTTTTCTCATCTGAGAAATAGGGCTCATAAGTCTCTCTATCAAGGAGGCAGTTATAAGGATCAAACAAGATCATAGCTATACAGTATTTCATAACAGCAAAGCAATAAATGTAAGCTATTAAAATTCACGGAAAACATTTTCAGAGAGAAAAAACCCTTTTCAATAGTATTTAAAGTATTCTAAAGGAATGAATTAAAATTTTTGCCTAATCAGAAATATATATAGGATCATAGAATTCAGATGTAGAGGAAGATGTTAAAGATGATGTCATCCATCACCTTCAATGTATAAAGGAGGGAAATAAATCCCCCCCAAAAGATCAGGAATTTCCTCAAACTCTTCTGACTTTCATTCTAATTCTCTTTCACACATATGTCACACCTTTAAGAAAACAACTTCATGGGAAAATTCCCTATCAACCCTAAATCTGATAGAGAACTTTGTTTTGTAACAGATGAGAAATTTTTATTCTCCTTGCAAATAAGCTCTACTACTGAACATACAATTCTGCTTCACCAAAGCTAACCTGCCAGTAGTACTCTCACAAAATATAAAGGAAAGAGCAGGATATTGGGAGTTGGGAGATTGGATTTCAATCCCAGCTCTAACTCTTGTCAGCTCTTTGACCTTGAACAAGTCACAGCTTCTCCACATCACTTTCCTTCTCTGTAAATGTGGTTAGGCTGGATTATCTCTAGTTCCTTTCATTTCTAAATCCTCTGACATACTTTACAATAGTAAGAGATCACCTTTATGTGATTTTTTTTTTGCATTTTACAAAGCTCTTTCCTCACAACAATCCTGTGAAGTGTGTGGTAAAAGCATTACTTATCCCCTTTTTATAGAGAACTCAAAAATGAGGTTTAGAGAGGTTAAGTGATTTGTTCAGAATCACACTGGCTATAAATGGCTGAGTTGGGACCCAAATCTACATCTTCAGACTCCAAATCTATCATAAGACTATGCTGTTTCTTAGTCACAACTCATGTTGAAGTTATGTGCAGCCATCCTATTCCTACAGCATAAGAAGCATCATGCCTACTGTAATTATAAAAATGTCATATGTCTTATGTCATAATAATGTTAGACATATAATAATGAATCCATTAGTGCCAGGAAGGATGAGAGCCAAACCCTTTCCCAGGTTCATAATTGTCCTAAACAAGGACAATATGACTGGTTACCTAAGAAGAAAAATCTAATCTCATACTGCAAACTCCTTAACTTCCCCTCTATCCCTATTTATCCTTTGGATTAAAGAAGTAAATGACACAAAGCTCCCAATTCATATCTTTTGATGTTTTATCTTTATCCCAACCAAATTTTTCAGAAATTTCTAGGAGAAAATTGTTACTATAGGTGACAAAAACACAGAAGCAAAAGAAAAGCAGAAAGAATCTTAAAATGAATTATTCCATTTTGACATGAAAGTTTGTCCCTGGAGAATAAGACATGCAAAATTATAGGATGTCATTTTAGCCAAGTCTTATTCTGAGACTTTTTTCTCTTCCATGAAACATATGCCTCATTTTAATGTTTCTTTTATAAGACAGTTTATCCAGACAAAGGAAAAAAGGCAGTCCATTCAGAAAGATTTCTACTAAAAAAGCCTTGTTGTAATTTTTTCATTTGATATGATAATTTGTCACTTCGAAGCAAAACCAGCAGTATTTCACTGACAATTCTAGGGATGTAACAGTTTCTTAAAGAAGATAATGTGGATAATGATATACCATGTAACAAATTCTGTACTTTTTTTTAGGAGAAAGAAACACCACAATAGTCCTCTAATAAAACACTTTACAATGACAAACACCTAGAATTTATAGACAGCAAAACATGAAGTATGCAGCAAGGGTCCATGCACATCATTTTTTTTTCTACCAATAGGTTTCTGAGGCTATGTTGTTTATGCTCCAATTTAGTATGATACTAACATCCCATCAACTCCTCAACATAACTGATGATGGATGCTCCGTTCTACAGGCAAGTTGTCTCCTCCAAGCATGTAAGTTCTGATAACCAATTCTCATCCTCAAATGGACCAAAAAAGGTATTCTCTTTGCAGAAATGACCAGTGTATAGTAGGAAAGCATAAGTGGGTGCTCCTTAAGGAAGGAAAAAAAACTACCATACATGTGAAGATGCCTTTTTCCTACTTCTCTGAGTCCTAGCCATCAGGAGGCTTTGTAAAGTTATTTGGGGACTTGTTACATACATTAAAACTAAGATTATAGTCTCAAAGGTTCCCATTTGAGTCATATTCACAATTTTACTCTCTAGATCTCTCAAGACCTTAATCCATCAACCTTAGAAGATTCATGAAATAGTACCTGTACAGAAATTATATAAACATTGCTTTTAAAAAATACCACCAATGTAAATACAAAGTTCAGAGCACTGTTATTTTCATATAAGCTCATTTTTTTTTTTACTACTGCTCATTCCTTTGAGTGTAGCAGGCACTCCAGAGACCTGTAAACAGCTTTTAAATCATGTCACTTTCAAATCCTGATTCTTATTCTCTTCACCACCCCCTGCCCATGACAACACTGTGGATAGAGGGAGGGGAATAGTTTTCAATGTTGTGGTTTATCTGGTTCTGCTTATTTCTTAAATTTTACTTATTAAAGACCCCTGAATTTTTATTCATAAAAACCTACTGGTTTATAAAACTACCTGCTAATCTCGTTTGTAGACTCTAGGATATTCCAGGAAAGGTATTCAACAACACTTTGCTTATATTGCTTGGGAAATGCCACTACATGGTCCTCCAGAAAAACTTCTTCCTCTGTCCTACTCAATTAAAAGCAAGATACTGCACCTTTTCATTCAGAGCAAAATTACATTTTCTGGGTCACTTTCTTAGTCTTGCAGGGCCACTTTCTGTGCAGCCTGACAGAAACAGTAAAAGTAGAGGTTTAAACGCAACTGGTTTCAATGTCATTGTTGCAAAAAGCAAGATGATTTTGGGGTTTTCCCTCCTGGCAGTTTCCAAACAAATATACCTCCACAGACACTTTAGTCTACACCTTCCTCCGCATGGGAAGACTCCCTTTGCTTTGTCCAAACCCCCAAAGAGAAAAGACCTACCATGGGGGACGGAGGGGGGAATTTGATGAATCCCTGTTTCTTATTACAAGTTTCTACAATTTAATCTCACGTTTAAAAGACTGAAAATGATAACAGAAAGTGTTTTCACTCAACATTTACGGTAAAATATTCATATTCTCTCTGTGTGTGTATGGAATATAAATAGATAATTATCTCTATATAGAGATATCTAAATATTTAATAACGAGTGTATTACTTTTATATAGACATATATACACATATAAATAAAATAAATGTATGTGTGCGTACACACACACATTTATGTATAAATAGGAAGATCCACACAGGACAGACATGCAAGCCAGCTTAGCCACATCACACATGCTTTCCTCTTGGCACACATATGGCTTGCATGCATTTCCAAACTAGGCACAGGCAAATCTTTGAACACTTATTCATAACATACATATGCCCATACACAGAAGCTGAAAAGATAAGCATGAATGCGAGGCGAGAAAGGGAACGCAGCTTTTAAGCACCTTTCCCCCACGTTTCTTACACATTTTTTTTGGTCCCAACTACAATTACCTTAGCAACCAAAGAATTGTCTTTTATTTTCCCTTCTGCTTTAAAAGAAAAAAAAAATGTTATTCTCCTCGGGGACCAGCTCGAGCCTGGTTCATGGCAACAACAACAAAAAAAAAAAATGAGAAAGCAAAAGAACCAAAGATTCCCGCAGCTTCTTTTCCTTGGGGACAAGCACAGGCTTGTTTCCGGGTTCTTCCCCAGATTTCTTTGCTCTTCTTAGTTTCCTCGGACCCGGCTCCGGGACATCCCTCAGAGGAAAAGCCAAGAGGGAAAAAGCTGCTGAGAAGCAGCTCCGGCTAACATGGATCTCCGAGCCCTGGGGCACAACTGGGTGCTCCAAGCCCTTGTTTTGTTTCACTCTCCTCGGCTCCCAGCCCTCTTTCTTCGGGTGCAGGTCAATGCTTCTCGGCAGACCCCCAGAAGCACAGGGCTAGTGCGCCTCCGCCTCCGCCGGCCGCCCGCCTCCTTCTCCTTTTCCTCCTCCTCCTTCTCCTCCTCCACCTCCTCCTCCACCTCCTCCTCCTCCTCCTCCTCCTCCTCTCCCTTCGCCTCTCCCTTCGCCTCTCCTCTCAGTGTTGGAAGCCGGGCGCTGAAGGCTGGAGCCGCCGAGGAAAGCAGGCAGTTCGCAGCCGCTGCCGCCGCTGCTAAGGAGGAGGCAGCAGAAGTAACTGCCTTAACTCTCCAAGAATTGTTCCCGGTGCCCTCCGCGAGCTGCAACAGCGGCGCCCGCTGTTGGATGCGAAGAAGAGCTGCAGCCCAGACGCCCGCACCTGTGGAGGGAGCACCTGCGACTGGAACCACGGGAACTGAGCCAGCCAGCCCGGGAAGAGCGGGGTGGGGAGGGGTGGAGAGGGGCGGGGCAGGACTGCCCTCGGGAGAAGGGTCCACAGGGGCGGTGGGGTGAGAGAAAGCATGACATTTTCAGTTGCCGGGAAATAGGAAAACGTTACAAATCAGGACTAGATTTTTTGCTTTGCTTTGTTTTGTTTTGTCTAGACTCAAGACAGTAATAGAGAAAATGTTAACGATTTCCGCTTAAACCAAAGTGTGTCAGGTTTGCTTTTCTTTTAACTCCTCTCCCCCCCCCCCAGTTGGTTGTTAAACATTTATCAGCCGACCCCCCACCAGGGGAGCCTCCCAAGAAAGGCCTCCATTCTACCGAAGGTAGGATTTGAGCTGATTCTTGAAGGAAGCTGAAAGGGAGAAAACATTCCAGGTAAGGAGAGGGAACAAAGGCATGGAGATGGGAGATGATCCATGCGAGGGCAGAGGACCATGATTTACTCTTCCAAAAGAGGGAAAATGAAACTTTCTGATCTCCCAGTTGTTACAGCAGTCGAGAGCTTAGCTGAAAAGTTTTGGACATTTCTTCCCTTTCAAAGTGTTACTTCCTTGTCATCGATCTTTTTTAGTTGTTTCCAAGTTGCCCCTAAGTAGCCCCTGGCTCTGCTTACTTTGCATTGTACACATTGATGATGCTACTAGCTTTATCTCTGTTCAAGTCAATCAACAAGCATTTATCAAATTATGTGGTGGGCACAGAGCTGGAGAGACCAAGACGATCGATGCCTTCAGGAAATTTACATTGTTGGGGAAGAGAAAATGTGTTCATCTCAAATCCACCAGCCTTAAGTACTATGTGCCAACCACTGTGCTAATCGAGGGATACAAAGAAAACCCCCCCAAAAGACGGTCCTTGCTTTCAGAGATCCCACGGTCTGGTGGTTGTGGTAGGCGGGGAAGCAGCACTCAACCATATACAAACAAGTAAGTATACACACAATAATAATCTCAGAGACAGGACTCCAACATTAAGAGGGGAAGGTAAGGGTGACTTGCAGAAAGTGGGATTTTACCTCTGCATATATGTGTGTCCACAATCATTTATTGTGCACCTACTATGTTCCAGGTAC
Source organism: Pseudocheirus occidentalis (assembly GCA_028646575.1). Lineage (NCBI taxonomy): Eukaryota > Metazoa > Chordata > Mammalia > Diprotodontia > Pseudocheiridae > Pseudocheirus > Pseudocheirus occidentalis. Next base: position 193,064,782 of record CM053598.1, read on the forward strand.
TGTGCTAAAGATACAAAGAAAGGCAAAAAAAGAAAAAATAGTCCCTGCTCTCAAGGAATCTATAAATAAAGAGCGTGAATGGGAATTATATATACTAAGCCTGGAAATGTAAATTGGGGTCAGGTGGTGAAGGGCTTTTAAATGCTAAACAGAGGTGTTTGGTATTTTTTCCCAGAAACCGAAGGAGTTTATTGAGTCATTAGGAACCACTGGAGTTCATGGAGCAGTCAATTTAGCAAACATTGATTAAGTTCCTACAGGACTATGCATATAAGTGCCGGGTAGGCTCTGGGCTTGGTGGGGATATATAGATATGATAGTACCTGCTCTTAGTGAGTATACATTCTACTAGGAAGACACAGTTTTTGTTCGATACAAATATAAATGTACGAATGTATATATGTAATGGGAGGACCCAGTCTTTAGAGCATGCAGAGATTTTAGATTTGCCATTAAAAGTGGGTTATACAGTACATACAAGATTATATTCCTTGTCTGATTTCAGTTTAATACCAGGAGCTTCAAAGAGCCCACCTCTAGTCATGAATGACCCAGGAGTCCGTATATTGTCACAAAAAGACAATTGAAAGTATGATGATGTAGAGATTGAAATGGGAATAAATGGGAATAAGTATTTTATTAAGTGCCTACTATGTACTAGACACTGTGCCAGGCACTTTACAAATATTATTTTTTTGATCTTTGCTAAATATTATTATAATCCCCATTTACAGTTGAGGAAAGTGAGGACAACAGATATTAAGTTACTTGCTCAGTCGCATTGCTAGTAAGTATCTGAGTTCACATTTGAACTCAGATCTTCCTGACTCTAGAATCTAGATAATACCCTGCCATGTAGTTATCAAGTGGGCATAGGAAAAGTCTGAGAAAATAATGTCGTTCTCTCTTCCCTTTCAATTTCTGAGTAAAGAGAATTGCTGTGAACACACAGCAGGTTGAAGCAGGGACAGCAGCTGACATCTCCCCACTATGTATCCTTGAGTGCATGGTGCCTATTTCTTTTGTGTTTATTTTTTTCCTTATCTTAGATGAATTCATGTCTGAAAATAGAATAAACCAAGCTAAAACTTGGAAGATGAGGAGGGTGAAGAACAACTGGTAAATGTTTGGGGGGAAATGTATGCATAGACTTTTAAGTTTATTTTTAACACTTTGTATTATTAATATTTTCTAAAATCGAGACAATCAACGAAACAGTGTCGAGCCCTGATTTATATCAATTTGAGAGGTATAACTGCTTACATTGAAAATGTAACAACTGACGCTCTGTAGCACGCTCTGTAGCACACCCTGTTTTTGAGTTCATAAGTTCAGAAAAGCCATCAAGGTTCTCTCAGCCACCAAAGTTGGTAGCAGAAACCAACTTGGGCCAGTAGCAGCAGAAAGTCAAGCATATGAGGAGCTAATCTCAGGAGCAATCTACTTGACCAAGTTCCGCCAATTCCCTGTGTCCTACAAGGAGCTAGCCCCCTTGAGCAAGTGAGAGGCTAGTCTGCTTTGCCAAGTACTAGGGATACAAAGACTAAGCTAAAACAGCCCCTGCCCTCAAGGAACTTACATTCCAATGAAGGATATAACATGTACAAATGTAGATATGGACAAAACATCTGAGTAGACACAAAGTTGCCTGATGGAGTGTGGGAAGCCATTAACTACTGGGAAGGAAACTGAGATGAACAGGAAGGTAGCCCTTAGGCTGAGACTTAAAAGAAAGCAGAGGATGATTTCCAATTGTCCTGATCTGTATCTTGCCACTGGACCCAGATGGCTCTGAAAGAAAAAATGAGGCTGATGACTTTGTACAGCTCTCCCAAACTCAAATCCAATTTGCTTGCAAGTCATGGCATCACCTTCCTGATGTCATGGTCCTCTTTGAGAAAAAAGGACAAACAGCAACAAAAGAAACCATGAATTGCAAGAGATGAAGGTGAAGAGGCAGTATGTTCTAGGCATGGGGGACAGCCAGTATTATACAAAATACAAATAATTATTAATATTATTTTGTTATTCATACCATTGTTACATATTCAATGAAGCATTTATCATTTTGAGTGGCTGATATTTTGATGGATTTATTTTTTCAAACCTCTACCTCGAACTTCATCTAGCATTTTGCTTTGCATTTACAATGTATCATTATGTATTATAGTTAATCTGTGGATGTATCTTATTACCACACCAGAAGGAAAACTACATGAGGGCAAGAGGTTGTATCTTTTTTCAAGTTTGTATCTCTGCCAACATGTTGCATAAGTTCTTCATATATTTAGTTGGAATTAAGTTGAATCCTCATATGCTTTCCTGATCTTAAACAATTCTTGTCCAAAAAGTATCTACCCAACAAAGAAGAGGCCTCCCTCTACTTCTTTTAATATTGTGAGATTACCAGTGTAGGATCTGGGCTGCCCATCTGTTGTGTCATGAGTGACACTATAAAAGAATTGTCAGAAAGTGTGAAATATGACTATTAAGCAAAACAGATAATCTTTAAAAGAGAAAAGGGAAGAAAATTAAAGACTGGAGATGGGGACAGGCTAGGGAGACAGATTTACAATCTTTAATGCTAGAGGTTTGAAAATTGACAGAGTGGATGGAAATTTATCCAATTTGGTAGAAATGAGTTGAATTCAAGATGGGTTGAATTTTTTAGCTGTTTTAAATAATTGCACAGTATGCATGGATATGCCAGTTCAGAAACAATAAGCAAACTGAGGGGATGAATGCATTTAAATGGACCCTATTCTTCTTATGTAGACCCAGAAAGCTATTTAAAGATCCCTCCACTTCTCTATACTCCTTCCAATCAACCTACACTTGATTTTCCAGGGCTCCCAAGTAAGGATGCTGAAATTCAGAACTACATACATACTATTCTTCCATTTCTCTGTTTAAAACATAGCATAGTCCTTTCATAACACAAATTTGGTGCTAACACTCACACCAGAGAAATAAAACTATGGACCAACTTACATAATGAATATCAATGCAAAATTTTAAAATAAAAACTAGCAAGGAGATTACAGTAATATATCACCAAGATCATATGTTATGACCAGGTAAGATTTATGCCAGGAAGGCAGGACTGGTTCAATATTAGGAAGACTATCAATTTAGTCAACATATATAAATATAATTGAAGACCATAGCAATAACAAAAACAACAAAAATCATATGATTATCTCAACAGATACAGAAAAATTTTTGATAAAATGTACCATTCATTCCTGTTTAAAAAAAACTGCAACATAAAGCATGGGAATAAATGGAGCTTTCCTTAAAATAACAAGTAGTGTTTATCTAAAACCATCATTACATTATCTGGGATGGAGATAAACTAGAACCCTTCCCAATAAAATCAGGGGTGAAGCAAAGATATCCATTATCACAGTATTATTCAATATTGTACTTGAAATGCTAGCTACAGCAATAAGAGAAGAAAAAGAAATGTAAGGAATTAGAAAAAGCAATGAGGAAACAAAACTGTCACTCTTCACAGATGATATGAATCCTCGAGGATCAACTGAAAAATTAATTGAACACTAACAACTTTAGCAAGTTGCAGGACCTAAAAATAAACCCACACAAATCATCATCATTTCTACATATTACCAACAAAGTCCAACAGCAAGGGATAGAAAGAGAAATCCCATTTAAAATAACTATAGACAATATAAAATACTTAGGAAACTACCTCTAAAGACCAACCAAGGAATCCTGAACAAAATTACAAAACGCTTTTCATACAAATAAAGTCAAATTCAAACAATTAGAAAAAAAATGTTAATTTCTCACAAATGGTCATTCCACCCAAATAAATTTATTCAGTATGATACCAATAAAACCAATAAAATATTTTATAGCACTAGGGAAAATTAACAAAATTCATATGGAAATGCAAAAGATCAAGGGAATTAATGATACTGAACAACAACATAATGAAACTGAACAACAACAAAAATATGACAGAAAAGAAAAATGACAGATGTTGGAGGGGATGTGAGAATATTGAGACAGTAGTCCATTGCTGTGAACTGATCCAACAAGTCTGGAGAACAGTTTGGCACTATTCCCAAAGGGCAGTAAAACTGTACATGCCCTTTGACCCAGCAACCACCACTAGGTCCATATTCCAATAAGATTTCAAAAAAAGAAAATGATCTATACTGTACAAAAATATTTATAGCAAAATGGTGGCAAAGAATTGGAAATTGAGGGTATGCCCATCATCTGAAGAATGACTGAACAAGTTGTTGCATATGATTATATGGGATACTATTGTGCTATAAGAAATGACATGTAGTATGCTTTCAGAAAAACCTGAAAAGACTTACATGAGCTGATGCAACATGAAATGAGCAGAACTGGAACATTTCACACAATAACAGCAATATTGTATAATGATCAACTATGAATGACAGCTATTCTCAGCAATACAGTGATCCCAAACAATTCTGAAGAACTTGGGCTGAAAAAGTCTTTCCACCTCCAGAGAAAGACCTGATGGAGTCTGAATGCAGATCAAAGAGTACTATTTTTAATTTTCCTGTGTGTGTGTGTGTGTGTGTGTGTTGGGGAGGGGAGTATCTGTTTTCTTTAAAAACATGACTAATATTAACATTTTTTGCATGACTGCCCAAATATAACCTATATAAAAGTGTTTGCCTTCTCCATGGGGGGGGGGAGAAAGAATTTTGTACTTGCATTTTTCAAAATGTTAAAAATATATATTTTACATGTGATTAAAATATTAAAACTTTTAAAATAAAATGTAGAATGTTAAAAATATATATTTATTTTGGGGAAAAAGAGGTAAAACATAAAAACTTGACCACAAAGACAATGCCCAGATTCAATATCTAACTTAATCCAGATTGGACTGTTGAATGCAGCATTAAGCAACCCATCTGAGAGAAAAGCATGAAATAAAAACGGAATGGAAAGAGAGCCTTTCTCTTTGAGGAGCTGACCACATACCTGTGTGACCTACAACTCTCTTGGAAATCCTGTGAATTTAAGTGTGCATGTCATAGAAGAAAAGAGTTGAATTATTGTGGAAGAAGGACTCAGCATCTCAAAATAAAGGCAATAATTGGTGTATCTCACAACTTTTAGAAATCACATACTTAGGTGATGTTTAGATATCATATCATCTATAAATCATCCCTGTGTGATTCTTGGGCTTTCCTAGCATCAGTCCCCTACAGAGAATCAACCTAATGGCCTGAAGGCTTTCTTCTGGTTCTTTTAATGTCTTAGTGGTACTAATGTACTACTTTGGCTTTCCATCTGTTGTCTCTCATTCTCCAGATATACTTGTCCTTGAAAGGAACTTTCATTCCTGTTTCTGAGAAAATCATAACCAACAGCTTGTAATCTTAGTTCTTCTGAGGAAACAACTGAATAATATGGTGGCATAAACAAGGTCTTTGAAGTCAGTGTGGCTCTGGGTTCAATTACAGTGTCTGATACTTTCTACCTGTGTGGCCTTGGGCAAGTCCTCCTTGGCCTTCAGTTTCCTTTTCTATAAAATGAAGGGTCAGAAGATGACTTCAGAGATCCCTTCACCTTTCTAGATTGGTGATCCTAAAACTCATCAATAGAAAATAAGCTCCTTGAGGGCAGGAGTGATTTTTGTTTTTGTTTGTTTGTTTGTTTTGTCTTTGTATCCCTGGCCCCTAACACAGGAACCAAAAGTTGACAATCAATACCCCATTGATTGAAATGAATTGAATTTCCATACAACTTTTCAGGAAAATTACAATTGGATAAAGTGAGGCCAACTTGTAGATAAAAGCAGAGTGCTATGATTATTTCTTGATCAGTTAAAAGATATGGGACAAATGGCAACAGAATTCCGGCACAGGTGGCTATGGTACAGTTCCTTTTTTTTTTAATTGACTTGTTTGTTTACTTTTAGTTTACAAGATCCAGTTCCAGAATCACTTGAGTTTCAGATTTTCTCCCCTTCCTTCTCCCTCCCCCCATCATGGTGGTGTACAATTATGTATAGGATCTGCAAACACTTTCACGTTGTACAATAGTCTGGTTGTATAAAAATGTTGTAACCAATAGAGTGAACAATGGGGAAAAAAAACAAAACCAAACATAGAAAAGAACGATAGCATGTATTGCTTCAGTCTTATATGGTACAGTTCTTAAACCATAGAGCAGTAAAGGAAGGGAAATAAGTCGGCAATCTGATTTCAATAACAGCATTGGCAGGAGAAGATAGAAAAAATATTGTTGGTGTCAGTGCATTTGGTCCATGTGTATACAGCAGCAGGTTTTGTGGAGATAATGAACATTGGTAACATGTGTCCTCATTTCCCCCAGACTGTCCATTTTTGATGCAACAGCAGCTGCTACCATTCTCTTTCTTGAACTCCCACACTTTCTTTCTCACTATTTAGTGGAATCTTTTGCTGTTTTTGAAAATAGAAGGGTAATTTCTTTGCATTAGGGCATTGAAGTAAATGAAAGAGGGCTCTAGGATTTCTCCTCCAATGGCTTCTATTTTGGCTTACTGGGTTAGAAGTCTCCTGGTACTTTATGTTCCATATTGGAATTAAATGAAAGGTCATGATTCATATAACAGTTACCAAAAGGAAGTTTACTTAGGCATGGTAAGAGAAGGATATTCAACAAGAATACGGACTGAGGATACTGTGAGTCGATTCATCTGAGTTGCCTGTGGTAGTCTAGCAGCCAGGCATCAGATAGCACCAGGCCATTGTCTAGTCAGACAGTTAGGAAGAGATGTCAATAGTCTGAGCCTCTAATCTGTTAAACCAGTCAGTTTCCAAGGACAGTTTCATCATTACTGCCTTTTAAGGAAAACCTAGCCTAACTTGCACGGTGGTGAGAGTGAGGAGCGGAAAGGCTAAGATATTGTTTTCACCACAGCATCTGATTATAAAATGGTTTCTCACTAGATCTCTCATTGACCTCATGTCCCTAAGGTAGTTTTCCTTGATTTTTAAAAATCAGATATGTGACTTCATTGGTCTAAGGGACTTCCAGTGGAGAACTTCTTATGCAGATTGGAATCATTTCTGCAACTTCTCTTTCTTAGACCTGAGTTCAAATGCAGCCTCTGCTATTTACTACCTGCATGACCTTGAGTAAATCACTTAATTTCTCTGTACCTTACTTTCCTCCTCCATAAAATCAGGGAGTTTGGTTTAGATGATCTCTAAAACCTCTTCCATCTTTGCATGTATGTTCCTATGACCCTTACCAGCAGAGATCCATGTTAGGCAAGTTGTATTGGGATTTTTTTCTTTCATTATTTTAATATTCCAGGAAGAGTTTTGTGTATCATTTTTGCTGGAGAATGAATATATTTGTATTAGGACACTGAACCATCAATGTTTTTGAAGTGAAGGAGAAGGAATTAAGCATTTATGAAGAACCTACTAGGTGGCAGGCGCTATACTAAGTGCTTTACAAATATCTAATTTGGTCACAACAGCACTGTGAGGTAGGTGCTGTTATTATCCCCGTTTAACGGTTGAGGACACTGAGTCAGAGAAAAGATAAGTTCATACTAGTAAGTGTCTGAGGCTGGATTTGAACTCAGATCTTCCTGACTCCAGGCCCTGTGCTCTATCCACTTTCCTACCTAAACTGTATTTGAGATGCAGGATTAGTATCAAATAGTAGCAGGATGCTTAGTTACCACATTCCATTGCTGTATCTAAAGCAGTTTATAATCAAAGCACACAAGTGCTCACACACATACATATGCCCATGCATATAGAAAGACTCAATGTATCATTTTCAAAAGAACCTTAAAACATTGATTGCAGTTTATTCATTGAAATATTAAGACATTTCCCTCTACATATAGGATCACTCTGTCAGTGGTTTTGCTGAACCGTTTTTCTTTGTTATGGAGGCCCAACTCAGCTTACCTAGGAAAGTATCTGCTTTGTCACCTGAGAGCGATCACCAAGTAGCCAGAGTATTCTTCATAGAAAGTCCCAGAATTACATGATGCTACCAGGTAAGTTAAAGAAAGAGACAGAGAACAGAGCAATTCCCTTTTAAAAGTCCACTGAGCAGAGGACTCTTCCTTGCCAGTTGGACAATGTTATTTGACACAGTTTTGATGACGCATCCTCCCCCAGCACACCTTCAGTTGCCATGAAGGGACCAATTCTCATTCTAAAGTCTTTCAGAGGTGAATATGTTATCCTAGGGGCAGCTAGATGGCACAGTGGCCCTGAAGTCAGGAGGACCTCAGTTAAAATCCAGTCTCAGATACTGTGTGACCCTAGGCAAGTCATTTAACCCTGTTTGCCTCAGTTTCTCATCTGTAAAATGAGCTGGAGAAGAAAATGGCAAACCACTTCGGTATCTTTGCCAAGAAGACATGGAGAATTGAACATGTCTGAAATGACTCAAAAATAATATTTTCCTATAAGAGGCTAGGAAATTCAGAGAATGTTCTGTAAGATAGCCCCCCCACCCCAAGCTCAACCCTATATATGCTCCAGGAGGTACAGTCCCTGTCTGTATGCAAGAAACTAATATAGTTCCTTATTTGTTCATTCTTCTAACATTTACTGTCTCTAATAGATGCAAGGAACTATAAGTAGCACATTGCATTGGAAAGATTACTAAGTTTAGAATCAGATGACCAAGGTTCAAATTCTGCATCTTCTACTTACTATCTGTGGGACTTTGAGCAAGTTACTTCAATTCTATTAGCTTCAATTTCCTTCTCTGTAAAATAGTGGATGCCAGCATGGTGTGATGTAAAGAACACTGGATTTGAAGTCGGAGGACCTAGGTTTCATTCCAAGCTCGGCCACTTAACATCTATATAAATCTATGCTCCTATAATTCATGTTCAGAGGATGGGTGCCCATTAATATCCCCATGATCCAGCAGACTTAACCGGTGTCAGCGTGCTCGGTCTCCTCCCCTCCGAGAGTCCCGACTCCTCACCGTCCTCCCGCCGGCCGCGCTCCGTGGGGGACCATGACCGATCCTCGCGTGAGGCAGATCAAGATCAAAACAGGCGTCGTGAAGCGGTTGATCAAAGAAAAATCGATGTATGAAAAAGAAGCAAAACAACAAGAAGAAAAAGTTGAAAAAATGAAAGCTGAAGATGGTGAAAACTATGCCATTAAGAAGCAGACAGAAATTTTGCAAGAATCCCGAATGATGATTCCGGATTGCCAACGCAGATTGGAAGCTGCACGTTCTGATCTTCTACAGTTGTTGGAAAATGAAAAGGACTTGGAAGAATCTGAAGAGTATAAAGAAGCACGTTCACTTCTGGATTCAGTGAAGTTAGAGGCTTAAAATGTTACTCAGTACTGAAAGATTTTTCTTTTCATTAAACATTGGGTCCATTCTACATTTTATTATG
>CM053598.1:193074681-193090094 GCA_028646575.1 Pseudocheirus occidentalis
TATCTATCTATCTATCTATCTATCTATCTGTCTGTCTGTCTGTCTATCATCTATGTATCCTGTCTATCTGTCTGTCTGTCTGTCTAACTATCTATATTCTATCCATTCTATCTGTCTGTCTATGTATGTATGTATGTATGTATGTATGTATGTATGTATCTATCTATCTATCTATCTATCTATCTATCTATCTATCTATCTATCTATCTATCTATCTGTCTATCTATCTGTCTATCTGTATCTTCCCTGGGAGCACTTACATAAATTAATCCTTGTTGATGGGCTAATAATATATTCATTAACCAGGTGTTTTCTCTACCTAAGAAAAGAAAGGTTTTAATCCATTTAGAAAGCTCAAGTCATCCACAGCACCCTTAGCAGACTGGTAGGAAAGATGCTTTTTGTCGACATAGCTCTTAAATTTACATTTGTAAAATGCTTTACAGACTTTTCATGTATATTATCTTATTTGAGCCTCATAACAATCCTGTGAGTGCAAGTGATGTGGTTTAGAGGTGCTTGGAACTCCAGTGGTAGCACCTGATATGAATTCACAAACTCAAACCTCTTCCAGTAAAGTGGCAAAGTTTATTGTTCAGACCTCCTCCAGTCAAGAGGCAAAGTTTATTTTAACACCAATAAGTTATTTAGGGAACTTATAAAGGAATGAGGATGATGCTGATGCTTATATACAAAAGGAACAATGGAAGGATCTGGGTGGAATTAAGGAGTGGGGTGGGCCATCCATAGGGAGTCAACAGAGATAGTTTTGTTAAAAGGACAAGATAGTTCTGTTTATACAAAGGTTTGCCAGAGGCATGCACTCTGCTCCTGCACTGATTGCCTTTATCTGAATTTTCTCACCAGGGCCTACTGAGATTAAAGCAGCTTCCAGAGATGTGATCTTTGCCTTTTGGGGTCTAGATCCCACCACCTCATCACAAGTGTTCTTATCATTGTAGCATACACACTCTGACTCACTCTCCAAGAGCCAAGCAGGCTATATCTGCACCTCAGGGTTCTAGAATATTCTGAGGAGTTGGAGTGTCTCCAGGGTTCTAGAGTATTTTGAGAGGTTGGAGTGTTGCAGTCTCTACTACCATCATTGAGCACCCTCAGCTGTGCTTCCCCATTTTTTACATGCCACTAACTGTACCTCTTCCGCTCTGCCCTGTTCCATTTAACCACTTAACATCAACTAGCTGTTGCAAAGGAATTTACTTTAAAGAACAAAGTATAAACCTTTCTCCCAGCACCTCAAGAGTGTACACCTTCCTCTACCATTTCAGTCTTTGTGGGAAGTAGGTTTGATTTCATTCAGTTCCTACACAGTCTTAGTTCTACCAAGTTCATTTCCAAAGGCAACATCAGTGCTGAATGAGTTATTGTCTTAGCTGTCCCTGGGCTTGGTTATCCCAAATATCATTCTTTGTTTCTTGGGGCATGGATGCTGGGGTAGCTGTAAAACCCGACTGAGATACTAGGACACTGGAGCATAGTCCTTGATGTTTCAGCATTTAGAAGGTGTAATAGCAATCAGGTTATCAGATGCTTAGCACTTAGTAACTTAGGGCTATGTAGCACCTAGTAACTTAGGGCTAAGTATGGAAGGTGTGAACTCTGTCCATTGTTGAGAAGGTATGAACTCCCCTGTTGACTTGGAAGAAGGCTATTGGCTGAGACAGGAGGCCAATGCTGTATATAAAGAAGAATTCCGGAGACAGAGAGGCAGAATTGGAATTGGCTCCTCAGTAAAGGAAGATTCGTGTAGACTGAAGCCAGCTGAGAGAAAGAGAGAGAGAGAAAGAGAGAGAGAGAGACAGAGACAGAGAGACAGAGACAGAGACAGAGACAGAGAGACAGAGAGAAAGAGGGAGACAGAGAGAGAGAGAGGGAGAGAGGGGGAGAGAGGGAGAGAGACAGAGAGACAGAGAGAGACAGAGAGAGAGACAGAGAGAGAGAGACAGAGAGAGAGAGAGAGAAAGAAAGAGTTCCTCTCTCAGTATCTGGAAGCTGACTGAGACATGAACAGGATAAGACTTTGTTTGTTCGTGGCCTGGCTGTTCCTTGAGTTCCAGGCAAGAGAAGTGGTGAAGGGTTTGAGATGTGCTGAACCCTGTGAACTTCAGTGTGTGCTGGGGAGTGCCCTGGGGACAGGACTAGGACCTGGGAGCTGTCCACCTCTGAGGACTGGACGAGAACCTAGCAGCTGTCTGCTTCTGAATCCAGGTGATTGTTTGGCAGATTCAGGAGGGAGCTGGAACCATGGAAGGTGATCCAGGGAATCAGAGAGACCTCCCAGAGTCAAGGATGAAAAAAAGGCCTCCCCTTGGAGGGGACTGAGGTTTGCTGGACAACAAGGGGTGGAAAGTTTGTGTGGTTTTCTAAGGATTGTATTAGTGACTGATGCTATTTAATAATTGGGAAACTAGCTTAGTGACTGACTGCTAGATGAGTGACTGATTAAGTTAATGGTTGCCCCATGAGTCAAAGATTGGTATATTATGAATTGTTGATTGAATCTTTAAATGAGAAGGGTTTTCCCCTTAGGGAAACCAGGTGATTCTTCTTTTGTTCCTTGTTCTAAATATCGTGACTTTCTGTAATGAGATGTAATATTGAGAATATTATATTGTGAATATTGAATATGTAAAGGAATAAACAGAATGTTCACTATTACTGTGTAATCCAAATCTTAAAAGCTGTTCACAGTAGCATTCTTTTGGGAATCTGCTTGTGCTTGACTTTATAGAAAGGTGGAGGCTTTTGGCCAAGGACCAAAATCTGTTGCTCAAGGTGACATGACCTCAGGAGGGATAAAAGATGTAGCTTTCCCCCACATCCCCTCAAGGAATCTCCTCTTAGATCATGGTCTCTCACTGGGAACTGTGGGCATGAGAGTCCAACAATGAACAAAGCATTTGAAAGGACAGAATCAAGAGAGGCTTTAGAGCAGTGGTTCTCGACCTTCCTAATGCTGCTACCCTTTAATACAGTTCCTCATGTTGTGGTGACCACCAACTGTAAAATCATTTTTGTTGCTACTTCATAACTGTAATTTTGCTACTGTTATGAATCATAATGTAAATATCTGATATGTAGGATGTTTTTTCATTGTTACAAATTGAACATAATCCACAGGTTGAGAAGACAATGCAGACAAGCTTCTCATCCCAATCTCTGCTTCTCCCCCTGGCAGAAAATAAAATCTCCCTTGCAGAAGAGCGAGGGGAGAAGAAGATAGAGATATCTCTTCTGCCTCCCTTTGAGCCATGGGACAACATCCATGCTGTGTGAGGAACAGCCTTACTTCATGTGTTATCTTGCCCCATTAGAATGTCAGCTCCCTGAGGGCAGAGGCTCTCTTTCTACTTGCATTTTACTGTGCTTTTCACAGTGCCTGGAACACAGCCTGGAACATAAATGCTTTTTGACTTGATTATACTTGTAGCATGGACCCCTTTGGCAGTCTGGTGAAACCTGTGGACTCCTTCTCAGAATCATGTTTTATTTTAAATCCATAATAAAATACATGAAGTTACAAAGGAAACCAATTAAATTGAAATATAGTTATCAAAATATTTTTTAAAAATTCATGTAACCAGGGTAGCTAGGTGGTGCAGTGAATAAAGCACCAACCCTGGAGTCAGGAAAACCTGAATTCAAATCCGACCTCAGACTCTTGACACTTAACTAGTCACTTAACCTCAATTGCCTTCCCTCCTCCAAAACAAATTTGATGTAACCTTAGGTTAAGAATCCCTGTTACAAATCATCTACCCATCCTCTACCCCCATTTTACAAAGGATAGGCTGAGGGATTGGTTGATGATTGCACAGTCATGGTTGGAACCCAGGTCTTCTCACTTCCAGTCCTATGCCCTTTTGTTCTCTTCCTTCTGTCTCCCTTCCTCTTCACACAGGAAGACCACCCAGGTCATCCCTGACCAAGCCAAGTTATACTGTGAAAATGTGTGAGTACAGTTAAGAAATCATCCTGAATTCAAGTTGTCTGGCAGGCCAAAGGCTGTTAAAGCAGACTTGAGAAAAAGCAGGTGAATTAAGTATCCAATTATGCAGAGAAACCCCTGATGGCAGTGTGATAAGGTACAGAATGGCTTCGTATTCCCTACTTGAGTCTATTACTGATTATCATTGCCACCCCCCTACCGGAGTTGGATGACTCAGTCCCCTGGTGGGCATGATGCCAGGCAAGGTACCACAAAGATGCAGTCAGAACAGAGAGCCCTTCACATGACTGAATACAAATTGGGTAAAATACCAGGGTCATTAACGTTTGCTTGCTTCCCACAGCTGCCTACCAAGCTATAGTAGAGATATGGCTGGCCGGCATTTTGAGATCAAGTACAAAAACCTGTGTGGCAGCCTTTAAGGGAGAAGGCTGGGGGAGCAGAGTAATGTGACAACTGCCTCTCTTGTCCATCTTCAAATTAGAATGCAGAACGAGGAATAACATGGTGTCTGGGTGACCCAGATCTCACTGGAGGGAAAATTCCTCAGTCTCTAGTCTACAGGGCTTCTTAATTTTTTTTCACTTGTGACCTCTTTTTGCCCAAGAAATTTTTATGTGACTCCAGGTATATAAAATAGGTATGCAAATAAAATATTTACTGATAATAAATCATAAAGAAATTTATATTAAAACAATTCTCCACATAATTTTACCACCCATTAAAGATGAAAGCAAATTTGCATACTAATGTGTGCTTGTTTATTTTTAGATAAAGAATTAAATCTTGGCAGAATATTTGATACTGCAGGATGTAGAGCATCTTCAGTGTTTTTCAGAGTTGATTGATATTTTGATTTTATAATTGTCAGTGTTGTGTTCAGAAGCAAGGCTGTGGCGAAGTCATGAGACACAACATGGGCAAGCGCTGCCAGAAACACCTCAGATTCATTATGCATTTGAGTTTGAATTAATTTTTTGGTTGTTGCATGATCAGAAACCTTTTACTGTTGTGAAATTTTTCATGACCTCCACGTTGTTATGCAACCCCATATGGGGTTGGGACCCCATAGTTTAAGAAGTATTGTAGTGTAGTAAACTGGGGATAGGGACACGATGGAGACTGCCATCTCCTCTCATGTTGGCTTCTTCCCAGAGTCTTATCTTTCCTTCAGTAGCTTGAAGAGAGATTGGCATCATCTATCTCTCTCTTGAAGCTAGAATCCAGAAGTGCCCAAATCAGCTGCAGGGCCAGAAGACACTCAAGAGAACTGGAGAGTCTGAAGGGACTCCTCTCTCTTCTCTCCATCTCCATCCTGCTCCTCACACAGGTGCAGGGCATTTTCTCCACCAATGAGGAGAGAATCCCATGCCAATAGCTACTGGGACTTGGTAATGCACAAAAAGGGAACTGAAAAGTAGGGAAGGGGAAATAAGGAGGAAGGGAAGAGGGGGCATCCATAGGATCATGACAAGGTAGAGAATATCCAGCGAGTCAAGAGTACAGACTAGAGAGGAATGAAGACACGCCTGGACTTCCTCTTCAAAACAGAACACTCTAGGACTCCAGATCCAGTGCTCTGTCCACTGACTTAGATTTTCCTGTTCTCAGTGTCATTTGCTGCCAGCTGGTATGGGTAGTATTTGGGAACCAAGTTAAAAACCCCAATAACTAATACCCATGTCTGATTGTACCACAATTCTTATCAAGGGCAAAAGAGATCCAATGTCATTCCTGTTTTGACTCTCCCACTTTATTATAGACCTCACTCAATCATTGAGAAGCAAATAACCCTCGGTTTCTCACAAACTATCATTTTACAAATGATGAAATTGAAGCTCAGAGAGGTTAGGTAATGTCCCAGGGTCACAAAGCTAATAAGCGGCCAAGACAATATTTGAAACAAGGTCTTCTAGTCTACCAGTCCAATATTCTGTTTTCCATGGAGAACAGTGTGTCTCTATGTCATTGAACCTTTTCCATGTCTCTTAGACATGACCATGGTTAGATACTGGGAGCCTGATAACACAGGGAGGGAATCTTTGTATTAGAGCAGCATCATTGCTGAGGTGGTCTGCATTTTTACCCTAGCTATTTATATTTTCACTGCCTATCCCCAAATGTCTGGAATTCTCTCCCTCCCCACCTCCATCTTCCAACCTCCTATAGTAGCAATGCAATATTCATAGTACCAACAGTCACTATAAATACGCTTGCATAGTGCTCAATTGCAAAATATAAGACTCTCCATATGGGAGAGGGAAAACATTTATTCAGACACCAGAAAACCGAATCCCCAATCCAGCAAGCTGATTCCTTCATAGTAGCAAAGAAGTTAATGAGCCACAATAGCACCAAGAGCCACAGCATCCTTTAGCCTTCCTACAAACCAACATTTACTCACAAACCTATCTGCCTCCCTTGGATGCATCCTCTCCTCCCTCCAGTCTAGCTGCTTTCACTCCTAGCTTCCTGTGGGCTCTGTTCTACCCTTTAGCAAACTCCTCCCACCACAAGCTCCATGTAATTACAATCAACCTATTAGGGGACAGAATATATATTTAAAGCATGGAAGGTCTTCAAATTCCCTTAGGTCTATTAAGGAGCAGGGAATATCTTCAAATTCCCATTCCCATTACACCTCTCTGGCTTCTTTCAAGTCCCAGATAAAATCCTACCTTCTACAACACACCTTTCCTGAACCCCCTTCATGGTAGTAGCTTCCATCTTTTGGTTGTGTACAATTTGTCTTGAGTATATCTCATTCCTACATAGTTAGTTGCACATCATCTTCCCCTTAGCTTAGATTGTGATCTACTTTTTGAAAATTTTAATTTAATTTTTTGGGTTATATTTTAAGTTCCAGACTGTCTCCCTTTTGCACTAGAGGCCACCATTTCACAGAGATAAATATATGTGTGTGTGTTTGTACACACACATATATATGTTAAACCAGACTATGCTTACTTCTATTTCTTCTAGTTTCTTTCAAGTTTTCTTTCCAGTTCTTCTCTGGAGATAGGTAGCATCTTCCTTCCTTTATGGTTCTTTTGGGTTTTGATAATACTCAGAAGAACTTAGTCATTCACAGTTATCAATACTGAACAATATTGTTCTTACTGTATATGATGGTCTCTTGGTTCTGCTCATTTCACTCTTTGTTATTTCATGTAAGTGACTGTGAGCTTCTGGAGAACAGGGACCATGCTTTGCCTTTCTTTGTATCCCTGGCCTTTAGCACAGTGCCTGGTATGCAGTAGGTGCTTGATAAATGTTTGGTGACTGAAGTGACATTATTGTTCAAAAGGTGAACTTTTGCAGCCCAGAGCAGCTCGGCATCTTTAAAAGCACAGAGAAAGTTCCCATATGTGATGCAGCCAGCCCTCTTCTTCCTATTCATTTCTGGGTCCAGCTCACAGCCCATCTGTAGTGCCTGTCCAGGATGAACCGGTTCAATGGTCTCATCACCCAATAGCAGGCCATAGCCTGGACAACATACCATTTGGAATACTGGGCCAAACTCCTTTTAGTGCCTCTGGATTGAGAGGCTTCTCATTGTAGTGCCCTGAGGCATGACACAATCAGCGCAGCATCATCTACAAACAGCAACATCTGGACAATCTCATCGAGATTCTCCCAGGGATGCCATGTGGCTGCCAGTTATACAACACCATCCTCTCCAGAGAGACAATTGCAGGTGGCCCAAAGGGCCTCAAAGGATGTGGGTTATCAACAGTGACTTAAACATTAGAGATGATGCCAAAGACATGCCCAAAGATGTGTCTAAATGGAAAAGAAAGTGGCCTGATTGTTGGCAGTAAGAATCACAGCAAACAGTAAGCCTAAATGTTGCTCTGGTATCCACAAAAAAGAAGAAAAAAATCAAAGGACAGAGTCTTCCTCTATGGAAGGGAAAGCCACTGACAAAAACATATATTAATATATTTGTTATATGAATATTAATAGAGTATATTTATAGAATATTATTCATAATAATATGAATGTTTTTGACAGTGACCTTATCCTGTGAAATATATAGAGAGATCTCTCTCTCTCTCCATATACACACAGACACATAAATATATATGTGTGTGTGTGTGTGTGTGTGTGTGTGTGTCTGTATATACACACACACACATACACACACAGAAAAAGAGAGGGAGGGAGATGGGAAGAGGGAGAGAGGAAGAGAGAGAGAGAGAGACAGAGAGAGAGACAGAGACAGAGAGAGAGAGAGAGGCAGAGGGACAGGGAGAGAGATAGGGAGGGAGAGAGAGAGAGAGAGAGAGAGAGAGAGAAAGAGACAGAGAGAGAGAGAGAGAGGCAGAGGGAGAGGGAGAGAGGGAGAGAGATAGGGAGAGAGAGAGAGAGAGAGAGAGAGAGAGAGAGAGAGAGAGAGAGAGAGAGAGAGAGAGAGGGAGAGAGAGAAAGAGACAGAGGGAGAGGTATATGTATCATAGGATGAGAGGGACAGCATTGATGGATTTATCCTCACCAGTGGAGGAAGTGCCCACATTAATGAGATCACAGATTCATAGAAGTATTAAATTATGTGTCCTTGTGCTCTGTTAGGAATTTCCCCTCCTGGAAGGGGAGCTGTGGGGGTCATGTTTTATCTATGTCCCTTCCATCTAGGGGTATCCTGGTAAATGTTTAACAACTGGCTCTCTATTAAAACAAAAATATGTGCCTGACACTTTTAAGTTGGGTCTGCATTAGTAATATTTTCTCCATCACTTTCTAAGGTATAAATGTTCACACTGAAAATTTAACAATTGGCTTTCATGAGCAACTTCTAGATGGCTTCAGCACACCTCAATGAAAACAGCATTAATCAATTGCCTGCTATATTCTAAGCATTGTGCTCAGTGCTGGGGATACAGAAACAAAGATGAAGCAGCTGGGGAAAGGGGGGAAGGAAAGGAGAAAGAGCGGGAAAAAAGAACAAAATAAAAAGTGCACAGCAACAAACAAAAGAAAACTCACAAGGAAGCAAAGATGGACAGCTTTGAACTCAATGTGTAGTATTTATTATAGACTTTCTTGAAGTGGAAATTTATTGTTATGTATTTTGAAGCCTCTCTTACATTCTGTTCTGCACATGATAATGCTTTTTCCCCTCTTTTCTTATTGTATATTTAAGTTTTAGTATTTAAGTTTATAATGTTTCCTTTTCTTATTGTGTATTTAAGCTTTAGTATTTAAGTTTATAATATGTTTCCTTTTCTTATTGTGTATTAAGTTTATGTTTCCTTTTTTATTGTGTATTTAAGTTTTAATATTTAAGTTTATAATGTTTCCTTTTCTTATTGTGTAGTTAAGTTTTACTATTTAAGTTTATGTTTCCTTTTCTTATCATGTATTTAAGTTTTAGTATTTAAGCTTAAATTAATAAAAGTTTTTAAAAATGAAGCAATTCCTACTCTCAAGGAGCTTATACATACATACATACCATGTATGTATGCATGCCATGTATGCAGTGAGTACATGTAAGGAGAAGAAGGCTGCTATTGGCCCATCCCATTCTGCCATTACTTATATGAACAAGTATAATACAGAGAAAATTAAGGAGGGAGAGATCTCTGATAATCACGGAAGGCTTCCACTGGAGTGTGGCTCCTGAGTGAGGAAGTGAGGAAGATAAGGCCCCTGAGAACAGAGGAGGGAGCCCATTCTGTGCCGGAGGAAATATCCTGCATGAATACTTGGAGATGGAAGGTCCAGTGTGCAGGGTCAAGAACGGAGGGTGCTTCCACTTGGCTGGACTATAAAGCCTGTGGAGGGAGAGAGTAGAAAATAAAGCTGGGAAAAATAAGGGAGCCATATTATAGACAGCATTAAAAGCCAGACTGACGGCCTTGGAGGATCAAGGATGAAATACACTTCCCCTTGCTTTCATTTATGAAGTCAGACCACTGATGTGGAACAGTACCTTTATGAGACAGCATAACATAGCGACTAGAGGTCTGCACCCAGGGTAAGGAAAGACATGGATTCGTGTCTCACTTTTGACTCTTGGTAGTTGTGTGATCCTGGGCAAATCCATTAGCCTCTTAGGCCTGTTTCCCATGTAAAATGAGGGGTTGGACTTAATGACCCCTAAGGCCTCTTTTAGCTCTAAATCTAGCAGGCCATAATATCCCCCATAATACAGTTACTGCATTGGTTGGCCTTGCTTAACTACCATTCTTCTCCATGTTGTCAATGAGGGTTCAATGGAGGCTGGGCCCAATTGGGGGAATTGACGTTTAAATGAAAGGCAGTAATACAATTATTTTTGCTTTTTTTTTTTTTTTTGGAGGGACAGTTGGGATTAAGTGACTTGCCTCAGGTCACACGGCTAGGCAAGAATTTAGATAAAAGACGATCCAATTTACCATCAAAAAAATCCCTCCGGGATGGGGAGATCCGGAGTTTGTAGAAATGGAGACAAGGGGAAGAATGCAAGAGATACCGTCAAAGTGTAGGCTTGAAAAGGCCCAGCAACTGACTGGATGTGGGGCATGAAGCTAACTCAGGGGTTTTTGAATGTAGATGACTAGATGACAAAGTAGTCTGAGCACTGGGCCAGGAGACAGGAAGAGCTGAGTTCAAATGAGTGACCTCAGACAAGTCACTTGATCTGTGTTTCAGTTTGTAAAATTTTTTCAAATGGGGATAATAATAGCACCTTGGACTATTAGGTGGTACCATGGATAGAGCACCAGAGCAGGAGTCAGGAAGATATGCGTTCAAATCTGGCCTCAGATTAGCTGTGTGACCCTGGGCAATTCACTACACTGTTTGCCTCAGTTTCCTCATCTGTAAAATGAGCTGGAGAAAGAAATGGCAAACTATTCCATTATCTTTGATAAGAAAACCCCAAATGGAGGAGCTGAAAAGGCCTGAAATGACTGAACAACAAAAACAACAATACTGCCAACCTCTTAGAAATGTGAAGATCAGATAAAACAATCCTTGGAGAGCACTGAGCACAATGCCTGGGACACAGCAGGCCCTCGGTCAATGCTTCTCCCCTTCCTTCCCTTTGCCTAGGAGGGATGACATGGAGACGTTTGGAGGGGGCAGATGTTTGCAGATTTTCAGAGGTCCCAGGATGCAAAAGGGACGAAGGGGAGCTTGCTAACCATGGAGGGGTGGATGCAAAGGGCCCAGGGGAAGGGGAGAGCCTGCTGAGAACTTATATAGGACACAGGGTAAGGGTGGCAGATGCTTGACTTTTGTGCCTAGGAAAAGATTTCTCTTGCTATTTGTGTCAAAAGTCAGGGCCCGTTGAAAACAATTCTGTTGTAATTATAAATTAAATAAGGGCTAATCAGTCTCTGAGTACCTGTCCTACACAGTTAAGTGTTTTTAGTTAATGGGCTTTGAGATGATTATTTTGACTGCTTAAAGGACTTGTTCATTTGTCACTTGCTTTTATATTACATGGTTTTTAAGCTGTGTAACCCTGACCTGACAATAATAGTAGGTTTACTATATACTATAGTACAGGTAGGGTTTTTTTTTTGTCCCCTGTCCTGGGTGCTTTCTATTAATTAACTGTATGAAATTAAAAACAAACAAACAAACAAACAGCCTGGGGCAGCTAGGTGGCACAGTAAATAGAGCACCGGCCTTGGAGTCAGGAGGACCTAAGTTCAAATTTGACCTTAGACACTTGGCACACTTATTAGCTGTGTGATCTTGGGCAATTCACTTAATCAAAATTGCCTTGGCTTCCCCTCTCCAAAAACAAAAAGAAATAAAAACAACAGCCAGTAAACAAGAGTTGGGAAAAGTGCTAGGTTTAGTTTACCGTTTACCCACTGTGTAATGTTGAACAGGTAAGCCTCGATCTCTCTGAGACTCAGTTTCCTCAACTATAAAATGGGGCTAATACCATCCTTTTCTTGTGCAGCTCCCAAGGTTACTATGAGAGGGGAATGAGATTACTTGAAAGTGCTTTGTAAACTCTGATAGTCTATGCAAATATAAGATAATATTCTTATCAATCAGGGTCCTCGGCCGGAGTGATCTGTTGTCTATAAAGATCTCTGTTCTGAAGGAGCGAAGGAGCTCCATTTTGGGGGGAGAACTACAGAGAAGATGCAGAGAGAGCAGCTGATTATTGTTTTTTTAAAAAGGCAGAAAAATGAACTGATTTGCTCAAGGCACTATTGATTAATGAGTCTGTACTTAGCAACAACTGTGAGTAATTTATTTACTTTTTAATGCTGTAAATATAACTAAACAACCCAGAGGAGAGCCGTGAACGGAACAAGCGGCTGACCCATCAATTGATTCCTGCATATGTGATATCAGCTTATGAAGCTAAAATCCCTTGGGGATTATTTACTTACATAGGAGCTGATTTACTTGTAAAGTAACACATTTTTTGAAAACACTCATTACTAATAACCAAAAAAAATCAGTCCTGAGCCATGGGATCACACATAGTTTGGACAAATACTAGATACGTAGAATGGGCGGCTAAGTGGTATATGGTTCTAGGGTGAGGAAGAGTCATCTCCCTGTGTTCAAATTCAGCCTCAGACATTTACGAGCCGTGTGACCGTGGGCAAGTCACTTCACCCAGTTTGCCTCGGCTTCCTCATCTGTAAAAGTGACCTGGAGAAGGAAATGACAAACCACCCCAGTATCTTTGCCAAGAAAATCACAAGTAGGGTCATGAAGAGTCAGACAGCACCAAACAACAACAAAGATACAGAGAATCATAGAAGGAGAGTTGTAAGGGCTCCAAGAAGCCACTGAATTCAAAACCCCTTGTTTGGTAGATGAAAAAAACCGAAGAGGCTACATGACTCGGCCAACATCACACATCTAGAAGGTACTACGTATGTAGTAGGTTTTGAACTCAGATCTTTCATCTCCATGCCCAGTAATCTATCTACAGCTCCGTATACAGATGCCCATTTTCTTGTTCTTCAGTAATTAGGAAAGAAGGAGGGGAAGGAACAAGAAATATCACAGAGTATAAATTTTGAGGAAAAGATACCCAAGACTTTACATTAGTGTTTTTTGGTGGTTGATTTTTAAAGCTATAAGTATATTGTTGTTGTTGAGTTGTTTCAGTCATGTCTTACTCTTCATGATCCCACTTGGAGTTTTCTTGACAAAGATGCTGGAGTGGTTTGCCATTTTCTTCTGCAGTTTACTTTAAAGATGGGGAAACTGAGGCAAACAGGGTGAAGTGATTTACCTAGGGTCACACAGCTAGTAAGTGTCTGAGACTGGATTTGAACTCAGGAAGATGAATCTTCTTAATTTCAGACCATATCTGCTGTGCCACCTGGTTGCCCCCATAAATATATTATAGGGCAATTTCTTTTTTCCCTTGAATATGTCTACCATGGTAGTTCCATGGTAGAATTCTTGCTTATCACGTGGGAGGCCTAGGTTCCTGTCTCAGTCAATGACATTGCAGATTGATAAGCAATATGACAGTGAATAGATGGCCAGACTGGAATTGGGAAGTCCTGGAGTCAAATCCTATTTCTGAACCTCTTGGGACCTCAGTTTCCTCATCTGTAAAATATGGAAGTTGGGCCCAATGGCCTCTAAGGTCTTTTCTGGCTCTAAATATATGAGCCTATAATATTGTCAGCAATCCCTAGGAAATGTTTTAACTGAAGATATCAGAGAATTATATGACTTTAGGGTTAGGAGGGATCCCAGTGGCCACTTAGTCTAATGGATAACTAAAAAAAGAATTCTTGAAACAGTATAGTCAATACATGGTCATGTAGTATCTTTTTGAAGTCCACCAATGAAAGGGAACCATGCATTGCCTCCATTTTGGATATTTCTACAGTTGTGTGCAAGTTAGCTAGAAGAAAGTAAAATAATTAAATTTATTGACATACATAATGGTGGACTGACCAAAGAATTCAGCCTTTATGAGCATAATCTGTGGATAAAATCCCCATGTGGGTTTGGAGCATTCGCAGACATTCTATAACAGGTTTTGGTCCTTTAGGAAGGGAATCCTCTTTGGTTATGAAGCCAAATTCCCAACCCCTCAGGACTACTACCTAGAATCTTGAAGGGGAGATGTAGGTGGTGTCATTCTGGGAGAATGAGATCAAAGTACACTATAAATATGCCATAAAACTTGCAATTTTTTGTGTCTTAAAAGAAAAGCAGCATGTCCTTTCAATGCAGTTATTTGTTTTTATGTGATTTGGCATTGAGCTCATGAAATTTTAACTCATTCTTTATCATGAAACTATTATAATTATTAACAAACATTTATTGCACATTTATTACATATTAGGCATTGTTTTAAGAACTAGATATTCAAAGGAAGGCAAAAAAACATTGGTACCTGCCCTCAAGGACCTCACATTCTGTAAAGCCAAGCACTGGTAGATTCCCAAAAGAATGCTACTGTGAACAGCTTTTAAGATTTGGGTTACACAGTAATAGTGAACACTCTGTTTATTCCATTACAAATCAAGATTCAGTACAATATTCACAATATAATGTTCTCAATATTACATCTTATTACGGAAAGTCACAATATAGTGTTCATAACAGCTTAACATTAGAATGGCCACACAGTTTTCACTACAGTAGCCACAATATTTAGAACAAGGAACAAAAGAAGAATCACCTGGTTTCCTCAAGGGAGAAACCCTTCTTATTTAAAGATTCAATCAATCAGTTCACAAAATACCAATCTTCCACTCATGGGGCAACCATTAACTTAATTAGTCACTCATCTAGCAGTCAGTCACTAAGCTAGTTTCCCAATTATTAAATATCATTAGTCACTAATACAATCATTAGAAAACCACACAAACTTTCCACCCCTTATTGTCCAGCAAACCTCAGTTCAGTCCAAGGGGAGGCCTTTTCCCCATCTTGAGTCTGGGAGATCTCTCTGATTCCCTGGATCCCCCTCCATGGTTCCAGCTCCCTCCTGAATCTGCCAAACAATCACCTGGATTCAAAAGCAGACAGCTGCCAAGGTTCTCGTCCAGTCCTCAGAGGTGGACAGCTCCCAGGTCCTTGTCCTCAGCAAACCTCAGTTTCATCCAAGGGGAGGCCTTTATGTCATCTTGACTCTGGTTCATCTTTCTGATTCCCTGGATACTCTTCCCTGGTTCCAGCTCCCTCCTTGAATCTGCCAAACAATCACCTGGATTCAGAAGCAGACAACCACCAGGTTCTCATCCAGTTCTCAGAGGTGGACAGCTCCCAGGTCCTTGTCCAGTCCCCAGGGCAATCCCCGGCACACACTGAAGTTCACAGGGTTCAGTACATCTCAAACCCTTCACCACTTCTCTTGCCTGGAACTCAAGGATCAGCCAGGCCATGAAAAAACAAAGTCTCCTCCTGTTCATATTTCTTCAGTCTTCCAGCAGTTCATCTGGCTCTAGGACCCAGAAGGAATATTGGCCTTCTGGATGGCCTTCACCAGATTCTGGTCTCAGGAAAA
>CM053598.1:193090594-193117144 GCA_028646575.1 Pseudocheirus occidentalis
CTATGGCTTGTAATCAGTCTACATTTTTCTTGGAAGTTTTTGGTGTGGGAGTTCTGACTGTGTTGTCTTCCTCCTGTTCCATGCTTTGATCCTTTTTGTCCCCAAAAAAGGAATCTAAAGTTGCATTGCTGAGCTTGCTTGCTTCCTTTGCCTGCTCATGTGGTCAGTCAGTTACATGACTCTTGGGCTCAGTAGTACTCTGCTTCCAGAGGGGAGAGCTTTGTTCCAAATCACTGGAGTTTTTGCAGCTGCCAGGGCTATTAGGAAGCCACCATCTCTGCAGCCCCCACCAGTTTTGGCTCACTGATCACATGCCTCAGGACCACCACCAAAGACCACGATCTTGATCCAGGCTGGTTAAGGCAAGTGCACTTAGCTGCCACTGCTTCTCACCCTGGAGGCAGACAGCCAGACTCCCCCAAATTTAGCCAAGTTCTACTGACCTTTCACTTAGCCCTTGTTTCTTATGGGTTGATAATTCTGGAAACCACCACTGCTTCTGGTGATCTGCTCCCCTGACAACTCCAGCCATGTCTTATTCTGGCCACTCTAGGGCTCCAGTTGAGAGTTCATATGGTGGTGGTCTGTGCTCCCAGCATGCTACGATGAACCTCTTCCCGTCAGCCTGCTGGGCTGCCTTCAGTGTGAGCTTTGTTACTCTGTAATTTTGTGGGTTCTGGAGCTCTAGAATTTGTTTAGAGTCATATGTTATAGGTATTTGAGGGGGTTATGTGGGGAGCCACAGAGTTCTCCTGCTTCTCAGCTGCCATCTTGACTCCCCTGAATTCACCTGCTTTCAAACAATATTTTCCTGCTAAACTCTATTACATAGTTTCAAAAATGGGAAATTTAAGCACTCTTTATTGGGTTGGCAACCTTATTTGTTTTGACATCTCCTCAAGTAGAACAGATGAAAGCCCACTTACTGGGGTAGACCAAGGAGGGCAGTGTATTTAGAATAGAATTTCTCTTGCATCCCAGTATCTTTCTTGTCTGTATGAGTTGCTCTTCATTGGCAGTATAGTGTATTGGAAATGACTCTGGCTCTGAATTCCAGAGATGTGTATTCATGCCCCATTTCTATTATTTATTAGCTTAAGAGGGCAAGTCACTTTCCCTTTCTGAGGATTCGTTACCCCATATGTTGAGCAGAGATAATAATCCTTCTCTACTTAGCTTGCAGGGAAAGCCCTTTGTAAGCTGTAAAGCTCTACACAAATTTGTAGTAATTGCTTGAAAGTCAACTGCAATGCAGGAAAAAAAAATGACTGCTTGCCAGAACTCTGATCAGCAAGCTCTTAGGCAGGGGATCATGGGAATGGGAGAGTTAATTATTGGAATAATAGCATTTAGAACTAGAAAGACCTTAGAGATCATCTAGTCCAACTACCTTATTCTACAGATGAGGTAATTGAGGTCTAGAGACTTGAATTGACTTGTCCAATGTTACACAGTTAGTTAATAGCCTAATTTGGATTTGCACTCAGTTGTGCTATTGAACCTTTAGAGAGATGCTATAGGCAGCTATGCTTTCGAGCCCCTGACAATATGTTCTAGCCATAAGGAAATTGAATTCTTTTTTTCTCATCTCTTCTATATTCCTCTCTGCTCCTCTGCTGTCTCCTCCTCTCTTACGTTCTTCCTTCTAGCCTTTTTGCCTAGAGACAAGTTTATTGAGTGGCTGTCACCAACCTCTTAAATAATGGTGGAAATGAGCAGAACTCATCGTGACTCTTGGGTAGCTCTGAGAAGTTAAATTTTGCCATTTTAATTAGGAAGGATATGCCTTTGCAAGTGAAACACAAAAACACAGTTCTCAAGGGCATTCCTTGGATTACATTTTCATCTAGGTCCTTGGTATTAACAAAGCCTGCTGACAGTGAGAGAAAAAGAGAGAAAGAAAAGCAGAAGAGCCGATAAATTCTTGTTGCTGTTTCATGATTTCAGTTCTGTCCAACTCTCCATGACCCCTTTTGGGGTTTTTGGCAAAAATACTGCAGTGGTTTGCCATTTCCTTTTCTAGCTCATTTTACAGATGAGGAAACTGAGGCAAACAGGGTTAAGTGACTTGCCCATGGTCAGACAATTAGTAAGTATCTGAGACTGGATTGAACTCATAAAGATGAGTCTTTCTGATTCCAAGCCCAATGCTTGGAATCTTGACTTGCCATAATGATAATTTTATTCTTTGAAAGGCAGAAGAAGGAACACAAAGAACAACTATTCGGATATGCATCTTCTCTAAAAGAAATCACTTGTGAGGCAGTTTTTTTGCAGCAGGAAAAATCCTAGATTTGGAGTCATGGGATCTGGGTTCAGATTCTGGCTTTGCTACTTTTCTGTGTTCCTGGGCAAGTTACTTCACTTTTTTTGGCTTCAGATTATTTATACGTATTAAGAGATTGGACTAGATGATTTTTAAGGTCTCATCTAATTAAATCTGTCATCTTAATGTGGCTGTACTCTGGAGATACTTACATCCCCACTCATATGTAAATGTTGGGACTACTCTACTAGGTTCAAAGTACTCTGTGAGTTCACATTCCTAAAACCATAGCTCGTGTGCCCCAACCAATGCATCAGCCTTTAATAATCAGCCAGTTGACATGACTAGTTCAAAGATATGGGATAGTATCTATAGTAACAACAAAATATTTTCCTTGTAAAGTTGGGTATGCTTTCCCACAAATATACACAGAATCAAGGGACGGAAGAGCACACAGTGAGTATTTTCATAGAGAAGCACACATGCTTACAGAATACAACTCATATAACTTAAACATTTTTTTGTTCATGTATCCTAGCTCTTTCCTCTAGAATTGGCATCTCTTCTAGGCATGTTATTCTGCTGGGTTCCCTATGACTGTTCCTCTGAAGCTCAGCTCAGCTCCAGATCTAGATTCTCTGGGCTCTCTGGGGTCTCACAGTACTCTCCTCTAGGCACTATGTGTCCTATGGGGGTAATTACTTTGCTATAAGCTACCATTATCAGGGTATTCCTTATTCCTCAATGTGCTCTGAAAGAGAAGCAAGGGGTAAAGGGCAGAAAGGGATTCTTTCTTAACAGGTAGGTTCTTTTGTCATAGCAGTCTCTCTCAGCAGATATGACTGACTTTTCTAAAGTTTCTCTTGTTATTTTATTAAAGGTTACTCCATCCAATCCACTAGTCAACTAGCCACTGTATAATTCCATCATTTTGATCAAAGAACTTCATCATACTTCTTAGATGAATAAAAAAAAATCTACAAAAAAAGGGAAACACCCTTTATAAGATGCAAATGGGACACTTTAATGTCAGAAAGAAGCACCTCACTGTTTCTGTTACTTGCTCCTACATTCTATACATACAAATCTTATACCCTATCATCTCTGTTATCTGCTCCCAACATGTAATAATTTCATCATGTCTGTTTAATTGATCAAGGACCTCCTGATTAATTCCCGGTTATATTAGAATTTGTGATAGAAAAGGTTATAATATCTAGGTATAATCTGATATGCACCTGAGATTTTTTGTTGGGTGAATTTCAAAGGAATCAGAGAAAGGGGACAGAGGATATAGATGGACAAGGAATTCATCAACCAAATTAGATTTTTGAAAGACATGTACAGAAGATGGAAGACCATATAATGAATGGAGAATCAATACTAAAGCATGGCACTGTTTTAAGAATAGTGTCAGATGCACTAAAATTCAGAATGATTCGAGGCCAGCAAGGAAAGCTAAGGACACACGTATACACAAAAAACCTTCTAAATGTCATATTGGGGAAAAGAGTAGGATCAAAGAAAGGATAGAGTCACTGTGTGGGTGTATAGAGAATGATAATAATGAATGATGTAAATATCATTCCATCATTCTGCTCAATTCTTCTTTTGTTTCTATTTGTTCTGCCAAGTGAAATCGTTGTTGTGTGTCCTCTGTTCTTGAAGAGGACCGTGACATTAGGAAGGTGGTGTCATGATCTTTAAGTAAATTGGATTTAAGCAAGGAGGAGTTGTGCAATGCCAACAGCCTCATTTTCTCCACCAGAGATGTCTGGATCTAGTGGTAAGGAGAAGGTCAGGACCACTGGAGATATCCCTGGATACAGTGGGAGACCTTTGCCTTTTTAAGCCAAGGTCTTTCCCAGGTCTCAGTTTGTCTGAGGCAACACCCATTCAGTGATCAAGGCCAGGGCAAGAAATGATGCAGAGTGGACTCTTTCAGTAGTAAAACAAACAAACAACCCCCCCCCCAACAATCTGGGAGGAGAAAACACTCAGGGTTTCTGGTCAAAACAGAAACAATTGCTATTTAGATTCACTCTGAGTCATCAAAGTCCAAACAATGTAAGTAAGACTAAGGCTGGGAGCTATTGTTGACTAATCAATGAGAACCAGAGTGATTTTGGGTTTAAAGTGTGGTCCTTAATAAAGGAATCTAGCCCACACATCACAAGACATCTTGTGAGGTTTCAGCAATAATAACGACAATGACAAATGATGGAAAGTATAACTGCTCGACTCTTATTTAAAGGAAATAATATTTAGTGAAACATATGGAACATCTCATTGGGGCAATTGATTCCTAGTTTTACCAGGCATCTTATTCTCTCTGTCTTGAGAGTGTCCTTACCTCCCCACTCTGAGCAGTTACTACAGAGATCATGCTCACTCACCCTCCTTGGAGGAGTTAATATTTGGAACTCTACTCTAGGTAGAGTTATCAGGTTAGGTCACTGAGTAGAAATTCATTTGCCTATTGTATTCAGCCAGCCCCAGACCATGCTGGTCTAGCCACAAGAAATAAAACCTTGACGTTTTTGTGATCTTCCTTGCTGCCATGAATGTAGCATGTATGAGTACATATAGCATGTAGCTTGTACTTTTGCTCTGGGAATAATAATCAAGTATTTCTGCTATTGCCATTGAAAAAGACTGGATAACTAACTTCTATTTTTAAAATTGATTTGTTTATTTACTTTTAGTTTACAACATTCAGATCCAGTCCCTTGAGTTTCAAATTTTCTCCCCCTCTCTCTCCTCCCCCCACCATGGCAGCATGTACTCAAATATAAGATTTATAAATATCTTCACATTAATCATTAGTCAGCTTGTAAAGAAGCATTATAACTGATGGAATGATCAGTGGGAAAGAGGAAACAAAACAAAACAAGAAACAGAAACAGAGCAAGTAGTTTGTTTTAATCTTCATTCAGACTCGGCATCTCTTTTCTGGATATAGATATTTCTTTCAATCACAAGTCTTTTGGAGTTATCTTATAACCTTACATTGCTGACAGTAGTCCAGCCTATTGATGTTAGTTGTCACACATACGTTGTGTCTGTGATTGTGTACAGATTTCTCCTGGTTCTGCTCTTTTCCCTCAGCATCAGTTTATATAAGTCTCTCCAGGTTATTATGAAATCCATCTGTTCCTCTTTTCTTATAGCACAGTAGTATTCCATTACATTCATATACCATAACTTGTTCAGCTATTCCCCAATTGATGGGCATCCCCTTGGTTTCCAATTCTTTGCCACCACAAAAAGAGCCACTATAAATATTTTTGTACATATGGTGGACAATTAACTTTTATTGCTCCACTTAGAATCTCTGTGACTTCCAGATCAAAACTCTCTTCCCTGGCCACCATTCCTCCAAAGGTGCCACCTTCCCATATTTTGGGGGGGGCAGTTGGGGTTAAGTGACTTGCCCAAGGTCACACGGCTAGTTTTTTGTGTGTGTGTTAAGTGTCTGAGGCCGGATTTGAACCCAGGTACTCCTGACTCCAGGGCCGGTGCTCTATTCACTGCGCCACCTAACCGCCCCCTATCCATTTCTTTAGGACAGAAACTGTCTTACTTTTAAATTCCTATCCCAAGTGCTTAGCACAGTGCCTCACATATTTGAAACACTTTATAATTTCATTCATTCACTCATTCATTCATTCATTCATTCATTAATTCGTTCGTTCATTCATTCATTCATTCAATAAAACTGCTTAATTGGATTGATAACCCAAATGAGAAGAAAAATACTAAAATAGTACCTAGGTTCTTAATGAGCTCAAGTCACAGTCACATGATCAAAGGTTTAGAATTGGTAGCATGACTTTAAAGGTTATTTACTACAACCTTGTCTTTTATGGATGAAAACTGATGTATGGAAAGATTGAATAATATTCCCAAGGTCACAGAGGTTGCATATGGCAGACCCAGGAGTCAGGTCAAGTCCTCTATTCCAAATCCAGTGTTCTTTTTGGTATGCCATGATGGATCATGATAGATTATATCTTTAAGTGCAGAAAAAGAAAAACAAAACCCCTACAATTCCACTACTAGGTCTGTATTCCAAAGACATTAAAAAAAACAGGGAAAAAACCGATTTGTACAAAAGTAGTTATAGTAACTCTTTGTGTGGTGGTGAAGAACTGGAAATTGAAGGGATGCCCATCAATTGGGGAATGGTTAAACAAGCTGTGGTATATAATTGTGATAGAATATTATTGTTCAATAAGTAATGACAAGCAGGATGATATCAGAAAAACCTGGAAAGACTTATATGGATTGATGCAAAGTGAAGTGAACAGAACCAGGAGAATGCTGTACACAGTAACAGCAATATTGTACAATGAAAAATTGTGAATGATTTAGCCTCAGCAATACAATGATCCAAGACAATCCCAAAGGACCCATGATGAAGCATATTATCTGCTTCCAGAGAAAGAACTGATATTGTCTGAATATAGATTGAAGCACGCTATTTTTTCACCTTTCTTTCATTTTTTTAAAATTCAAGTCTTCTTGTACAAAATGAGTAATATGGAAATGTTTTATATAATTGCACATGTATAACCTATATCTAATTGCTTACCTTCTCAGGGAGGAGGATGGGAGGGAAGAAAGGAGGGTAGAATTTGGAATTCGAAACTTTTAAAAAAAATGTTAACAATTGTTTAAACATGAAATTGAGGGAAATAAAATATTTAAAGCTTAAAAAATTGTGGATAGGTGAGAAATGCTTAAGGACTTGAGAAGGGTTAAGTTTTGCCCCAGTTTTCGGGAAAAATGGAAGGACTCTATTTCAGTGAACTTGACTTCCATTCCCAACAAAATTTGAAAGCATTTAAAAAAAAAAGGATGGCTAGTGGACATCCAGAAAAGAAGACAGTAATCACAAAAACTGATTATATAGCTTCATCAAGAAGAGGTGATGTCAGATTGGCATATGAATGATTTGCTGGTAGTTCAATTGTTCTGGTTGTGTTCGACTCAACCCTATCTGGGGTTTTCTTGGCAATGATACTGAAGTAGTTGTCATTTCCTTCTCCAATTTATTTTACATATGAGGAAAATGAGGCAAACATTGTTAAGTGACCTGCCCAAAGTCACATAGCAAGTAAGTGGGTAGGGTCAGACTAACTAAGGCAGATGAGTCTCCCTGACTCTGAGCCCAGCATTCTTCGAGCCCATCCACCTAGATGCCCTAAATTAATGATAATTGCCAATATTCTTACTAACAATTATTATTTTTCTTTTTATTCATTCATTAACTAACCAATAATTACTAGCTAATATTTTCATTAGCACTTTAAAGTTTACAGAGCACTTTTTACAAATTACCCCATTTTATTCTCAGAACAACCCTGACAGGTAGGTACTATTATTATTTTAATTTTTAGATGAAAAATTGAGTCAAAAATGGTTATGTGACTTGCCAAGGGTCACACAGCCACTAGGTTTCTGAGGCTAGATTTGAAATCAGGTCTTCCTGACTCCAGGGCTAGCATTCTATCCATTGTACTACCTAAAGCAATATTTTCTTTGGATTCTGGAAAAGCATTGACAAAGTCTCTTTTGCTCATCTTGTGTTCAAGATGGAGAGATACAGACTAGATTAAAGTATAGTTAAGTGGATTTGTAGCTAGTTGAATGATTGGACCCAAATATTAGTTATTAATGACAGCGTCAATTTAGCCTTGTCTAGTATATTTTTAAAAAAGATGTCACTTAGATAAAGAGATACACAGTATTCTAATAATATCTGAAGATGGCATAAAGATAGGAGTAATGCCATGGTTTTTTTTAATTAAATTATTTGTTTTTAATTTTCAACAATCACTTCTGTAAGTTTTTAATTTTCTCCCTTTCTCTTTACCCTCCTTCCCCAAGATGGCTTGCAATCTGATATAGGCTGTGCACATACATTCCTATTAAACACATTTTCACATTAGTCATGTTGCAGAGAATTATAAAGAATGGGAAAAACCACGAGAAAGAAAAAAAAATAAACAAAAAAAGATAGTCTGCTTCGCTCTGCATTCAGACTCCATGGTTCTTTTTTGGGATGTGGATGGCATTTCCCATCACGAGTCCTGTGGAATTGTTTAGGTCTTTGCATTGCTGAGAAGGGCTGAGTCTATTAAAATCAGTCCTGGCACGTTCTCCTGATACCAGGCATGTTTGATGGAGGTAAGATCCCAAAATATCTTAATAAGTTAGACATAAGGGCCAATCTAATAGGATGAAATTTTGTAGACAATAATGATGATGATGGTGATAACCAGCATTTCTATACCACTTTAAAGTTTGCAAAGTGTTTTATATGTGAACGCATTTGAATCTCACAACAGTCCTGTTAGCTGGGTGTTATTATTACTCTTGTTTTACAGAAAAAGAAACAGAAACCGAGCAAGGTTAAGTAACTTATTCAGTCCCATAGCAAATAAGTATCTGAGGCAGAATTTGAACTCAATTATTCCCGATGAATTATAAAGCTTAGTATTTAGACTAAAAAAAAATGTCACAAAGAAAAGTTTCATGTGAAAAAGATCAAGGGGTTTCAGTGGACCACAAATCTGAGAAAGACAATGGCAGCAGGCAAAAGCAATTGATGTGATTTTAGGCTACACGAAGATATGTAATGTCCAGAATCAGGGAGATGAGAGTCCCACTGTACACTGCCCTCATCATATAATTGCTCTGCAGTTGGGGTTAAGTGACTTAACCAAGGTCATAGGGCTAGTAAGTGTTAAGAGTCTGAGGCCGGATTTGAACTGAAGTCCTCCTGACTCCAGCGCCAGTGCTCTATTCACTACACCACCTGGCCACCCTGAAGCCTTGCTTTAAACTGATTTTACTGGTCTCCTGTTTCTCTTTACTTTATGTGATAATATCACTAACAATAATTTCATCATTCTTCCAAGACTGATGTCTAATGTATAGTAATCTCTTAATAAAAGCTTATTGATAAGATTTTTACAAATTAATTTATATTCTGTCAGTGCTGTCATATTCAAATAAAAACTAGAAACAAATCACCACATATAGACTTAGAAAACCCCAAGTCAACATGATCTATGTTGTATGATATTTGTATTTATTTTGTTAATTATTTCCCAATTACACTTTAATTTGGTCTGGCCTCACTTGGGAGTATTGTGGGTCACATGAGGTTGCTAAATCCCTGTTGCCCTTGGCTAGCATCTCTTCGTATTCTTGGCAAGGAAGTATTTGCTGACGAATACACTTTTTAGGGTCTTTTGGTCTCCTTGTGGTAGCAATTGATCTTCACTGGCTTTGCTGCCATATGAGTTTATAACAATCAGTGCCAGTGTCCTTTCTGTTGTAATTTGGTTGCTAAAAATAGCAATTTCAGATTATCCTGATCAATAAGAAGGAAGTTAGGAAAAATGGCCAGGTCTTATCAGAATGAGACACTCTCCTTCAATTTACTCTTATTTCAGCAATCTAACCAATATTGTAAAGGTAATCTGGACAGCGAGGGGGCTCAGTGGATGGATAGAACACCAATCCTGCACTCAGGAAGACTAATCTTCCCGAGTTCAAAGGCAACTTTAGCCCCTTACTAGCTGTGTGACACTTAACCACCTTTGCTTCAATATCCTCATCTGTAAAAATGAACTCAAGAAGGAAATGACAGACCATTCCAGTCTCTTTGCCAAGAAAACCCCAAATTGGGTCAAGAAGAGTCAGATATGGCTGAAAAATGACTGAACAGCAAAGATTATCAACTGTGAAAGACTTAATAACTCTGATCAATGCAATGATCCACCACAATTGCAAAAGACTCATGATATAAAAACTATCCACATCCATCTAGAGAACTGATGGACTCAGATCACAGATGAAAGATTTTTTTTATTTTTTCTTTCTCTTTTTCTCAAAACATGGTTAATATATAACTATGTTTTGCATCATTTTATATGAATAATGGTATTGTATTTCTTACCTTTTCAATGGATGGGGAGAGACTGGAGGGAGAGAATTTGGAACTGAAAATAAAAATAAAATTGAACTTACTTCAGGTCTCATCTTGGCTGTCCCTGTCCACCCTGGGAACCAGTTTGTGATGTGCCCAGAAAGGACCATCTAATCTCTTGAGAGATTTCTGTTTTTGATATAAGGAGGGATGAAGGAATTAATGTCAATGATAAGCTTGGCAATCTAGCGTATCGGAAGGACACCCTAAATACTGAAGTCACTGCAAGAAGTTGTTCTTCTCAAAGAGCAGGATAGTTTTGGGTAAAGCTTACCTGATCAGTTATTCAGAACTCTTTCCCCTTCTGTAGCAGTTTACATTAGAATATGAAGAGGAAAGGAAGTGGTGTGTGTGTGTGTGTGTGTGTGTGTGTGTGTGTGTGTGATTGTTTGCTACTTGGACAGCTCAATCATACATCTAATGTCCATTAGGAAGTAGCTCCACATTTACTGAGGACAACTAGGCAACTAGGCAGTGAACAGAATGCCAGGTCTGGGATCAGGAAGACTCGTTGTGAATTCAGATCTGGCCTCAGACATTGTGTGACTCTACGGAAGTCA
This sequence comes from Pseudocheirus occidentalis, assembly GCA_028646575.1. Classification (NCBI taxonomy): domain Eukaryota; kingdom Metazoa; phylum Chordata; class Mammalia; order Diprotodontia; family Pseudocheiridae; genus Pseudocheirus; species Pseudocheirus occidentalis. The sequence continues at coordinate 193,101,423 of CM053598.1, forward strand.
CGTAACCCTATCTGCCTCAGTTTCCCCCTCTGTAAAATGAGCTTAAGAAAGAAATGGCAAACCACTTGAGGATCATTGCCAAGAAAACCTCAAAAAGGAGGTCACAAAGAGCCAGATATGACTAAAATCACTCAACAACAAAGTAACATCCCAGTTTCTGACAAGTACCACAGCCAAGGACGTTCTTTCCAACCCCAGGCTGTGATGCTGATATGCACATCCCCTGTAAATTCCTATCTCTTTGACCATTACATGGTCCCATTGAATTTATGATTGATTATTTTCCTTTTGTTATATTTTACAAAAGTTTTCACTGTCATTCACCATTATCACAGCTCACACACGGCGTAGTATTGTAAAGTTCACAATTACTTTCCCGTATAGTATCTCATTTAATCCCCACAACAACCTTGGGAGGTAAGTACTATTATTGCCTTCATTTTACAGATGAAGACACTGAGGTACAAAGAAATCAGATGAGTTAAGAAATCAAATGATTTGCCCAAAGTCACATAGCTAGTGAATGTCTGAGGTGGGATTCGAATTCACGTTTCATTGACTCTAAGTCCATTACTGCAACACCTAGCAAAAAGAATCCACATTTGTATAGAGCTTTGAAATTTGCAAAGCATTTTATCTTATTTGAACCTCACAGCTCCTTGAGGTATTCAGTTATTATTCCTGTTTTATACAGAAGGAAACAAGATCAAAGAGGCCCAGCATCACATAGCTAGCAAGTGTCAGAGAGACTGGGGGGAGAGAATCCAGATCTTCTTGAATCCAAGACCTGTATTCTCACCTGTCATAATGAAAACTATTGATCTTAGGATCATTAGTAGAGATAGAAGAGACTTTTTGTTGTTGTTGTTCAGTTGTTTTTTCAGTCCTGTCTGACTCTTTGTGACCCCCGTTTGGGGTTTTCTTGGCAGACATACTAGAATGGTTTGCCATTTTCTTCTCTAGCTAATTAGACAGATAAAGAAATAGAGGCAAACAGGCTTAAGTCCAGGGTCACACAGCTAGTTAAGTATCTGCAGCCAGATGTGAACTCAAGAAGATGAATCTTCCGATGCCAGGCCTGGCATTATCCACGACAGTGCCCCAGCTACCCAGAAGACACTTTACAGGCCATATAATACAACTCTTCATTTTACAGATGGAGAAATTAAGGTCTAGAGAAGTTATGTGACTTGACTAGGGGGATACAGTAGTAAATTGAGGATGCAAGATTTGAACCCAGGTTCTCCAACTCCAAATCAAGGCCTTCTTTAATTACATCAATGTCAAGTCGAGTCAAGTCGACAAACATTTATTAAATATCTGTTATGCTCTGGGCACTGTGCTAGCACAATGTGTGATCTTGTAAGCTTTGGAGCTCCTCAGAGTTCCTCTTTGGTCTGACTAATTTCTTACTTGTCGTGCTTTGAAGACGTCCCTATTCTTTTCACTTGGACAATTACCATTTTTTTTTGAAACACGTAATTTTGATTTCTAGTTTCAAGAAACTGGTATTTTTTTCTTCAGCTCATAGTCATCTTGAGTTTCTGATGGTTTTTTTAAGTCTATAGGCTTCCTATGTTTTCATTTATTATAACTCGACCTTTTCTCCCTGACTAATGCCATCATTTTGTTACAATCCTCTTCTTTAAAACTGAATTCAAGCGATTTCTTTGGTATTCTTTTTACCACCAGGGTGTTGAATTTTACTGTGTTGTTAACACAGTTATAAAATGGCACACCCACAGAGTAAAGGGAGCCTTTTCATGGACTAATATCCTCTTCTGGTGCCCTTTAATGTATCATCTCTAAAGACATTCAAAGCTGTGTTGTGTTTCAGTTACCATAGGCAAAAAATGGATTTTAAAAGACAAGAGAGAGTATCCAGCTGACAAAATTTTATCATACTTACTATAGGCTAGATGAAATTAAATGTCATCCAATACAGTTGGACAGGCTCCCCATTCCTGACCATATCCCTAAGAGGGAAACCCTGTTTTCCAGATGGAGAAAGTGAGTCATAGAAGGATAAAGTTGTTTTATCTCAAGTCATAGTTACAATGGGCAGCTAGCTATAGCACAGGCCCAACTCTTCATGTCCCCATTTGGGGTTTTCTTGGCAAAGATACTGGAGTGGTTTGCTGTTTCCTTCTCCAGCCCATCCTACAGGTGAGGAACTGAAGCAAACAGGGTTAAGTAACTTGCCCAGAGTCGCACAGCTAATAAGTGTCTGAAAGCAGATTTGCACTCAGGAAAATGAGTCTTTCTGATTTTAAGCCCAATGCTCTATTCCCTGTGCCTCCTAGCTGCCACAGGATAAATAGGGAAAATACTGGAATTTAGAGGGGTTGGGAAAGTCCTCCTGTAGAAGATGGGATTTTAGTCAGGATTTAAAAGAAGTCAGGGTGGGTGAGGGAGAGTGTTCCAGGCACTCCCTTAGGGAAACCAGCTGATTCTTCTCTTGTTCCTTGTTCCTTGTTCCTTTATGTAATAAGATATAACATAAAGACTTTCCTTGTTCTGAAGATTGTATATAATATTGTGAATTGCGGAAACTGTGAACATTGTACTGAATAAAGATTTGTAATGGAATAAGCAGAGTATAAATAAACACTAGTACTGTGTAATCCGAATCTTAAAAGCTCCTCACAGTAGCATTCTCTCAGAAATCTACTGCTGATCGGCTTTACATTATGGCAGCCAGAAAGAATGTCCACGGTTAAGAGATGGAGTATCTTGTGAAGGGAACAGCCTGAAGGCCAGTGTTACTTGATTGAAGAGTACTATACTGGGAACTAAGGAGTAAGAAGACTGTTTCTCACCTATGATAGAGGGTGGGTCAGAGGTTGGAGGAATAAACTCCTCCCAAAGCCTTGCTTTTACAGTCAAACTCTTTGTTTTCCGTTAGCTGCTCTGCTTGGTTTTGACTCCACAAATATGCCCCTGTAACAGGTACCTCCTGGTTACCCCCTCCCCCTTTTCTTTCTTTCTTTTTTTAAATTTAAATTTATTTTATTTTTAATTTATGAAATACAACAAGCATTTCCATAACACAATTTAATTTTTAAAAATATGACTGTACATAAAACTGCAAATCTGCTATGTACAACTTGCTATTCATTTTAAATATACAACAAAGTTATGTAATTTTTTTCCCTTTTCTTTCTACCCCTCCCATTGTTGGCCAACAGTAGACACAAATAGGTATATATATATGTGTGTGTGTGTGTAAAAGTATTCTATACATGCTTCTATTTATCGGTTCCCTTTTCAGCTTCCTTTTGTGTGTTGTCTTTATTCTTTAGATTGTAAGCTCCTTGAGGACAGGACTTGTCTTTCTTTTCTCACTTGTATGTAATCTGCAGTGTTTAGTATGGTGACCAGCACGTAATAAACACTTCATAGATGTTTATCAGCGATGTGCTTGCCCTCTAATTGCCTCTAACATTAGTCAGCCAGACTTAATTACCTTATAGAGAGAGTTATTTCCCAAAGTGTGCTAATAAGAGCAGTTGGTACAGAAATTCCCTGCCAAAGTCTGGGACACGCTCTCCCACAAGCACATCTAGAGATCAAGGGAGATCAAGCTTAGAGAGAACGTGTGGCAAAAAGGTAACCCAGCTTCTGGACGTCCTTTTTCTGGAGCCCTCAAGATGTTGCCCTTTGGTATGACAGCTTCTCTGCTGAGCTCTTTATAGAGCCTTGAAAATGCTTGTTAAAAACCAGGTCCAACCTGTTCTTGCTTCCTAATCCATATTCCCTATTGCTGACCTTAGAAACACTGCTAGGATGCTGAGGAAAGAGTCCTCTGGTTCTCTGAAGTGCATGAGGAACTCCTCCAGCCTTGGTATCCTGCTCAAGCAATGCCTTCTGAGGGCCTTGGATGGTGGCTTCCACCACGAATCTATTAGGCATTCAAATCTCTGCTGTCTTTGAAAGCCATTGGATGAACTGGAGTAAATGACAGAGGAAGTCTGTTAGTAATGGGGTATGGGCTCTGGGAAACCCCTTGAACTCTGATTGAATCTTCCCACTTGATGAGGCATTTGCCTGAGACCATAAGCCTTTTTTATAGCTAGGCCCAAATCTCTGTTTCTTTTAACCTAGCCTAGCCTTCTATTGTTCAGCTACTTTCCACCCTTGATCCCATCAAAATATCTATACCCAAATCTGTGTTACCTTTAAACTAGTCCAGCCATCCACTGTCTGTCATCTCCCTGTAGCCTTCAGATATTTCCCACCCTTAATCCCATTTCTGGAGTCTAACCTCAATTCCATCAAAGATCCTCCTTAGATTCCTTCTCAAGACCCTCCCCAAACTCCTCCATTAGACCACCCCTAGATCTCTCCCACAATCTTTCTGCATATAAAATACATCATGCCTCCATGAAGGGGCTGAGAGTAATCTAGTGAAGACTCACTCTGTGTCAGATTATTCTGGCCTGCTTGTCAGTACAAACTTCACAGATACTTAGGCTCCTTAAGAGTCTACCCATTATGGCGAATCTTTAATAAATTTTGGCTGAGAGAAGACATGAATTCATTCAGCAGGACCTGGCATGTTGATATTTTGGGGTCTTGAGCATCCTTAAACCCTAAACCTCAACATATATGGTAAACCTCAACATTAGGATTGGTTGAGGAACTTAGTCACCCCAGTTCATCCAACAGTTTTTAAAGATATCTGAAAGCTTATCTCTACCCTTACAAAAGTCTGGATATTAATAATTATACTAATAGCCTCAATATGGGCCACCACCAGTATTCTTGCCACTGGACCCTGACGATTAAGGTGGAGAGAGTGAGGCTGATGACTTTGCCCAGCTCTGCCTCACTTCAATCCAATTAACTCACAAGTCAAGACATCACCTTCCTGGTCTTTGGTCCTCTTTGAGAACAAGGATGAGCAACAATAGCAATAAGCTCAATAGAAATCATCTTCTAAATGTTAAACTAATAGTGGAATCAGAGATTTGCAAGTCTAAAAAGATTAGTGTTGGGAGCCTCCATCGACACAGCATCTGGAGTCAGGAAGACTCATCTTCCTGAGCTCAAATCTAAGCAAGTCACTTAACCTCTTTTGCCTCAGTTTCTTCACCTGCAGAATGAGCTAGAGAAGTCAATGGCAACCACTCCTGTATGCTTGCTTTACAAATATTACCTCATTTTATTCTTGTAACAAACAGTGAGATAGGTGATATTATTATTCCCATTTTCCAGATGAGGAAATGGGAGGCAGAAAGAGGTTAATCCATAAGGGCAAAGGATCTAGACTTCCTGACTCAGGCCCCAAACAAAAACAAAATTCCTTCCACATTCTCCTCCCAAACGATGCCTACCTCTTCCCACTGGGTCAATTTTGGTTTGTAGCCCTTTGCTAACTGACCTATTTCCTTTCAGACTTGAGATTACCCAAGGTTTCCATGCTGTAGTGACTCAGCCTTCTTCAGGGAAAGAGCTTATGGTTTTAGTCCTTAGAGCCATATGAGTCCCTTCCTTTGCTCTTTCAGGGAGCTTATAAGACAAAGGTTATTAGTAAATAGCATAATTATGGGGATCTTTCATAATGGTAGCCCAGAGTCCTCAAGTCAAGGTGAAAGTCCTATCTATCCGGATAGACATTAGCACCCCCCTTCTAGGCTTGTTTCTAATCCTTTGGCTACCACACTAATCACCATCACCCCCTATTTGTACTCAGCATTCAATTAAAGACATGCAATATTCAAAAGCAATTAAGATAGAGCTTATCTTTATCTAGGGAAAGCTGACTTGAAAATGCTATTAAAAACAAATAGTTAACTTTTAAAAAAAGAACAATAAACTCTAGACTTAAATATCTTTCTTTTTGGATGGAAGAAAGTTGTTCAGTTGAGCATCTTCATGACCCATTTCCTTCTCCAGCTCATTTTACAGATGAAGAACTGAGGCAAACAAGGTACAGTGACTTGCCCAGGGTCACATAGCTGGTAAGTGTGTGAGGCTAGATTAGAATACACGAAGGTAAATCTTCCTGATTTCAAGACTGGCATTTTATCCAGTGTGCCATCTAGCTGCCCATGTAGAAGAGAGAGGGGAGGGTAAAGGAAATAACCAGAGCCACTGGGTTTCTCAGAAAAGGACTAGCTTACCGTGCTTTGGTCCTGAGATGCCTCATCTGCCTACTGGACCACCCTGATAAAGTCTGGACATGCTCAACATCATTTTCTTCTGCTTCTCCTATTGACCCATGTGTGCAGTTATGTCTACCTGTTTTTCTTCTGTCTCTATAGCTGAAGGATCTACCACTATGGTGTAATGGTAATGGTAATTTGAAGATCTTCCCTGCCCCCTAATAGGCCAAATGTAGTTACATGGAGCCTGTGGTGGGAGAAGTTTACTGAATGGTTGGAGCAAAGCCCAGAAGAAGCTGGGAGTCAGAGCTGTTGGCACCGTGGGAGAGAGAGGACACAGGCAAGGAGACAGTTAGGCTTGTCAGTGTTTGTTTGTGGGAAGACTAAAGGATGATGTAGCTCCCTGCAGAGTATTAACTTCTTTGTTGCTATGATGGATTTGACTTTCTAGCCTGGGGATTTGGCTTTCTGGTGTCAGAATAAATGCTTTGCTTCTGTCTTATATATGGAGAGTCTATTATATTTTCAATTCAGAACTGTGCCAGCACATATTCATAGTTGCCATTGGTGCTGTGAATGTTGTGTTGGTGCTACACATGGACAACTCTGACTTTTAGCTCAAATCTGAGGTAGTTCAATGTCTTCTTGGTTTAGGGAGACTACATATCGCAGAAGTCCACGAAACTATTCTAAAACTTGTCCCTGATTTGTGGGATTTTGTCCCAGTATGGGGCCACATTTGATAAACTAAGAAATAGGAATGCTAATTTCAGCTGGTTATATCTACTCAATCACCAGGCCACACACTCACCCTTTATGGGAGTTTTTGATAAAGAACTGGAAAAGTTTTTATTTATTTGTTTTGTCTTCTATCTCTTGTTGAAGCCCTTGCATTATTAGTCAAAAAAGAAGAATGAGGAGTAATGAATATAGATCTTTGAACAGTTTGGTCCAGGTGGCCCCAATGTCAGGGCTGGCAATGTACCAGATGAGTTGGGGGGAGGGGTACCCACCCATAAACAATTGGGAAGTGAGTCCATGATGGGTTAAGCTTAAGGTACATAAGCCCCCCAAATTTCAGCTGTTAAGACAATGAGGGAAAGTGTCGAACTAGCAGACAGGTAGGGAGTCAGCCTGAGGGGAAATGATGTCAAATGCAGGCCAGCAAGAGACTTTTCATAAGGAGAACAACAAGAGAGACTAAATCATCAAAATAGTCTGAGGCAGAGAGGCAACTTATTTCTTGCCCTGAAGCTGAATTCCCATAATAAGACTTTTAATAATGAGGAAGTTGTACCTCCTGGGTATGAGCAGGCTCAGGGACAAGCTGTGAATATATATGGCATTGAGGAGCAAGAGGTATGGCCACAGCAGAGTGATTGCCAGGCAGCAGGGGCAGGGATGGGAGCATTAGCACAAATAACCAGAAATCCATCCAGGTTACCTGAATTATCCTGGAGAAAGAAGCAGAAACCAGACCTGAGACACACTACTAACTGATTGACATTCGATGCTTGGGTAATTCTAATCTCTGACTTTTGACTTTCCTGGACATAAGAAGGGAATTTGAATCACAAATCCTATATTATGTTTCTTTGAGATTCGCTTTGCTTTTGCTGCTCTGCCTGGTTTCAACCCCACAGAATAAGATACCCCTTCCAGGATTAACTCATCACTTCTAAACTTACCACCATGTTGTTTAACTCAAGTCTTGACTCCTCTTAGGAAGATTCCTGTGCTTAGGTTGTGGGTCAACCTCCCTATCAATAAGAGTGAAGGCCAGTTGGCGGGGAAGTTGGGTTTCTGCATTAGAAGACTGTATAACCATGGGCTGGTTTCTACCTGTGGCTCTCTCCCTGCTGCTATGTGGGCAGTGGGGGGAAAGTCCTTTCTCATGAGAAATAATAAAGACTTTTTCTGACCTTAGATTCAGACTCTGAACTCTTTTATCTCACACAGTTTGGAGGTCCCACCAAGATTTTTTAGACTCCTCTCTGTGGAGGGTGAGGGCTCCCTAGACTTGACCAACAGGTAAAGGACGTCCCATTGACTCTTTTCAGTGACCTTTTGGTAAGGTGGGGGAGCGACTCCCCTCTATGGAGAATGAGGCCCAAGGGGGTCTGAGACTGAGATCAGAAAACGTCAAAAGGGGGGAACAAAGATTACTGGAAATTATGTAAGTCTGTGCACAGACCCAGGTAAGGAGAGGCCTGGGTGATTTGGTGGTGGGTGGGGTTGACTGAGTATGGCCAGGAGTTAGGAAATTCCTGGACCAACAGATCGAACTGGTCAACTGAGTCTAGCCAGGAGTTGGGGCAACCAGGAGACAGTTTTCAGGGGGAATGCTAACAAGCTGTCCCTAATGAGAGTCCCTCAGAATTCATGCCTCGGTACCCCAAGCTCTGGACTAAGAGGTTGACCACATGTCTGGCCAGACCTTGGATCCAGAAGGAGGGGACTGGCTGACGGGCCATGTCACCTGCCTCTGGTAAAAGGGAAATGTTCAGCTTTTACCCACAAGCTACTAAGTCAATTAGGAAGAAATGTTTCCTTCAAATCCCCTACCCCCCCCCCCTTGATAATCCCTTGGGAGATAAATTTGGCAAAGCTGGTTGAGACTGTGTTTGTTCTGTATCTCTTTTGTTTGTTTGTGTGGATATTTGTGAAGTTTGTCTATTCATGAGAAGGAAAATATTTTATCATTCAGACTAAAAAGCCTTTGGAAGTTTATAAATCTTCCTTCTCTGCCTAATTAAACTTAGAATGGAGAGAGAGAGAATTCAGATCTTTAGCAGATAATAGGTAAGTGAAGCTATTTTTTTGTTTGTCTGAAATGCCTAGGGCAGAGGTGGGGGAGGAGAATCAAAAGGCCTGATTTGTATTAGTTAGGGTGGGGGAGTCACTACCCCACCACCACCACCTTTAGAAGGTTGGAAGATAGTGCTTAAACCCAGCAAACCAAGTTATGGGAAATTAGAAGGGATAATGTCTATCTACCTTTCAGGCTCTATTGGGATTTAGTTCTAAAAGTTCAGATAATCATTAAATTTCTAAGGCCCCAATTGAGAGAGAAGTTAAAAGATAACCACACCCAGTTTATTAGGTTGAAAACCCTTTGTCTATGAAGGAGATAAGATATTGGAATGGGGTGTGGGCCAGAGCCTCCACTGAAGGTGAAATGGAGATCACACGCCATGTGTTCCTTAAAATTATTTCTAAAGTTATAAAGTTATAATTTAATTCCTGTGTAAGGGGGTTTGGAAATGCATTCGCCTAAAGTTTTTTAGTAGAATATAAGTTTTAAACATTTCTAAATTATGTAATTTGGAAATATTTATGAACTCTGATGTTAAAACAATTTTCTTATTTCTATTCAGAAGCTGTTAAGTTATCTAAGGATATAGTTCTGTACGTTAATTTGGATATAGGTGAAATGTGTAATGTTTTGGAATTTGTAGTACTTAAGAAATTTTAATTTAATGATGGGTATTGAGTATGGTAAAGATATTTGTAATTATCACTAGAACTAAAAGAAGAAGTTAGAATGATTAGCCCAGCATATTGTAAACTGATCTAAAATGTGAGCAGGAATGGGTGTGGTGTAACAAAAGCAATTTTCATTTGTTTGTTTAAATGTTGTTCAAAGGGATAGAAAATGAGAAATGGGACACCCTGACCCGAGCGCTGTAATATTTGTAAAATAACTGTAATTTGGGAAATCTGTAAAATTCATTTCCTCATAGTAACTGTCCAGCCTGTAATTATAATAGGAGTTAAATGTCAGATTCTGAAAAGAAAGAGAAGGCTTAGGAATGGTAGGGAGTCACCCTCCCTGACATGGAAAATAAAAGAAAAAGGAGACAGGGGTGGAGGAGAAAAGCCTCTACTCATTTTGGAAATGCAATTAATGGCATAATGTCATTGTGTTATTATGGTATCTAAATTGCAAAAATCCTCATATATTGTAAAAACTGACCATTGTAAACCAGGAATGGTGTGGTTTTAATAAAAATTGGGTTGGAACTAAGAGATGGAGAAAAAATGTGTAAAATGTAATGTTATATGTTGTTACCTCTGCTATTCAGAAAACCAGGTATATATACCTTTACCTGTAGTTATGAATTATCCTCTGTGCAAGGTGTATTGGAAATGTGGTTTTTTTTAGAACTCTTATTGAGAATATATATGCATATATATTTATTTATATAGAGGGATGTGGCTCAATTTGAAAAATACATCCAGCTGAATTAAGGTCACTGGATTGGTAATTAAATGGGTTTTGAATTTAAAAGTTTAAATGTAAGAACATAATAATCGTGTTACTGGTAAACAGTGGTGTTATCATATTTTGAAATATTGTAATTTAAGAAACCATAAACTTTCAAGTTTTTCTTTATTTAAAAGGAAGTTTCAGCTATCATTTAAGAAATACATTTGTAAGAAGTAATTATTGGTAATTATGTGAAGAAAAGACCAGTGAAACCTCCTAAGTTTTGTCAATTATGTGGGAAAGATTTTATGACCAGAGAATTTAGAAATTGTGTAAAATTGTTTTTGAAAAAGGGAAATATTCTTATTAAGAAATGTTTTACAAGATCTTTTGTTATAAGATGATGGGAAACAGATTAGTAGATAAGGGGACTAGGAGAAACAGACCCCAATATTTGGAGAGTGGTGTTTATGGGTTTAACAAGATGAGGAACACAAGATAAGAAAGTTCAGGTAGGGAAACCTGCCCCTTTAGTGCCTTTAAATACACGAGATAACTATTAATGTGTATGGGAAGAAGGAGGGGTTAGATGACCCCTAGAAACCTCATCAATCCCAGGAAAGGGTCAATAAGAAATTTAAAATTTGTAAAGGGAAAGTTAGTAATTATACAAAGACTTTGTAAGATTTCTAGTCATTTTATTAATTGTGTATAGATTTTGTAACTTTAATTTCAGGGTTTTGCCTAAAGAATCCTTATCAGATTAAGTAAGAAATTTCTCTACTCCCCACCAGGAAGGAGGGGGGAGGAGCAGCAGTTAAAGAAAAGAAATACTTTTAGAAAGGATGTTTTGCAGAAGACATCTTGCTGTTTTAATCTGAATTTGTGGTTATTGTATTGTATAAGCAAAAGTTAACACTTGCAATTGAATGTATAAGTAAAAGGTAAGTAAGAATAAACCAACTTGGGAGAACATTCTTTTCTGAATAACATGGGAATAATTACACTAAGGGAAAAGAAGTTTGTGAAGTAAAGGTGCAAACATAATGTTGAATCATTATCCCATAAACTAATGCTGGGATACATTTGAGCTACTATAATAGCTCCGTGGGTGTTTAGGATCTGGGCTGTTCAGACTCATATTATACTCCTTTTTATATTAAAGAACTTGGTAAATGGTATTTGGTTTAGTCATCTACCTGTCACTAGATATATGTCTGTATGGAATAAGGTCCTTAAATGTTTCAAAATGATGTTAGAATAATTGAGTATTGGTACAACTGATAGAAGGACCTAGTTGTTATTCTATTAAATACTGAGACTAGATCCGAAATGTCCTCTTCATGAGGAAAAGAATTTCTCAAGCGGAGGTAACTTATGGAATACTTTTGTATTTATGAGAGTCAGCTTCATTTAAAGTTTGCTACCATTGTGAAAATAATACCTGTTTATACTGTCTGTTCTGTGGTGCAACCATGTTTTATTATAAGCAGCTTATTGACATGCACTGCTTTGGGATTAATTACTTATGGATCCTCCCAAGTCTTTTATGATAACTGGAGTGGAAGTCAGTCTCTCCTATAAGTAAATTCATTTGTATAACTATTGAACTCAAGGATAGGAAACTTTTATCTGCAAAGTATTGATAGAGTTGAAAGTTTCTATCTGCAAAGTGTAGACTCAGAGTGGAAATTTCTGAGGGAATAACAAGATCAGATAATTCTGTGTGTCAGATCTATCAGTTTGTGAGGTTTAGCCATTAACCTCTTTGCTTTGTCTAAGCAGAACAGTTATGCTAGTAAAGGGATAGTAACCTATGAGCTGTCTTGTTTTATGGTTGAAAATGTAAAGGTTGAATAATGGGTTTGAGAAATTTTGAAGGATAAATAAAGGTCTGATTGGGAATATGGAAGGCAGATAAGAAGGTTTGGGGACAAATGTGGGTTTATCCAAGCCCTACTATCTCTGAATGGTGGTACCAGTTTTAAAGTAAGTTGAGAAAGACTTTGAGAAAGTGTCTAGGAAGACAGAAAGATATATAACTTGATTTTTAATTAATTAATTTTTAATTAATAGGTCAATCAAATTTGAAAAGGAGAGGAAATAAGAATACAAATTCAACTTTGAATCATTATACCATGGACTGAGGTTGGGATTATAAAATTGCTGTAGAGAAGGTATATCTGTGTATATGAGTGAAATGGGGTCCCAGTGTATTTCAAAGTCATTAAAGAGCAGTTGGGTATTGATACAATTAGTTGTTGAGATTAAACCAGAGACATTTTTAGTTGAGAGAAGAGAAATTTTAGCATGAGCTCAGATTAAGCATAATTATAAGAAGGTAGAGAAGTCTGGAAGCAGATGCAGTATATGCTCTATGAAGTATATGCTCTAATGAGCAATAATCTATAATCCCAATGGGAGATTTGATTTTTTTATGGATAAGAATAAATATGGGAATGAATATAGGTTATTTGAGGCTCACTTTAAAGATGTTCCTTAATCATGTCTTAAACTGATTGTTGGTGCTTGTGTGAAAGCACCAACTGAAAAGCACCAAGTCTTATTTAAGACTTGATGGAACTGTTAACTATTTCTTTGAGTTCAACTCCAGATAGGAGTGTTAAAAGAAAGCCACCAACTGATGGTGTCAGATCCTGTAAGATACAGGTATGAAGGTCGGAGAAACGACTGTTCAGCAGTCTTCTGACTGGGGTTTACCCACAAGCACCTGGCAAACTTTAAGCTTGGCTCAATGGAGATTGCAGCATGGTAGGAATTGTGCCTGGAATTGGCATTCTGAAGTTTGGGAAATATGGTTGGTTCCCTCATTATAATTTTGTCCCTATTCTTGGTGGCAAGTTTCAGTAATAAAAAGTTTTTAAATAAAACAACAACAAATCTACTTGATTCTGAAACGTCTCAAGTTACTATAAGATAAAGCTGCTAGGCTTAGGGTTTAGTATAGGTATTCCTATATGAGTCAGGGTCCTTTAGTTCTTTGTAATAATATGACAAATAGGTCAAGGATTTGTGGCAATATTATTCTGTTATTCAGTTAGTATCACATTTATCTATAATTAGTCAATGTTTAAAATGAGGATAATTTTTGGACTACTTGGAAACATTTTTAATTGTTTTAATGTGAGCTTAGTGAAATCCCATCCTCCTGGTGCAGGACTTGATAATGGATTAATGCAAAATATAAGAAACTGGTTCTAATGTGTGATCATGACAATTGACTAAGACTCCAATTTTAATTTTGTAAGAATGATAAAGGTTCTGGAGTTGTCATTTACATTGGTTTCAAGGTTCCATTTGTAGGTAAATGAATGAAATAAGGCAGAAGGAAGAGAAGCAGAGATGCAGGGCTGAAGATGGATGATCCTACATGACCAGAGGACTTTCTCACATCTGGACAGCAGTGTGGAAAGAGACTTGTAGACTTTGAAAAGACAATTGTTGTTTTCTTTTGAATCTCTGTATCTGTATTCATAAAGGGGGCTGCCATCTTATATGTTGTCAATGCGACAAGGGTTGCAAGGGTAATTAGAGTTAAGAAAAGTGGAAAACTTCAAAAGGTATAAAAAAAGAAAGTGGGGAGTTGTTAGGGATAATTTATAGTGAAGTTTCCCCATTCTGAAAAATCAAATCTAGAATGGCTTCAGTATTCACTAGGCCTAGGTTTAAGTCACCTGATCTTCAAGTAATCCGAGGTTTAGGGCAATGGAGAACCTCCCCCGGAACCAGGTCAGTACAGGACATGCCAAATAAGGTTAAGACTGCTTTCATTGGACACCCACATGCTTCTGGGTCCTTTGTCTCAGAAAGATTCCCATGCTTAGGTTGTGGGTCAACTCCCCTAGCAATAAGAGTAAAGGCAGTTGGTGGGGGGGGGGGTTGGGTTTCTGCATTAGAAGACCATGTAACCATGTTGTTCTCTCCCTGCTGCCATGTGGGCAGTGGGGGAAGAGTCCTTTCCCATGAGAAACAATAAAGACCTTTTCTGACCTTAGCTTCAGAGTCTGAACTCTTTCATCTCACACAGGATTACAAAGGAAACCAAAGGTTAGCGAAAATACAGGTAATTTTTTTCCCATCCAAGTTTATGGATCCACTCTCAGAAATCTATCCTTGCCTGTCCAAGCACCCCAGATTAAGAAGCCCTGCTTTAAGCCAATTAAAGTAGTATTACCATACACAAAAGGAACAAAGGTAAAGGGAAGGGAGGCAGCTAGACTGCAGCTATCCATAAATAACTTGTTATTACAGAATGTCTTCATTCATGCACTGGCGATGAATGTGTAGCCAAATGTGCTTGGTTCTTGTTAGTGTATGTGGAGCATCAGGCAACTTTACCAGCAGCACCCCTTTGTTGTTAAAGTAAGATTTGCCAGATTGAGACCCCTGGGCAGGGGCCTACAGTTTAATCCAGAGATAGGTAGATATCAAAAGGAGAATGACCTTATTGATTTAAGAGGGACTATAAGAATACTATTTCTCTTTGGTTTGTAATATGCCCCCACAAACATGGTAATCTAAGAATCACAGAAAGGAGGGAGGATTATAATTTATCCCAAGAATATCTTCTTCTACTTTGTGACCCACTCAGCATTCCAAATTAATCTGGTTTATAACCTCCCCACCTCCCACCTTCCCTTGATTAGTATAGGCTATTTGCTAAGTTGGACAACTGACAAGTCAAAGCTGACATGGCTTAATTTGAGGACATCCTTTAATGGAGGATCCCAATATTAAGAAAAGTTTCACTTAGAGCTGCATGAACCTTTCATTGTGGAGACTGATGAATAATGTTACTATGGGAGCTCTTCCCTCACAGGTCCCATGCCCCTCCACCTCCACACTTTTCCTTTAAGCTGAATGCAATGAAAAGGCATGCCATGATAAAAGCCAAGGTCAAATGAGGGAGGCCTTGCTATGAAGGACTGTTTTCCCCCATCACTGACTGTACAAACCTGTAATGTCTGCAGAACCCTCAATAACTTCACCATGTCGCATTGGTAGGACAATATTTTTATTAGCGATGTTTCACATTATTGTCTTCTATTTCCCAAGATGCCACAATTTGTGGGCAATTGTACTATTGTGAAAATGATCCCTGGTACACCTGATGGATCAGTCACCCTTAAGGCCAATCTTTCAGGTCACTCAGCCTTGATCTGACCTTCTACAGCTAATCCAACACTAGCAGGCACAAGATATTTAAATATAAGCTCAATTATCCTGACTAGGTGGTCAGCTTCCAACAGACTCTTTTTTTTAAATTTAAATTTATTTTCTTGGTTACATCATTCATTTCCACAAGGTTTTGAGTTACAAATTTTATCCCCTTTTTGTCCCTACTCCCCAGCCCAGAACATTGATCCCACTGTAAGACCCCTCCC
>CM053598.1:193126573-193139234 GCA_028646575.1 Pseudocheirus occidentalis
CCCCCCCCCGTCTCTCTCCAAATCAGAAATGGCTTCAGTTTCACAGAACTGAAAGAATCTTTTTAACTCTTCTATCTGCAGGCTGGCCAATGGTTTAGCCTCAGACTGAGGACAGCCTCCTTAAATGATACATTTTATAACCAGGACTTGGGGAGAGGCAGAAGAAATCGAGTACACAAAGCCATAGGTATCACACGTAATCCAATGGGGTCCTTTCCTTTCCACCCTGCTTCCTTCATGGAGGAAGAGAAAGACTCCGGGAAGAAATTGTTATGTAGTCTTTCCTTTCCCAAGTTCTAACCAAGTCTACCACTCAAACAGGTCTGCAGTTTTGAGTAATCATTCTCTCCATCAACAAGGAAATTCTTATGCAAATACCTAGGCCCGAATGACCAAATTGCCAAGAAAAAAAAAATATCTTTAAAAAATAGAAATGAGATCGGTTACTGTTAATTGCTGGGAACTGTTAATAATTAAATTTTTATAGTACAGTAATATTGTTTTATGCTGGATGGACACATAACTAGTCCATAGAGAGAATCTACCGAAACAGCTGAAACAAATACAAGCTAAATTATGTCAGCCTTACAGAGTTCATTCTAAGAAAGACAAACAAAATTGGGCTGTATGCACGTGTTTATTCTCTCAAAGGAGGTGATGTGCATATAAACGCCTGGGGACTCAATTAAAAAGAGCTCAAGGAAAGACCAGTGGAAGGAGACTTGAAGTGTTGTTCCCTCCTCCCTCAGGACGCCTGTGTGGATTTGTCAGATACAATGTAAAATCATGGTTTATAATTTAAAAATGTATCTTACAATGTATCTTACAATGTAAAAGGTCTGAACTCAGAGAACTTGACCCAGTCTATTTATCACTGGGATTCATAAGTGTTGGTATTAATAGAGAAAGAAGACCATTGTTCACCTTGTACAAATAAATGCTGTAGCTGAGGAGAGCATGAAACCTAATAAATGGTGGCTAGACCAAAACAAACTAAAAAAAGTCTGTGACATTAAAAGTATTACTTTCACTTTATAAGGTTACTGTTGGACAGGAGAAATGTTACATCTAATGATACAGTCAAAAAGAGGTGTCATGATTTAAATCAGCAGCTTCTCATAGTTGCTTCTTACAGATGGGGAAAAGACTTGCTAAAGACCTTCATAATCAATTTATTGAGAAACTAACCTCTTCCCATCCTGCTTTGAAAGTTGATGAAGCAATAGGTGTAGTTAAAAATGCTTATTTGATTACAATTAGGGAGTGGGAATGGTGCAGCATGATAAAGTAGATAGAATGCTTAATTTGGAGTCAGGAAGACTTAGGTTCTAATCTGAATTCAGGTACTTTCTAGTTATGTGAGTCTAAGCAAGTCACCTAATTTCTCTCAGTCTTACTTTTCTGATCTGTAAAATGGGTATAAAAATAATACAGAGTTGTGAGAATCAAGCAAGAATGTATGTGTGTGTGTGTGCATATATACACACATATATATAGCTATATAAGAGTGTGTGTGTGTGTGTGTGGAGAGAAAGAGAGAAATTCTTGTTCTATATTATTGTTTCAGTTGTGTCCAATTCTTCATGACTCTGTTTGGATTTTTCTTGGCAAAGATACTGTAGTTGTTTGCCTTTTCCATTTCCAGTTCATTTGACAGATGAGGAAGCTGAGGAAAATAGGGTTAAATGACTTGCCCAGGTGTGCAGCTATTCAGGGCAGGTTTGAACTTAGGAAGACCATCTTTCCTGACTCCAGGTCCAGCACTCTATCCCTCTATCCACTGTGCCATCTAGCTGCTCCTTCATGTATTCCCCCCCCCGTCTCTCTCTCTCTCTCTCTCTCTCTCTCTCTCTCTCTCTCTCTCTCTCTCTCTCTCTGTCTCTCTCTCTCTCCCCACATGTGTGTATATCTCATACATATACATACACACACAAAGTTTCTAATGTGATTTCTATATCTATGTATAACTATATATATAAAACTATATTGCTTTCAATAGGTTTGTTAGCTATTATTATTATTGAAACTGATATACTGTTATACTACTTTGTGACAATGCCACATCAGGAGAAAATGTCAATATAATCAATGGATTTTTAAATAAAAATGATATAATATAGGAGAATTATATTGAGTTCTGTACCAGTGGTACCCAAATGATGTTAGGCTAAATAAATAGGCATAATTAAATATGAAACCAAGTGATAAAATTACATTATCATTAGTAACATCTTATTTGTGTCCATTTAGGCTTTCTGCCATGGCCGTAATATTTTTGAGCGGTACAGAGAGACAATGAGATCCCTTATATAAGTAGCAATGTGGGTGTGTAGCAATCATCTGAGCTTTCCTGTATAATATGAATGATGTAGGCTGTAGAAATAATGCATATGTGACCACATATGTGTATGTGGTCATGTATGTACACACATGTGGCTATATATACACATGTATATGTGTGTGTGTATATATGTCTCACTTGTGAGGTCTGATGGGGACCTGGGTTTGATTCTAGAAATCCTTCCAGTGCCGGGGGTAAAATTAAAAAAAAGCATCTAGTCTCAGCAATATCACATCCAAACATTGTAGACACAACCCTCCTCTCCCCAAATCAAGACCTGTTGAACCAGTGTCTCAGGCTGAAAGTGCTTCAATGCCAAATTCCTCAGTCTTCACCTCACTTGGGATTTTATCTCCTAGACTCATTTCCCCTCCCCGCCCGTAATAGGACCTCTCTTACTAAGGGTCAGTGATGATTGACTCTATTCTCTCTCTACTGTAGGTATTCATGGATTCTTCTCCATTTTACCTCTATTCCCACTGAATAGTGTTTTCCATTTTTCCAAAAGCATGTCCCTTTAGGGCAGAAGCAGTATACTAAGATGCTACTTCACACAGACTAGGACAGTTTTTCCTTAAAAGGCATTGAACTCACTTTTTAGGCTTAAGTGACTGAGACTCCCATCACTGACACAGTTTAAAGGTGGCCTAAATACCTAAGCCAGTCCCTCAGAGTTCTGACTGGCAGACCAGCATGGTCAACAAAGAGACAGAGAAGCTATGCACAACTGAATTGGTGCCCTAATTCTGCCTGGATATCCTTTTCTTGTTATGCCTAAGTCAACCTCTTTTTGTTAAGTGTTGGATGATCTATGTGAGCCTAATTTCATTACGATTCTGAACCCGAAGAACTAGACCAACTTAAATCAGACCCGGCACAATATAGTGTATGTCCCTGTATTAGAGATGAAAAAACACAAACCCCTCAAAACATGGACTCAGGAGGGTTTCAGTGGTTACTATTTTTTATGTTTTGAGTTATTGTTATTGAGTCGTGTCAGTCTCTCTGTGACTCCATTTGACCTTTTCTTGGCAAAGATACTGGAGTGATTTGCCATTTCCTTCTCCAGCTCATTTTACTGATGAGGAACTAAGACAGAGTTAAGTGACTTGCCCAGAGTCACAAAGTGTATCTGAGGCCACCTTTGAACTCCTGATTCTGGGGCCTGTGCTCTTACTGTTCCCTTTAGTAGCCAAAGGGAAGAAGCAAAGAGTCCAGGGTACCCCAGCAGTTAAAAACTCAATATACCCATTAACTTCTAGAAAAACCTAGTTAATTCCTTTAACTCTCCCTCTCCATTGTCCACAATAGTAACCTGTTCAGTACTAGGGAAAGTGAGAGGAGTAAGGAGAGAGATGCTCAGGGGGCTGAACACAACACTCTGCTTCTAGTTCGTTTATTCCTCCTCTCCTCCACCCCAATTCATGCTCTCACCCAGCCCCTTGTGGCTCAGTCAGTACGTATTCCCAACATTATCCTTTTCTTTCCCAGTCCTCTTCAAAGTCAATGTTCAAACGTCCAGGAAAAAGTCTGCTTCGTTGCCATAGATACTGGCATTCTATATCTCCTTGGCAACACTCCCAGACTGGTGAACTTGGGGCTATATATGTTTCCCAATTAAAAAAAACCTTCTCTGCAAATGAGATAAATGAAAATAAAGATGTTTATTAATCACATAACCCATCTACAAAAGCAACTCTCATTTTATCTTAAAGATGAGATCTAAATATAGAAAAGCAAAGAACCCATTTGCCATGGACAAATGATACATTCAGTCTTGTTCCATTTGACTGTGAATCATTAATAGTGTTGTGACAGTACCTTGAATGAGCATTTGAACTTGAATATCTTGTTATGTTTTGGCTATGAATGGAGTTCTCTGGAGTATTAAACAAAGAAAACAAACAAAATAAAACAATAAGAGGGAAAGTGAAAAGAGCATGTTTCAATTTGCCCTCACAGTTCAGCAGTTTTGTCTCTGGAGGTAGATAGCATTTTTCATCATGAGGCCTCCAGAATTGTGTTGGATTATTGTATTGTTCAGAATAGCTAAGTCATTCAAAGTTGATCATCATTACAATCTTGCTATTTCTGTATCTAATGTTCTCCTGCTTCTACTTATTTCACTTTGCATCAATTCATATAAGTCTTCCCAGGCTTTTCTGAGATGATTCTGCAATTTCTTATAGCACAATAGTGTCCATCACAAGAAAATGCCACAACTTGTTCAGTCATTTTCCAACTGATGGGCATCCTCTCAATTTCCAATTCTTTGCCATCGCAAAAAGAGCTGTAAGGAATATTTTTGCACATATAGATATTTTTCCCTTTTCTATGATCACTTTTAGATATAGATGATTCAGAAAAACTGAATTTCATTTGCCTTCTTACTCAGCCAGGAATCCTTCATCCCTCTAAGCTTCATTTAAACTTTTCTTTTGATGGAGTTAAATGCAGCCTCCTTAGAGACAAATTATGTTGCTGGTAAAACCTGTATAATCCTAACTTTTCATTTAGCAGCTTCTGACTTTCCCCAACATTTCAAATTTAGTTTTACATTGATAGTAAACAATCTAAAGTGCTTTATGATGTTCTGAAGGCTATTTATCAGCCAAAGATCTATGGTACATCTTGGCTACAAGCCAAGACTAAAGTAGAGGGAAAGTTGGTGAACGACTTTTTGTTTGCAGATGATTGTGCACACAATGCAGCCTCTGAAGCTTAGATACTTTAGTATTCAATTAATATGGATTGATTCTCTGACATTTTTGCTTATTTTGACCTAACAAATAATACCAAGAAAATGGAGGTTCTCCACCAGCCAGCACCATACCAACCATATGTGGTTACAACAAATGGAGAAGTTTTAAATACTGTGGAAAACTTTACTTTGGCAGTATACTTTCCAAGGATGTACACATAAATGATATGCCTTGCCAGACTTAGTTCAGTGTTTGAGAGACTCTGAAGAAAGTGTAGGGGAGAAGAGGCACTAGACTGTCTATCAGACTGAAGGCTTACAGAGTCATTGTGCTGTCTTCATTGTTGTATGCCTATGAAACCTGGACAGTATACCAGTGCCATGCCAGGAAACTGAATCTGAAGCATCTTAGGAAGATTCTGAAGATCACCTGGCAAGCTATGGTACAGTACACTAAGGTCCTTTCTCAAATTGAACTGCTGAGCATTCAAATTCTATTGCAGAGAGTGCAAGTCTGATGGACTGATCAAGGTTTGAATGCCCAACATGTGTTTGCCTAAAAGACTATTTTTACAAAAAACTCATATAAGACAAGTACTCACATGGAGGTGAGAAGAAACAATAAATGGACACTTTTAAGATTTCTCTGAAGAACTTTGGAGTCAATTATGAGATATGGGAGACGTTGGCATAGACTGACCACCATGGTGCACCCTCATCAAAGAAGGGGCTGTGCTCTGTGGGGAAAGCAGAATTGCAGTAGCTCAAAGGAAATATGAGATGCCCAAATTTAGAGTAATTTCCACTCCAAACGTTTATATGGACTATTTGTGCCCAACCTGTGGCAGAGCCTTCTCAGCTTGTATTGATCTGGCCAACCGCAGATGAACACACTGCTCCTTTCCCCCAACATAGTGGTGTCATTCTAGTCCTCTTCAAAAATGAAGGAAAACAACCACTCAACTATTGATGACTTGCATTGGAGGATGAGTACCACAGACATTAGAGAAAGAATTGGGAGACAGAAGTGGAAACAAGTGGACAGAGTTCTGAGTCTAGCTATTCAAGGAAATGTGAATCAATCACATGAAGAGAGAGAGGAGCCCAAATTTATAAAGCCAAGGGACTGATTCTCAGGAGAGAAGTCTGGGATTGTGGGTTAGGTTCTAATACAGAGTAGGTGAAAATGATGAGTTCAGGTCACAACAAGGTTATATACAAATCTGCATGTGGGACTGTCAGAATTCCTAGAGGAAAAGACTTTGTATGGCCTTATAAACTTTCCCAGTATCATCTTCTCAGATTGTTAGAGTGGTACCTCCCAGATGTATTCTGATATCCAGTCAGGTTCTGACAGAATATGGAATTGAAACATATCAGGGTCTTATAGGCATTTGAGGATTTCAGGGCTCCAGGTGGAAGAAGTTTCCATCCTTCCTCCCACATTTCCTTTTGTTGCTAAGCAGCAGCAAAATAATTTGATAGCATCTGACATTATCATTACCCTCTTTATCCTTCCTTCCTTCCTTCCTTCCTTCCCTCCTTCCTTCCTTCCTTCCCTCCTTCCTTCCCTCCTTCCTTTCCTCCTTCCTTCCCTCCTTCCTTCCTTCCTTCCTTCCTTCCTTCCTTCCTTCCTTCCTTCCTTCTTTCCTTCCTTCTTTCCTTCCTTCTTTCCTTCCTTCCTTCCTTCCTTCCTTCCTTCCTTCTTTCCTTCCTTCCTTCCTTCCTTCCTTCCTTCCTTCCTTCCTTCCTTCCTTCCTTCCTTCCTTCCTTCCTTCCTTCCTTCCTTCCATCCTTTCTTCCTTCTTTTCTTCCTTCCTTATTTCTTTCTTCCTTAATTACACTCAGGCTGGAAGTGTAGCAGTCACTCATGGGCCCAACCCTATTGCCAACTGACATGGAAGTTTTGACCAACTCCATTGGCTAATTCCTCATTAGGGAGTCTAGTGGCTCCTCTTTCTGGAGGATCACCATATTGGTGCTGGACTTAATGAGGGCACTCCACTGACTTTTACCCTACTGCAGCACAGGACTCCCAAACACAAGCAATCCACAAGCTTCAGCCTTCCAGTAGCAGGGTTTATAGATATGAGCCACCATGCTTCCTTATTTTTGTTCTCCCATAACAACACCACACATGCTCTTTCAGGCTGCTGTGGTCATGGAATCACAGAATTTGAAAGCTGGAAGGGATGACAACAGACATCTAATTCTATCTATAAACAAAAAGAATCCTTATTATAACATTCCCAGCAAATGGTCATCGAGCTTTTGCTCAAAGGCCTTCTTTGTTCCCTTTCATTTTTAAAGTTTTTCCTGACACCAAACTTAATGGTGCCTCTTTGCAATTATTTGATGTTGATTGTTCATTGTTATTGGCTCAGCTGGCCAATGGCATGGCTAGAAATATAAACAGTTTGGTCCTTGCATTTTTATGAACTCTATAACTATTTTTAAGGTCTCATTTGCATGAGATTTCTGCATCTAATCCTAAATATACTAGGGTGGGAAACCTGCAGCCTTGATCATGTGTATCCCTCTAGGTCCTCAAGTGGAGCCCTTTGAGTGAATCCAAGTTTTACAGAATGAATCATTTTATTAAGGGGATTTATTCAAGGCCACAGGTTCCCCAACCCTGCTAGGCCTTTCTTATTTGTTTCTCCTAGAAGAATCCAGAACATGTGCACTCAAGTTCCAGACTATCAAAGGAGATAGATTGAAGTTTGATGTAGCTGTGGCTTGCCCCTGCTGGCACCGTCTTGGGGTGGGGGTTGGGGGGTGGTCTGGGGGGTGGGCAGGTGGTCAAGGCTCCTGATCATTTTTTTTAAACTTGCAAGTATTAAACTACTCTGCATGTTAATTGCTTAATCCCCTGCACTTTGAGGTAATCAAGTTAATAACAAAGCTGCAGTTGGATTCATCAATCGGACTGGTCCCAGTGGCTCAAAGCACATTAAGAATATCAGGTTTCCTCTGATTTTCAAGATTGTTAAGGACTTTATTGCATCCATTGTGTTTTGCTTCCTTTTTTTCCTCCTTTCCTTTTAAAAGTTATCTAAGAGTTGTTGGCTATTTCTGTTTTGAATGGATGCAGGCAATAAGAATTAAAAATGACTTATTTCATATATTCATCCAGTTAGAACAGACCTTAGAGGTCTTCTAATCAGACCTTCCCCCCTCTGCCTAATACAAAATTCACTTATCCAAGATTACATGGAAAGTTTGTGAAAGATTCCTTTATGAGTACTCAACTTCTGTATGAATACTTCTAGTGATGGACAACTCATTGACTAACTACAAAGAAATCCATTTCTATTTTTTAGAAATAGATTTAATATTTAGGAAATCCTTCCCAATGTTGATCTGAAACTTTCCCACCTTCCATTGATTCTGCTTTATGGAGCCATCCAAAATAAATCTTAACCTTCTTCCACAAGAAAATCATATAATTATTTGAAGACAGTTATCTACATGGTTATAAGAGTGGTGTCTTTGTGATGTGGTTTGGGGTTGCTGGGAGCCTTGAAATGTCAGAGTACAGGGGGAGTCTCCCTAGAAAGAATTCAAGTACTCAAGCCTTCTTTCAGTCAAGGTGGCAAGGGTTATTGTAATGCCAGTAGTGTGGGCTAAATTCCTAATGGAACTGCAACTTCATAAGGATAAAACTAATACTTATATACAAAAAAAGGACAGTGAGAAGATCTGGATGGAATTAAATAGTGATCAATAGCCTGCGGTGGGCCAGGTCATACAGTGAAAGGAATTAAGTGGTCTGGGGTGGATCAAGAGCTACTATGAAAGGACTATTGAGTATCTAGGTGGACTGGGATGGTCCAAATTCCTAGGGTGAGCAGACAGTGATTTGGGCTGCTGAAATGGGTGAGAAAATTGAGGGACTGGGTTGCTTTCAAAGACATGGTCTTTTCCTTTTAGGGGCTCAGGTCTCATCACCCCACCATTTGGAATTAGAAAACCTGAGTTCAAAATCTGCTTTTACTATCATATGAACTTGGGCAAGTCACTTAACTGTTCTCAACCTCAGTTTCCTCATCTGTAAAGTCAAAGGATCGGCTTAAATCCTTTTGGACTCTAAATCAATAGATGCTTTTAAAAACAAATTTTACATATTTTCTCCTCTGCCCGTTCCCCTCCCCCCCCCAGTCTCCAAGATAACCTTTCCTAGTTCTTGATGTGATAAGGTTTTGAGTTCCTTTACTTCCTGCTTGCCCTTCATGGGATATATTTCAGTTCACAAATATCCCTCTTAATATGTTAATCTAAGCAGCACAAAGAACAATGAGGTTTCTTGTGGTCTGGACACCATACTGTCTACCATGACCAAATAGTCTTCTAGTAACAAAGTTTATTTTAATAAATTTGGTCTGAGTGTAGACCTATTTCCTCACTGCTAGCTTAGTGATAACAACGGACGATGAAACAATTGCCAAAGGAAAGTCAAAGACCAGGGAAGAATAATCAAGTCAGGACTTGGAGGTCAAGTAGGAAAGAGTCAATTAGACAGCCATGTTTCTGTCTCTGGTACAGGCTCCTTCAAGTATACTAGGTCCTAGGCCCAGCTGAAGACAGAGATATGTTCATATGACTTGTACCATTATGTCAGTTGGGAGTGGGGAAGATACCATATAGTCTGTAAGACATGTAGTAAATTAAATCAAGGAATCATCCTACAAGGTCATGTGGCATAATGAACACTTGACTGGGAGTCAGGAGTGGATTCAAATTCTGTCCCTTTAATAGTATTAGTTGTATGAAATAGGGCAACTTACTTAGACTTTTTGAGTTTCAATGTCCATTTCTGTAATACGGAGATTATAATACCTATTCAGTTATCTCTTTCACATTGCAACTTTCCCTATCAAGGTTTTAATATATTGCAGATTGGCATAAGAAAATTAAATGGGAATTTTGGCGGAGTTTAGTGGAAGTCACAGATGATTTGCAAAGGCCAGCGGACAACAGAAAAAATTTAGAAGCTCAGAAATGCATAAAATAGCTGTATAGTGTTACATAATATTAACACATTTCACCTCTTAATGCCATAATAATTCAGACTTTCCTGTACAAAAGGCGGGCCAAAATTTTTAGGCAGATTAGGCACTCTAATTTGGAAGGAATAATTGTATTCCCTACCTTAAAGGCAGTCATTTGGATTGATTTTTTTGAGAGTCAAATACTACAATATGTGTAGAATGCTTTGTAAACCTTAGAGTCCTATGTAAATATCAGCTATTATTATTATTAATTATTATTATTATTATCCTTAAAAAAACACTGTAAAAACAACTTTGAAAGCTGTAAGAACTATGGTCCATAGAATGACCTTTCATGTTTTCCAAAGACCTGTGATGAAATAGGCTATTCATGAAAGAGACATGATAGATTTGGGGAACAGAATGGGATGTGCAAATATTTTTGTATACAATCAATGAAAGAATGTTTGATTGACTATGCATATTTGTTAGAAGAAATTTGTTTTTTATGGCATGGAGGATAGGTAGGAGATAAAACAGGTGTTTATTCATTTTAAAAACAGGTGGGGATTGCTACAGATAGGGAATATTGCATTCACTTTCAGATGAGGTGATTATATTATTAGTTTTGAAGAGCGGTTTTGTTTTGTTACTAGAGACCTCTCAAAAAGTGGGGGGTAGACTGTAAATGTTTGTAATGGAAAAACTGAAACACATCAATAAAAATGATAAAAGAGCCCCATTATTGCTTGGGGGTCCCCCCTCCTTATCCACCGAATCCCACAACTTGATGAAGCCATTCACTCCCCAGAGCCTTCTAATCCCTGGCTCCATCTTTATTTTAGTTCCCTCCCTCATTGACTGTCTTCCCCACCCCTCCTAGGCCCTAGTGTTCCCCAGTCCCCATTACTCCTGTATCCCATCAACCTATGGGGTTTGGGTGCTTGATAGATCCTTATATTAAAAAATTAAGAAAATGAACAAAGGGGGGCTGAGCCAAGATGACAGTGTAGAAGCAACAAGCAGGGCCACCACTCTCCTGAAGGGTCCAGCTGCAGCTCATCCTGACCACCTCAGGGCCAAGCCACAGTTTCAGGCTGGGGTGGTTTTGGCTCCTAGCGTGCTATGATGAGCCCTTTCTGTCAAGTGGCCTTCAGTGAGAAATTTGTTTTTCTGTAAGTTTTGTGAGTTTTGGAGCCCTAAAATTTGTTTAGAGTCATATTTTATGGGTATTTGAGGTGGCTTACATGAGCTATAGCTGGACCCTTCAGGAGAGTGGATCAGCAGCAGCTGGGGCACTTTCCAGAATCCTCAAGCCATAAGAAACAAGGACAAAGGGAAAGGTCAGTGGAACTCAGCTAAATTTGGGGGAGAAAAAGCATTCTGGCTGAATTGCCTCCAGGGCAAGGAAGCAGCAGAAGTGGTGGCCCTGCAGCGGCTTCCACCTGGCTGCTTCAGAGCTCCTGGCCTGCAAACTGCAGGGGGGGCCTAGCAATCATTCAGAAGCCAAGAGCTCTTGTGTTGAGCGGCCTGGATCTAGATTGTGGTCTTGGGTGGCGGTCCTGGGGTGCATTTTCAGTGAGCCAAAGCTGGTGGGGGCTGCAGCAGCCTCCCAGTAGCTCTTGCACCTGCAAAAACCCCAGCAATTTGGTCAGAAGTCTCCCCTCTGGAAGCAGAGTTCCACAGAGCTTAAAAAACATCATGTGATTGACTGGCCAACATGAGCAAGCAAAGGCAGCAAAGTAAGAACAGCAACCAAACTTTAGATTTCTTCTTTGGGGACAAAAAGGATCAAAGCATCGAATGGGAGGAAGACAACACAGTCGGAACTCCCACACCAAAAGCTTCCAAGAAACATGAAGATTGCCTACAAGTCACAGAGCAGCTTAAGAAGGATTTTGAAAACCAGATAAAAGAAGTGGAGGAAAAATTGGGAAGAGAAATGAGAATGATGGGGCTGAAAATCATGAAAAGAGAGTCAACAACCAGACTGAAGAAAATAACACCTTAAAATAGATTAACTCAAATGGCAAAAGAGGCCCAAAAAACCAATTAGGAGAAGCATGCCTTAAAAAGTCAAATTTGCCAGATGGAAAAAGAATCTCAAAAGCTTTCCAAAGAGAATAATTCCTTCAGAATTAGAGTGGAGCAAATGGAAGCAAATAACTTTATGAGAAACCAAGATACTATTAAACAGATCCAAACACATGAAAAAATAGAAGGCAATGTGAAATATCTCCTTGAAAAAACCACTGACTTGGAAAATAGATCCAGGAGAGACAATTTAAAAATTATTCAACTACCTGAAAGCCATGATCAAAAGCAGAACTTAGACAGCATCCTTCAAGAAATTCTCAAGGAAAATTGCCTTGATATTTTAGAATGAGAGGGCAAACTAGAACTCGAAAGAATTCACCAATCACCTCTTGAAAAAGATCCCCAAAAGAAAACTCCTAGGAATATTGTAGCCAGCTTGCAGAGTTCCCACATCAAGCAGAAAATATTACAAGCTACCAAGAAGAAACAATTTGAATACTGTGGAAACACAATTAGGATAACCCAGGATTTAGAAGCTTCTACATTAAGGCATGGAAGGGCCTGGAATATGATATTCTGGATATCAAGGGA
>CM053598.1:193147510-193181264 GCA_028646575.1 Pseudocheirus occidentalis
CTTGATTTCTCATAAAGTCATTTGCTTCCATTTGCTCCACTCTAATTCTGAAGGAATTATTCTCTTCAGAAAGATTTTGGGATTCTTTTTTCCATCTGGCAAATTTGACTTTTTAAGGATTTCTTCTTCTGAAGAAATTATTCTCTTTAGAAAGCTTTTGAGATTCTTTCCCCATCTGGAAAATTCAACTTTTTAAGTCATACTTCTCCTCATTGACTTTTTGGGCCTCTTTTGCCATTTGAGTTAATCTATTTTTTAAGATATTATTTTCTTCAGTCTGGTTGTTGACTCTCTTTTCATGATTTTCTTGCATCATTCTCATTTCTCTTCCCAACTTTTCCTCTGCTTCTCTTATCTGGTTTTCAAAATCCTTCCTAAGCTGATCTATGGCTTCTAGACAGTCTTCATGTTTCTTGGAAGCTTTTGGTATGGGAGTTCTGACTGTGTTGTCTTCCTCCCATTTGGTGCTTTGATCCTTTTTGTCCCCAAAAAAGGATTCTAGAGTTAAGTTGCTGTTCTTACTTTGGTTCCTTTGACTCCTCATGTTGCCAGTGAATTACTTGATTTTTTTTAGCTCTGTGGAACTCTGCTTCCAGAGAGGAAAGCTCTGTCCCAAATTGCTGGGGTTTTCACAGCTGCCGGAGCTATTGGGATGGTGCTGAGGTTTTTTTTTGCCTCCCCCACCAGCTTTGGCTCACTGAAAACACACCCCAGGACCACCACCCAAAACCACAATCTGGATCCAGGCCATTCAATGCAAGAGCTCTTGGACTCTGAATGATTGCTTGGTCTGCCTGCAGTCTGCAGGCCGGGAGCTCTGAAGCAGCCAGGTGGAAGCCACTTCAGGGCCATTATTTCTGTTGCTTCCTTGCCCTGGAGGCAGTTTGGCTATACTGCTTTTCTCCCCCAAATTTAGCTTGAGTTTCACTGACCTTTCATTTAGTCCTTATTTCTTCTGGCTTGATAAGTCTGGAAACTGCTACATCTGCCGCTGATCCCCTCTCCTGAAGGCTCCAGTTGCATCTTGTTCTGCTTGTCCTGCTCACCCCAAGGCCAAGCCACAGTTTTGGTCTGCTGGGCTGGTTTCAGCTCCCAGTGCTGTGATGAGCCCAAGCTGCCGAGCTGCCTTCAGATGGAGGTGTATTTTTGTGAGTTTTGGAGTTCTAAAATTTGTTTAGAGTTGTTTTTATGGGTATTTGATGTGGCCATGTGAGAGGTGTGGCATTTTCCTGCTTCTGTGCTGCCATCTTGGTTCTGCCCCCTCTGAGGCTAGATTTGAACTCTGGTCCTCTTGACTCTAGGTCAGAGCTATTCACTATTCCACCTAACCACCCTATACCTAATGAATTTGTACAGAATATGATGAGAATAGCCTACTGTGTAAACAGATATGTGTGAAACAGATCAGAACACCTATGACTATAGCTCATGGCATGTTTGTCCTGTGGACATGACTGGACCACAACCCGACACTGAAAACTAACAATTATGTGTATTATTTATTTACTTGTCAAACATGTATTAATATCACTATCTCTGTGGTTCTTTGCTAGATCCTATAGGCAATGCAAAAAAGGAAGAGATATACTCCCTTACCCCAAAGAGCTCATAGGGCAACAGAAGGAAAAAGAAAGAATAATCCATATAATACAAAGTAGAGTATAAGGGTAAAGTGCTGGAAATTTAGAGGTAGGCAAAGCTTGGATAAGGATTCACACAAGAAGCCTTGAAAAATAGCTAGGATTTTAACAAACCAAGATGTCAGACCATTTCAGACACAGGGAATGATAGCAGCACACAGGAAAGAAGCCAAGGATCACTTTCTAAGAATGGCAAGTAGAGAAGCTTAGATGGGTTGAATGGTATTATGGAGGGTAGTGTGTGAAATAAGGCTGGAAGGGTAGGTAGAGTAAGATCATAGAGGGTCTCCAATGCCTAGTCCAAGAGTGGGTGACTGGCTCGAGGCCACATGTGGCCTTCTAGGTCCCTGGGTACAGCCTATTGCCTGAATCCAAGCTTTACAGAATAAATCCTTTTGTTAAGGGGATTTATTTTGTGAAGTTTGGATAGGGTCAAAGGGTCACATTTCAGTATCTAGAGGGCCACATGTGATGAGGCCAGAGGTTCCCCATCCCTGGCCTAGTCCAATGCTGCCTCTTCCATGGAGCCTTCCGCAAGGCTTCCAGCATCTCCTATCTCTTAATTCCACTAGATTTTACCCTCATACTGTTTTGTATTATGTTAATTACATGTCCTTTCTTTTCCCCTCTACTACACTTTCCCCTCTACATTATAATCTCTTTGGGATAAGAGAGTACATCTCTTCCTCTTTTGCATTCCCCACAGCATTAAGTAATTAAGACGCATTGGAGGCAGCCACTGAATGATTTTCAGCGGTGTAATGATATGATCACTGGAGAGGAAATGGCAAACCACTCCAGTGTCTTTGCCAAGAAAACCCCAAATGGGTCATGAAGAGTCAGACATGACTGAACAACTGAACAACAAGAGTAATTTGGTCACATTCATTCATTCATTCATTAAAATCATCTGGAGATGATTTATCTAGAATTTGTGTGAATCAGGGAGATGGGAGGTGGGTAGAGTTGTTAGGAATCTTGTGTAGTAGTCCAGGTGAGAGCTATCAAGGGCCAGAAGGAGGTTGGTAACTGTAGGAATGAGATAAAGCAAATTTATGTGTGTATACATGTATGTGTATACATGTATGTGCATATATGTATATGCATGTATACATGTGTATATGTGTACGCATGCATGTGCGTGTGTGTGTATAGCAAGTCAACAAGCACTTATTAAACTGTTGCACTGTGCTTGGCATTGTGATAAGCACTGGAAATACAGATACAAGTAGAAATAAAGATAGTTCCTGCTCTCAAGGAGCTTACATTTTAATGTTGTTGTTATTGTTCAGTCATTCAGTCTTGCCTGACTCTTCCTGACTCCATGGACCAAACTGTTTTCTTGGCAAAGATCCTGGAGTGGTTTGCCATTAAGGAAATGATAATTGAGGAAATGGAGGATTCCAATGGATTAAAGCCAACTTGTACAGGGTCACACAGCTAGTAGGTATCTAAGGCTGGATTTGAACATTTTAATGGGGAAAGACAATACATAAAAAGAACCCGAAAAGAAGGGGAGGGAAAGATAGACATCTTTGTAGGGATATTGTGGTAAAGAAAGTCCCAAGAGTCAGGACCGTAGTCTGGAGGGAAATGAAGACACGGCTTTTCCTCAAAATGGAGGTCTGGGGAGAAAGTAGCCAATCAGAAGAAGGGGACATAAAACCAGAGGGTATTTCCAGTGTGAGCAATCCAAGGAGGAGGTCTGAGGTCGTTTCTGTGACTCTCCTTGACGTAGCACAAGCTCTGGGCCGGCTCTCCCCGCTTCCTGTTGCTGTGGCAGGGCGGCTCCCCAGAAGGCAACCACTATCTCTCCACTCAGAGCCAGAGACTCTGAGGGATAGCTTTCTAGTGCTATTGTCTATGGTTTCCAATGTTGTGTTTCCTCCTCACACTTATCAGCTAATCAGTCAGACTTAATTAGCTTTTAGAAAGTGGGTATTTATTAGGGTGGATAGCTAGTTGGTACAGTAGATAGAGTCCTGGTCCTGCCTGAAGTCAGGAACTCATCTTCCTGAGTTCAAATCCAGCCTCAGACACTTACAAACTGTGTGACCCTGGGCAAGTCACTTAACCCTGTTTGCCTCAGTTTCCTCAATTGTAAAATGAGCTGGAGAAGGAAATGGCAAACCATTCCAGTTTCTTTGCCAAGAAAACCCAAAATTGGGTCATGAAGAGTTGAACATGACTGACACGACTGAAGAGCAACAACATCAATTTATTAAGGTGATATGATAAAAATAATAGGTACAAAATATCCTCTCAAAAGTCTGTCTCACAAATACATGCAAAGTGGGAAAGTGAGTTCAGGCTTAGAGAGCCAATGTGGCTGAGATACTTAAAGCCCCTCATTTCTGGAAGTTCTTGTCTCCACTTTGTTGGGAACTGATGAAATTCCCCTTAAGCATGACATAGCTAGGGTAGCTAGGTGGCACTGCGAATACAATGTTGGGCCCAGAGTCAGGAAGATTCATCTCTTTGACTTCAAATCCAGCCACAGACACTAAAGGTGTGACCCTGCTCGCCTCAGTTTCCTCATCTGTAAAATGAGCTGGAGAAGGAAATGGCCAACCTCTCCTGCATCTTGGCCAAGGAAACCCCAGAGGGGGTCATGAAATGGACGTGACTGAAATGACTCCATGACAACAATACAGTGTAGCTATTCTGTTGAGCTCCTTTTAGTTTCAAATCTGCCTAATGACAGCAAGTAACATTTATGTAGTGCTTACTATGTGCAGAGCATTGTGCTAAGTGCTTTACAATGATTATCTCATTTGCTCCAGTTCATTAAATCCAGTAGCTATTTAATCCAGCCAGTTCTTCTTAGCCTCTGACATGGATGCTGCCCGCAGTACTTGTCATCTTCACAGTGCTGCTAGGATGCAGATGAAAGTCCCAAAGCGCCTACCCATTGAAATCCACATGGTTCTTCTCCAGCCAGAGGGCTGGAAAATGGTAATAGGGTTGGGGAAGGAAATCGAGTCCAACAAGTTCCTCTCCCTCTTCCTACCATGCCTTCTTAGAGTCTTGACTAGGGATTTCTATAACTAAACTGCTAGACATTTGAATCCCTAACTGATCTGATGGACATTTTTTGTAAATGATCCAC
Source organism: Pseudocheirus occidentalis (assembly GCA_028646575.1). Lineage (NCBI taxonomy): Eukaryota > Metazoa > Chordata > Mammalia > Diprotodontia > Pseudocheiridae > Pseudocheirus > Pseudocheirus occidentalis. The sequence continues at coordinate 193,152,260 of CM053598.1, forward strand.
AGGGCATGACATCAGTTCCTCAACTTACTTAGTTCATCCAGTAGTTTTCAAAGACATTTAAACTGACCATGTACTTTTCACATTTAGTCCAAAGGCTGTGATTGATTGATTGATTGATTGATTGATTGACTGATTTCCAGGTCTTCTTCACACCTACCTCATGGCTGACAGGTGAGATTGCTCACACTTCTGACAGGTGAGGTTGTTCACACCTCTGATTGGTGAGATTGTTTTCACTTGAGAGAGGTATCTAGGGAGAAGATCTTATTATTTCTTTTCAATGGAATGAAGTGATTTGATTGATTGATTCAACCTCACTTTTACATATGGAGAAAGTTATGCTGCCTTAGCCCCTGCTTGTTGGTGGCGTGTTGGAGGCGGGCAGGGAGGCAGCGGGGAGCTCAGAGATGCTGCAGGATTTGAGTCTGCATGCTACAGAGGGTGCTCTACTTTCCCCTCGGCTCACATTTTTGTATTCTATAACTCTGCACTTGTTGCTGGAGTTTGATCTGATGTCATTTTTTCTGGTGTATGAATAAATCATAAGTGAGAGAAGTCCTGCATATTGGAGAAAATCGGCCTGACTTCTAAATTGTGTCTTTCGTTCTTGGTTGTATCTCAACCTTTGAACTCTTGGCAGCCACATCTGACTATGAAAAGACAAGGGGAGCTTTTGGGGTTCACGTTCTCTGCTTGCATAGAGGTGGTTACAAAAATATTTTCCAATTCTTTTGGGCCAGCTGGGTCTTTCATCTCTATTTCATCTCTCCAGCGCCTGGGACTGAACACAACAGATGGCAGATTTGCAATATAGTGAGCATTATTAACAAGGTCACTGCTTGATTTAAAAGGAAAAAAAGGGAAGAAATCACACAGATTTCATGCATTGTTCTGAATTTCTTTCGCTGTTAGTCAATCAACCAGTCATTGAATAAACACTGTTAAGTCCTAACAGGCACTGTGTTGGGTGATGGGAATACAAAGCCAAAAATGAAACAGTTACTGCCCTCAAGAAGCTTACATTCTATAGAGGGAGATGATTTGTACGCTTTTACCTGTAAGTATATGTATATATATTTATGAAATATGCAGAAATATGCTGAGGGAGGGAAAAAGAAATAGAAGCTAGTAGGGGTAAGGAAAAGAATAAGGAAATACCACATATAGTAGGTATTGGAACCAAACTTTGAAGGAAAATTGGATTTCCAAGGGGCAAAAATGAAGAAAAAGTACATTCCGGCTGTGGGAGATGGTCTATGGAAAGGCACCCAAAAAATAAATAAATAAATAAATAAAATAAAAGTAGAGGAAACAAGAAATATGCACAAACATGAAAACAGAGATCAGGAGTAGCATTTGTTTGGGAAAGTATGTCTCTCTATATGTATATATGTGTATGTGTATTTACAGTTCTGTAACTATAGAGAAATATATTGGCACTTAATCGTAGCTTTTGGGGGTGGGGGGAGAACAAAGGAAAAAAGTTCACAGCAGAGAATAAAAGAAAACTTACAAGGAAGCAAAGAAAAGGTGGACAGCTCTTAACACAGCGTGTAGTATTTATCACATAGGCTTTTTTGAAATGAAAATTTGTTACATATTTTGAATCCTCTCTTATGTTCCACTACACACATGAAATGCTTTTTTTCCCTTTCTTCCTTTGTATTTAAGTTCCAATACTTAAGTTTATGATAAGTTTTTTCTTTCTATTTTGTATTTGTGCTCTAGTATTTGTGTCTAAAATAAATGAAAGAAAAGGAGGGGTGAAAGCAAGAGAAGAAATATTTATTAATTATAATATAAGTAATATTTATTACTATGATCCAGGCACTGTATTAAATACTTTTACAAATATTACTTCATTTGATCTTTCCAACAACCCTTAAAGAAAGGTGCTAGTTTTATCCCCATTTTACAGATAAGAAAATTGAGGTAGACAGAGGTTAAGTGACTTGCCCAGTGTTACAGAGCTAGGAGGTGTCTGAGGTCAGATTTGAACTCAAGTCTTCTTGACTCTAAATCTAGCATTCTATCAGCTGCACTGCCTAGCAACCTATGGAACGTAAAGGAGAGCAAGAGAATAAATTTGGCTGATTTATAGAATGTTATAAAGAAGAGTGGTACCTAGGGCAGCAGGGAAAATAGGGTAAGGCCAGGTTGGGAAGGGTTTTGAATGCCAAGTACAGAAGTTTTTATTTCATTCTAGAGATAATAAATAGGAAACCATTGGTGTTTGTGGTTTGTCCTTCATTCTTGAAGAATACTGTAAAGACTTAACGCTTTAGTTAAGTGAATTGTTATGGTAGCTGTGTGGAGGATGGATAAGAGATCCCAGAAAAATGACTAGGAAAATCACAAACCTGTTCTATTCATCATATCTACAGCTGCTGACTTGGGGGTGTTATTTTAAGGACTAATCTAACTTTACAAGGTAATATTTAGATTTTAGCAAGTTATTGCCTGAAAAAAAAGTAGGCTATGAATCTCCTGGGATCAAGTCTCAAGAGACGTGAAATTTCTGAGGCTTTTTGCTTAGAACTAGACAGAAAATTCTGCAAGTGAAGCTTTTCTTTTGGTATTTTGACCTGATAGCTTCCAGCCACAGCTGGAAGCTAAAAATGCAAAATCATAAATTAATAGAAAAACCAGTGACCAAGCACTTATTAATTAAAATTCTTTTTTAGAGACTTTCAGAGAGATTTACTTTAACCGGAGCAAAGTGGATTATAGTTATCTGTGTTTGTGTTTTATTAACACCCCCTTCCCCTCAGACTGTTAATTCCTTGACAGCAGGGATCATCTCTTAGCTAAATTGTATGCATTAGCCAGCATCTAGTACAGTGCTTTACACGTAGCAAGCATTTAATAAATATATGTTGAGTGAATGAGAATACAGAAATTTTATATATGCATATAAAGAACCACCAGGAAATTATTGCTGTTTAGTTGATTTAGTCATGTCCAACTCTTCATGCCTCCATTTGGGGTTTCCTTGGCTAAGATACTAAAGTGATTTGTCATTTTCTTCTCTAGCTCATCTTACAAATGAGGAACTGAAGTAAACAGGGTTAAGTGACTTACCCAGGGTCACACAACTAGTACGTATCTAAGGCCACATTTAAACTTGGATCTTCCTGACTCCAGGCCCTGTTCTGTATCCACTGTGCCACCTACCTGCCAGGAAGTAACTCTGGATATTAAAAAAAAGAAAAATCACCAAAACCCCCCCACCACAAACAAACAACCCCACCTCGCCTTCCCCAAGAAAACAATCCAACTCCATTAGTAGCTGAGTGACTCCTGAAATATTTCAGCATTAGAGGTTCATTCCTCTAGGGTAGCACATTATCCTCAGTTAAAACATGTGCATTCCTGAGATGGTAGTTTCCTATGGTTATTGTTGGTCATTAACACCTTAGGCTAGATGGATTTATATGCAGCAAAGACCTATTCCTTTGCTGATTCTACAATGTGGGCTATGAAGTTTGAGAGCAGAAGTGCCAAAAACATAAAACACTGCCTATCATTGTCTAAACCAAGTTAAAATGTAAATATTTAACAAAATAAATGAGGATACAATAAAACTTAGAGAATATTACATATCCTGCTCACAGGGATCCATATATATGCATTGGTGGTTCCCATTTTTATTTGAGATTGATACCACTGGTCAAGAGTGAAGGAGGGAAGGACTCAACAGAGAAAAGGGTTGCTCGATTATCAGCCAACCTTTGGTTCTTTCCTTCATGTTACTGTTCAGTTGTGTCTGACTCTATGTGACTCCATTTGGGATTTTCTTGGCAAAAATACTGGAGCAGTTTGCCATTTATTTCTCTGACTCATTTCACAGTTCAGGAAACTGAGGCAAACAGGGTTAAGATATTTGCCCAAGGTCACACAGCTGAGACCAGATTTTAACTCAGAGAGAAGAGTCTTTCTGACTCCAGGTTCAACACTCTATCCACAGAACCACCTAGTTGCCTGCCGTCTCTTTCCTTCACGGGAACGCTCTATCCCAGGGTAGCATTACAGGAACTGGATTAACCCTTACAGGTCCCTGAAAAGGTGGAACCTATTTTGACTATTTATGGGCTCTGGTATGAGTCCTTGGAGTTTTCTTTAGGGTTAAATAAAAAAAAAATGTTCTGTTAGCCTGAGTTCTTGCGTGGGAATTAAAGGCCCTTAGAAAGTCACAAGTCAAATTCTGATGTTACCAGAGTAAACGTTGTGTGGGAGCTCAAGCCATAGAGTAATGGTTGAAAAATTGACATTGAATCTGTACCATGTAATACCACAGTTGAGATACATATAAGTCTACCCTAAGTGTCAAGGATCTAGAACTGGGATGGACCAAAACAATTATCTCAATAGTTCCTTCACTTTGAAGATGGGGAAACTGAGATTTCAAGAAGGTAAAGGATTCCAGTCACATAGGTAGTATATGAAAAACCTGGGAATGAACCCAGGTTGTGTGACTTCAGATGTTTTAATGCATAGCCTGGTCTGAGATAAGTTTGCTCTGTTCATCTTGTTCTCCTCCCTTCAACCCTCATTCTAATTTAAGCAGGCTCTTTAAATATAAGCAGCTAGATAGAGCACTGAGCCTGGAGTCAAGAAGATTTCAGTTCAAGTACAGCCTTAGCATTTTATTACATTTTTGACCCTAGGCAAACTACTTAACTTCCATTGCTTCAATTTCCTCTTCTGTAAAATGGGTTGTGGAGAGGATCCTGTGAAATAACAATTGTAAAGTGCATAGTAGGCACTATACAAATGTCAATTATTATTATTATATATACAAAATTTCTTTGTAATAAAAATTACAACCTAACCTACCAGATAGAGAATTTGCTTGCTACAGGGAAATCTGAATGTAAGGATGTTTCCTACTCCCTTTCAGGGCTGAGAGAGACTTCAAATCATAAAGGTGTGAAGTAGTCAAGAAAAATAGTAACATCCTGCCAAAGACTTCCTCATTAGACAGGGAAGACACAGTACAGCAGATTAGAGAAGAGTTTCAGCAGGAAAAGGAGAAAATCACACGGAGCATGAACCTCTAACACTGAGTGACACTATTTACAGAGAAATTACTTTGAAAGGAGCAGAGGTTCACTTAACTGCTCAGAAATTGAATTAATTAGTGTTATAAACATAAATGTATTTTTAACTGCCACAATAGTTTGTGTTCCATTTGTTTTCATTTTATGTCATTGTGAGAGATCCTTTTGGAAAATATAAAGGCCAAGGAATTTTTTTTCATCCCTTAAAAAAATAACAAAAACAACTCTTGAACTCTTGAAATTTTGGTTTGCCAAATCAATTCCACAGCCTAGGCCTTTCAGGGGCAGCTAGTTGGGGACAGCAGAGGGAGCAGCCAGACCTTAATTCAAATCCAACCTCAGACATTTATTACCTGGATGACCCTGGCCATGTCACTTAACTTCTGTTTGTCTCAGTTTCCTCATCTGTCAAATGAGCTGGAGAAGGAAAGGGTAAAGTACTCCATTATCTTCTCCAAGAAAACCCCAAAATGGGGTCACAAAGAGTCAGACATGACTAAACTGAACTGGCTGCCAAGGGGTCTGGGTCCTAGTCTAATTTCTGCCATTGATTTTGGACAAATCCTTTTAACTGTCTGAACCTTAATCTGCCCATCTATAAAATGGTACAATATAGTGTAGGAGTATGAGTCCTCACTCTGGAGTCAGAGCAACTGGGTTCAAATCATGGTTCTATTACTTTACAAAAAAAAAATACTGATAATAGCTCACATTTATATACAGCTTTTAGGTTTAAAAAGTGCATTCCTATCTCTGTCTCTCTCTGACTCTTAGTCTCTGTCTGTTTCTCTTTCTGACTCTCTGTCTCTCTCAGCCTTTGCATCTGTCTTTATTTCTCGATCTCTCTTAACAGTTATTCATTGAAATATAATTATTCCTGTTTTACAGATGCAGAAACTGAAGTAAAGATGACTCATTTGCCAAGGTTCACATAGCCAGTAAATAAACGTCAATGCAAGTAATCAAATCCATCTTTCTTGACCACCTACTATCTCTTCTTAGGAAGAAAGAAACAATATCTCCCATTTATATAACATTTTAAGTTTTGCTAAACGTTTTCTTCACACCAGCCCTATGAGGCAGGGCATGCAAACATTACTAATCCCCATTTCATAGATAAGGAAAACTTCCTCCTCTCTGGGCCTCAGTTTCCTCATCATAACGTTAGAAAGCAGGACTAGATAATCTTAAAAGTCTCATTTAACCTCAGCTCCCAGGATTCCTTCCAGTTCGAACATTCTACGATTCTTTGAAAAGTGAACCATGAAAGATGCTGTCAGTATTTGTACCTTCTTACTCATTCTCCCTTTCCTGGACAAATTCTAGACTAAGAAAAGGTTTGTAGGCAAGAGAAATGCCCTTCAAGCAAATAATGAAGAAGAGGCAGTGTGTCTTAGTGGATAGAGTTGGCTTCAGCATTACAAAGACTTGAATTTGAGTCCTGTCTCTGATACAAATTGGATTCGTGATGTTGGAGAATTCACTAATTTCCCAAGGTCTTGAAGGCAATGTTTTTGGAACTAGAAGTTGAGGATCAGTGTTCTTCTTGCATTGGAGAGAGGGAATTTCCTCACCCGGAGTTCTCTGTATGAGTGAAATGACGGGTCCAAGCTATACCTTCTCCCCTCCCTCCCTCCACAATTACCCCCCAAGCCCAATCCCCATCCCACCCCCAACCCTGGCCAAAAAAAGATAAAGGTTAGAATTAGAGAAGGGTCTATGGGTCTTTATATCAGACTTACTTGCTGTGAGCACTCTGAAACCCTTAACAAGCTTAAGGATCAATGGGAAAACATAGCCTAAATTTTCTTCTAAACTCTGGTTCTTCATTTGTGGTTCTGCTAGTACTTCTTGGAAACAATACTTACCCTGACTCTTACTCTGACCTCTTCTTAGCTGGTGTACACTCTATGTGTCTCTATCTCTCAGTCTCTATCTCTTAGTCTCTGCCTCTGAGTCTCCATCTCTGTGTCTCTCTTTGTTTCTCTTTCTGCCACTGTCTCATTCTTTCTATATCTATCTGCCTCTTTCTTAATCTATCTCTCAATCTTTGTCTTTCAATCTCATTCTCTGTCTTTCTCAACCTTCCTATATCTCTCTGTCTCTATCTCAATGTCTTAATCTTTCAGTTTCTCTCTTTCTTTCAATCTGTCTCTCTGTCTATTCTTTGTTTTTCTGTCACTCTGTCTCTCTCATTCTTTCTATATCTATCTGCCTATATCTCTCCTAATCTGTCTCTAAATCTGTTTTCAACCTCCTTCTATCTCTCTCTTTCTGATTTTATCTTTCAATCTTTCTATATCTGTCTCTATCTCAATCTCTCTCTTAGTCTATCTCTTAATTTCTGCTTCAACCTGTCTTTCAATGTCTCTCTTTCTGTCTTTCTATTCCTCACTATCTGTCTCTCTCAAGCTCTTTTAAGGCTTCTCAACCTGCTTTCCATCTTTCTCTCTGTCTCTCTTTCACTGCATAGTGAAGATTTTTTGAGAAGAGTTGGAAGAATTGCACCATGACAAAGGAAATGTGGGGATTATATTATTATAATAATTATTATATTATTATTTCCAGCATTGTTGCTATGTGAGTCCCCTGCACAGGTCTTTTCAGTCTTCATAGCGTCATAAATCTAAATCTGTCTTAGAATCTCAGGATTATATATCTGGAGCTAAAGGAGGCTTTAGAAGTCATTTTATTTTAGAGGCCTTCTACAGAAAAGAAAACTGAGGACTGGGAAGCTTCAAAGACTTGCTCAGTGGTACTCAGACAGTAAGCAACACAACTGGGATTTAAGCCTCTCTTGCTCTAAGACAAGTGTCGTTTCTCCCATATAATGCTGCCCTTTTGCCTTTGAATATATTTCTTTTTTTTTTTTGCTTTTTTTTTTTGGAGGGGGAAGGCAGGGCGATTGGGGTCCAGTGACTTGCCCAAGGTCAAACAGCTAGTGTGTTAAGTGTGTTAGGCTGGATTTGAACTCGGATCCTCCTGATTCCAGGGCAGGTGCTCTATTCACTGTGCCACCTTGCTGCCCCTTTTGAATATATTTCTAAAGAGCAGCCAGCCTAGTTGGCATCTACCTGTTTTTGTTATTGTTCAGTTGTTTTTAGTCATGTCTTACTCTTTGTGACCCCATTTGGGGTTTTCTTGGCAAAGTTACTGGAGTGGTTTGCCATTCCCTTCTCCAGCCCATTTTACGTATATGGAAACTGAGACAAACAGGGAGAAAGGACCTGCCCATGGTCATATAGCTAGGGAGTATCTGAGGCTGGATTTGAACTCAGGAAGATAGGAAGACTCATCTTCCTGACTCTATGTCCAGCACTCTACTCTGCCAGCTAGCTGTCCCACTTATGCATTAGGGGTACTCAAAGTATGAATAGCAATAGACTAGAAATAAATGAGTGTCAAGAGATTTGAATTCTAATTCCAGTTCCATGACTAATTAATTGTGTGATGTGCCAAATCATGTGACCTCTCTGGGTCTCAGTTTCTTCATTCGTAAAGAGAGGAGATTGGACTAGACAGTGGTTCTTTAAAAGTGGTTTGGAGACCTCAAGGGTTTTTGAGATCCATTCAGAGGGTCCATGAGGCCAAAACTGCTTCCATAATAACACCAAGTTGTTTTAATTTTTAATATGGTGAATATAGATATAACACATTAAAAAAGCTCTTTGGAGGAGTTCTCAATATTTTTAACAATAAAGAGGCTTCAGTGCCAAAAAGTTTGAGAACTATTGGACCAGATGAACTTTTTGTGGTCTGGCCTCTATGGAGCTCATAGTTATGGATGTATCTGAAGTGTCTATGGTATGCACAGCACTATTGAAGGCCATACTTGGGGCTACAAGAAGAATAGAAGAGAATAGAAAATTCATCCCCTGCATTCAGATGGCTTATAATTTATGGACCTTGCAAGGCCAAAGGTTCTTTCCTATGCAGCTCTTGCTTTTGGTAGTAGTCAATTATGGCCCTGAGAGAAATGGAGGTCACATCCTACCCCGGAAGAACTGTTGGTCCATTCAATGGAAAAAATTTGAAAATGACCGCCAATGGAAATTCAGGGTCTGTCAGTTGCCAAGGGCTTTGTGTAAGGGACAAATTCCTCAGAAATTAGCTAACTCAGAATTTATCACTCCTTTCAGAAGCTGGTAAACAATGGTGGTGTTTCCATTATTAAGTACTTGATAGAAATTTCAACTTTTAACAACATAATTGTTAGCTGTTTCCACAGAGACTGTTATTGAGAATGTCCAAAGGGCTTTGTCCTCTTTCCCAGAAAGCATCCAAATGTATTTTTCAGTCAATCCACCTGTCTTTACTGATTGACTGTATGAAGCTCCAGCCCAGGATTTAAAATATCCCAAGAGCCCTGTACAAAGCAATTTTGGCTTTGAAGATAATTTAGAAGCCTTGGGCAGAAGGTCACTTTGAGCATGGTAACTCTACTTGGATGTCTTTTTACTTGTCAAGGGGTAAAAATAGCAAACCTTCATAGTGTCTCTGTTAAGGCAAATGTGTGTGTGTGTGTGTGTTTCTGTGTGTGTGTGTCTCCTTGTAGATATGATTTGTCTCATATGCGCAGAAAATACACAGGGTGTCCTTAAAGTCTGGACACATAGGAAACCTCACAAACTATGTATATTTACAAGAAATGAAATCAATGAAATTGTCAACAACATTTTATGTAATTAGCAAACATTTTAGCCATTGACAGTTTCATATGGAATAAAAGCTTTCATTAGCTATTGGGGCCTATTTTCCATATTAATGTGATTAATTTAATTAATTAATGAGATTTCCTATGTGTCTCCTATATCTATCTGTGAAATCTCATTTATGCTACACCCTGTACATAATCCTCCATAAAAATGTTTTGCAACAAGGGGAAGACAGGAAGGGAGAGAATAAACATTTATTAAGTTACTAATATATGCCAGCATTGTGTCTCATTTGATATAAACAAGGCATACTTGGTGGTGGATTATTTTTCCACGACAGAGTCAGGAACACATACCAACAAATGAAGGCGTAGGATGAGTGGACTGCATAGATCGCAGCTTGCATTGGGACATCTGGGGTATACAAACATGCCATTTGGGGATCAGACCCCCCAAGAGAGCCTGACCTCAGATGTAAGACTTATATTCCAGATAACTTTCTCTCGCCTTTTATTAAAACATATTCTTAATTAGTAGCCACTCAGATAAGGATCTTTTTAAAAACATTTTTTTCTTTTTGCTTTTTGGAGGGCAGTTGGGGTTAAGTGACTTGCCCAAGGTCACCTGGCTAGTTTTTGTGTTAAGTGTCTGAGGCCGGATTTGAACTTAGTTCCTCCTGACTCCAGGGTGGGGGCTCGATTCACTGCACCACCTAGCCACCCCTTGGATTAGGATCTCATAAATGTATATACACTGATCAATATCTACCAAAGAAAATTACCATTCAAGAGGTACTTAGGGTACCTAGGTGGTGCAGTGGATAGTGTGCCAAACCTGGAGTTAGGAAGACCCGAATTCAAATCTACCCTTAGACACTTATTAGCTGTGTGACCCTGGACAAATCACTTAACCTTGTTTGCCTCAGTTTCCTCCTCTGTAAAATGAACTGGAGAAGGAAATGACAAACTACTTCAGTATTTTTGCCAAGAAAACCTCAAATGGGGTCATGAAGAGTCAGAACCTATCGAACAACAAGCTGCCAATGTAAATTACACTCGCAGACAGTGCTTATTAATTGCTCTCAGATCAAACTGCTTTCCACAGAATGTATGAGCTGTATCTGAATGACTGTACCATTGCAGACTTTTCCAAACTAAATATTTCTCTCTACTTGGGGATTGTTGTAAGTAAAGACACAGCACGTGAGGTGTTATTTCAGTAGGCAAGTACACCAACAAAGTACACAGAAATTTCTGCCTTTTAGAGAAAATTCTTTGGAATAGCCATGCTATACCTTCTCCTGTGTCTGAAAAACTTTCTTGGGTTAGTCCTTCTATTTCTGAAATAAAATAATTTCACCCCAAGGCAACAGTGCTGTCATTGTTCTCATTTATATGTGCTATTCATCTGTCACTTGGGGTACTCTGAATAAACATTGCCTCTGCATACACAGCAAGGTAGGACATCTTCCTGTGGCACGGAGCAGCCCACCTCTTCCTTGTGGCTCTGATGCTTTCCCCAGTTACAGTGTCGATACAGTGAGTGCAATATTGCAGATGCTTCCAGGAAGGAGCATCAACCAGCTCTGGTTTCTGTGAAGAGTGGTATTTACTTCTGCTCTGAGATCACAGGTATTTGTGGAATGAGAACACTGAAAAGGTGATTCAAGGAAGAGTTGAACCTCTTACTTTTTCTTTCTTGTTGTTCAGTCATATCTGACTCTTTGTGACCTCATTTGGGGTTTTTCTTAGCAAAGATACTGAGGTGATTTGCCGTTTCCTTATCCAGTGGATTGAGGCAATCAGAGGTTAAGTGACTTGCCCAGGGTCACACAGCTAGTGAGTGTCTGAGGCTGGATTTGAAGTGAGGTCTTCCTGACTCAGGGTTCATCCCGCTACTCCTGAGCCACCTACTTCCTGCCTCCTCCTACTTCCAACTAATCTATTTTATTTCTTAGCCTATTTGCTGAGGCTGGATATTCATCCTGGTCTTCATTTTGTGTTACTTTTGTATATATGGTTTCAAAATGGTGTCTCTACAGTGTTTCTATGGTAATGCAGAGAACAGGCCTGAACCTTTTACAAAGGTTCTTTGGGCAAGGATTTAGGAAGGGAGAAGAGATATCAGACAGAATGTGCATTTAGGAAGAGAAGTTATCAGGTCACCTAAGGACTTTCCCCATTAGTCTTAGCTGCCATTGGTCCCAGCTCCCTGAGAATAATAACAATGGAAGAAGCAAGGGCAGAAATTGATGGTCACAAGGAGACTAGGAAGACTAAGTGAGGTGTTCTGATGACAAATGTGAGAAAGCTCTATTGCAGTTGCTGGTCTTCCAAGGCAGGGTCATATCGGCTATGTACAAAAAACTGTTGCTCCTTACTCTTTCATACGACTATATTAATTAATATAGATTAGTTAATTAATTAGCATTTGGGAGGGGCAGCTAAATGGCTCAATGGAATGATTGCTGGGCCTAGAGTAGTGGTTCTCAACCTTCCTAATGCCATGATCCTTTAATACTTGTATGTGGGCGTATCTGCATGTGGGTGGAACCGGTTGGAGAAGAATAGAGGAGCAATGTCTCCGTGTGTTTTCTGATGGTCTTAGGTGACCCCTGTGAAAGAAAGGGTCGTTTGACCCACAGGTTGAGAACTGCTGGTCTAGAGTCAGGAAGACCTGAGTTCAGATTTGGCCTCAGACACTTACTAGCTGTGTTACCCTGGGCAAGTCATTTAACCTCTGTTTACAGTAAATCTATAAAAGAAGCTGGAGAAGAAAATTCCAAGTATCCTTGCCAAGCAAACTCCAGGCAGAAGGGTACACTGTCACAAAGAGTCAGACACAAGGGAATGATTGACAGTAACAGTAAGCATTTTGTAGCTAGTATACTCTGACCCTCTCCACAAGTTACAGTATCTATCCGGTTTCCATGGTACCTGAAGGGTTTGAGGTTACTTGTTTATATTACCATTGATTCGAGCTCCTGCTGGCTGACTTTTCCCTATTATTAAGTGCCGATGATTAACACCTCATTTCCACTTAACCACTTAGCATCAATTAGCTTATATAAGGATATATTTACTTCTAAGATACAGCAAGAATAAAGGTCATTTTCCCTGATGCTTTGGCACACTCTCCCTTATGCTGCCTCAGTTTGAAAGGGGTGCAGGTTTGCTCTTAGCTTAGTTTCTACATGTGCAAAGGTGGTACTGATGCCAGATGAGTAGGATGGAGTCTCAAGGGTGATCTCCAAAGGCTATTCCTTATGTCTTCAGGGCATCAATGCTATAGTGATTGCAGACCTGAACTCTGTAGCACTGGGATACTGAGGCACATTTCTGACCCCTTGAAACTCAGATTTGGAGACTAAATTGGAGGGTTGGATCCACTCCCTTAACTTAGAATGGAGATGCACTGCAGAGGCCAAAGGCTGCAGTTCTTTCATCGGTCTACATTGCCTAACATGACAAAGAGGACTTTTTGAATGCTTTTACTGTTAATTGATCAGTCAGTAAACACTTATTTAGTGCCTATTATGGTGCCAGGCACTGGGCTAAGTACTAGGGATGCAAATATGAAAAATATAGCCCCTGCCCTCAAGGAGCTTCCAATCTAATGGGTGAAGCTAATGCACAAAAGGAAACTAGAAAGAGGAGGAGAAGGAAAGGTACATGGCACAGGGCATGATGAAGAAGTCTGAAGGAGGGCAGCCAGCACTCAAGCTCTCTTTAAATAATTTAGAGACTTTGGAAGAGGTTTCTCACTTTTCCTTCCCAAGGTAGGGAGGTTACTACTGAGGTCTGAATACCAAGGCTGATGCAATTGTGCAGGATAATGGAGTTCCAGATGATGGGAGTCTCCTTTTCATCAAGTAGTTAGCCAACCAGAAGTAGCTACCGAATGTCCACTTGTGCCCTACGATCTCTCCAAGGTACTTCCATTTCATGTCATCACAACTTTTCTGGAAGCATGCTCCCTAGGGTCTCTTTCTGGGGATGCCATTAGAAGTACTCTGGGCATGCACTAGATCTTCCCCTGGGGCCTACAAACTCTTTTTCCTTTTATAAGTCTTGATAATTATATTTCAATATAATTGATTTTCCTTGTAATCCCACATGTTTTATTTTTATAGACTTAAAAACATTACTCTGACAAGGAATCCATAGATTTCACCAGATGTCAAAGGAGTTCATGATGCAAAAAATGTTAAGGACCTTTGTTCCAGACTTACAAGTGGGTTAATTAGGCAGAGAAAATACATTATTCATCTCAACCCTAATACTCTTGGAGCACTGGGCCCATGGCCAGAAAGATTATTGGATCCTTTAGTAATACCCAGGAAGGAATATAATCACATCACTAAGACTTCCTGGCAAGGGTTGATTGCTAACATCTTTCTCTTTTTCTTGTTTTAAGATGCTCTATAATATAATACAATTTGAGTTGATTTATGTTTTTAAATAACACCTCAAACACGCAAAAACTCTAGGAGAATATTGTTTTAAAATTAGGTTTGGGAAAAAAGTGAATGGATATGGGTTCTTCTCTTCCTATATGAGGGCAGAAGAAAGCTCCTTGGAGTGAGAAGAAACCACCTGCTTTGTTTGCCTGGAAAGACCCAATGGTTTTTCAGTGACTCAAAAACGTTAAGTACCTACTATAATCCAGTCACTGTGCTAAGCCCTGGGGATACAAAGAAAGACAAAGACTGTCCATGCCCTCAAAGAACTCACATACTAAGGTGAAGACAACACGCAAACAAGGATGTACAAACAAGATATAAACAGGATAAATTGGAGAAGATCAACCAAGCAGTAGGTTCTGGGTAAATGTGTTACACACATAGCCATGCAAACAGGTAGAGATTGTTCAGTGTAGGGTACTAGACAAAGTCTTAGACTAGAAGGACAAAGGGAAGCTGGTGGTGCCATAGTACACAGGTATGGAGTCACAAAGGCTCATCTTCCTGAGTTCAAATCTGGCCTCAGATACTGCCTAGCTGTGTGACCCTGGGCAAGTCATTTATACCTGTTTGCCTCAATTTCCCCATCTGTAAAATGAGTTGGAGGAGGAAATGGCAAAACCCTTCAGTATGTTTGCTAAGAAAACCCAAGAAAAGGTCATGAAAGGACAGAAATGAAGGAAAAATGACTAAACAACAGAAGGGCAAAGCCTTGATTTCAGTCCTGGTTCTTCCTTAGTCTCTGAGTATTGCATACAAAATGTTCAGGGACCAGAAAGGAGTACATAAATGTAGGCTAGTAACATAGAATTTGTGGCTGGAAGAGAACTTTTTGTTGTTGGGTCATTTGGGTTGTGCCTGACCCATTTGTAACCCCATTTGGGGTTTTCTTGGTTTTCTTGCCATTTCCTTCTCCAGCTCATTTTACAGATGAGGAAACTGAGGCAAACAGGGCTAAATGAATTGTCCAGGGTCACATAGCTAGTAAGTGTCTGAGGCTGGCTCTGAACTCAGGAAGATGAGTCTTCTTGATTTCAGGCCCAGCACTCTGGACACTACGGTGCCACCTTGTGTCCCAGAAGAGAGCTTAGTTCTAGTTCAACCCTGACTATAGATGAGGAAACTGAGACTGAGACGTTGGATGACTTATTCTAGGTCATCTAACTAGTAAATGGCTGTCAGGATTTGAATTCAGGTCTCCTCACTCCAAAATTCAGTGTTCTCTGGACACTCTCTCCTCTCACACATGCCCTCTGCATAGAGTCAGCATTCTCTTTTGTAGTAACCTAAAATGAATGTTTTATGCCCAGGAAGAAACAGAGCCTCTGTGGTTACTCTGTTAGTGGTGGTCCTGGTGCTCTGGGCAGAAAGAAGGACTCATCCTTGTATGATATTCAGACCTTTGACCACAACATCTTAGAGCAGCCATACCGAACTTGTTCAGGAGCAGAAGGGGGTTCTGGGCTCTGTAGGGGCCTCTGCGGGGGATGGAGGACAGGTCAAGTCATCACACGGCTTCTGCAGAGGGAGCCAGGAGTCTCGTCCTTGTCCGGCTGCCAAGCAGACCCGGCACCTTATCTGCAGTGGTCTCTCTATCTAGTCAGCTGCCTGACTCACTGCCGGTCAGCCCTGCTCCATGAAGGCATCTCTCACGTCTCAATTTCTGGGCACATTTCTCTAGGAACAGGGTCGGGAACTGAGTTCAGTCACAGAAGTTCAAGTACACTAGTCACAGCCTGGATCTGTGGACTACATCACCACCCTCTGCTATCTTTTCTATGATGTATTCTGTATCTGGGGTCTGGATAAGTCATGAAGGAGGAAAAGAATAAAATGCTTATTAAGCACCCACGATGTGCCGAGCACTGCCCTCTCTGCTTTACACATATGATCTCCTTTGATCCTCACAACAACCCAAGAAGGGGGAGTGCTATTATTACCCCCATTTTAAAGTAGAGGAAACTGAGGCAGAGAGAGGCTAAGTGACTGGTCCGGGTTCACAAAGCTAGTGTCTGAGACTGAATTCAAACTCACATCTTTCTGACTCCAGACCCCAAAGCCCCATTCTCCATCCATTGAGCCATCTAATTGAATAAGACTGTAGGCCTTCACACTGTGAAACGCACCCAGGGAAATTCAAATGTTTCACCTTAGCTCTTGACTACATCTCTAAGCAGGGTCTTGTGATGCAGTAGAAAGAGTTCTAGACTTAGAACTGGGAGGCCTAGGTCCCAGGCCTTTCTCTGCCACTTACGAGCTGGGACTTTGACCAAGACAATTCCCTTATTTCACCTCAGTTTCCTTATCTGTAAAATGGGAACAATCATCCTACCTGGCCTATCTCATATAGTTGTCTTGAGGAAAACATTTTGTAAAGTGTGACATGCTATAGAAATGAAGTGTTTTTTTTTTTTGTTTTTTTTTTGCTTTTTTGGAGGGCAGTTGGGGTTAAGTGACTTGCCCAAGGTCACACGGCTAGTTTTTGTGTTAAGTGTCTGAGGCCGGATTTGAACTCAGGTACTCCTGACTCCAGGGCCGGTGCTCTATCCACTGCGCCACCTAGCCGCCCCTGAAATGAAGTGTTAATATGATAACAATTAAGGACAGCAGCCAAGGACAAGCACCTAGGGCAGGGCAACCAGGGCTTTGTCTCCAGGTACTGAATTGAGTCCACTTTCATCAAAAACCAACTCCCCACTCCAAAACGCATGGGATGAATGACTGTGGGTCTGTGCATAGGAAGGTGCTAGAGAGAGTGGTAGGACCCCTAACATGCCTTTTCTACACGTGGTCATAACCTTTCTTTTATAACTTGCTTCCAAACTTCTACTTCAGTTGGCGATGGCCAACTCCTGCATCGAACATGATTTCCTTGCTAGTGCCAGCATTGGTGTACTCCCTGGGTTTAGGGAACTTGGGGCCAGGTACTTCTTCCTCCTGAGGGTATAAAGCAGACCTTTCACCCCTGGGAAGGGTATAGGGATAGGAATCATTAAATCTCTACGTGAGCTCATCCTAGGCACCTGGTAGGGAGAGGCAAGAAAAGAAAAGGGGAGTATTTATATTGCCCATATATTTATATGTGCAAAGTGTTTTTACAAATATTATCTTACTTGATATGCAGGCATGAGGATATGGGAAAACATGGATTTGTTCAGCCTCTAGTACCAAGCTCCTTGGCCTGGCCCTACCCTGGACCTCCTCTTACAATGAGAAGTTTCACAGGGGTTTGTGGGGGGTGGGAAGAAGGCATGCCTGGAAGACCCATAAAGCACTAGCCCCCCCACCCCCAGAACCTGGCACACTGGGGACCCTCTGTAGGTCCCCATGTCACAACGGCTACATGGGTTTTGGATCCATTTGCCAGAGATCGGGGCAGAAGGCACTGCCTGATTGGCTTTTTGGGTATCATTCTTATGGACTCCCAGACCCATAACTCCTACATTTCTTAGCACAATACCTAACACATAGTATGCACTTAATAAAGGCTTGTTGTCTGTTCCCTCCTTCTTATGCCTTGTGAGAGTCCTGGGCCTTTTGTCACTGGGCCAACTCCAAACCTGGTATTGGGGAGGTGGGGACTGAGGACAGTGGAGAAGGACAAAAAAGATGTTCAGGGCATCTAAAGAAACCAGGGGATGGGTGAGCTCTGGCCCCTTCTGCCCCTTCTTCCCCGTGCCAAAAACACCGCCTTTGTCCTTAGCAGAAGGTCCTTTCTGCCCTGCCTAGGCTGTGGCCCAACTATCATCTGTACACAGAACAGCCAGGGCCTGTCTTCCCACCTATGCATGGTGTGGAAGGGGCCAGGTATTATATATATATAATGTATGTATATATATGTATGTATATATATATATACATAACATAGTCGTATGTTAATAAATGTATGTTAATAAATACTTAGCAACTGAAAATAGGCAAGACAAACTTTTCAGCTAAAGCTGCATTTTATTCATCACTTTTTGAAATTTAGACAAACAAAACAATAAATCAAGCCCTGATGTGTAGTGTCTGCCAATTTCTGAGGTGTAAATGCTCACACTGAAATTTTAAATATCTTCTGAAAGCTGACTACAGATGACTTTAGTGCAATCCTCCCTGGGAGTGGGTGGGTGTGAAAAAGTGTGTAACCTTCCCTCTCCTTACCCCTGAAATGAGTTCTCCTGGGGCCTTTGGATTAGCTACAAACAGTCAATAAACATTTGTTAAGCACCTACTGTATACCAGTCATTGTGCTAAGCACCGAGGAGAAAAATAAAAATAAAAAGTAAATACATAAATTAGAATATAAAAACAAACAGAAAGCTTAAAATCTAATGAGCAGACCAACCAGCACTTAGGTAGAACAACTGATTAAAAGAGAAACCTTACCAGAAGGTCAGCTAAGGTTAGAACCCCACTTTCATAGCTGGTATCTAAGAGTCTGTCTTCCCAGTAGAGGGGTGTGTTCTACGCTACCCTACCCTCTATCCCTACCCTACCCTCTATCCCTACCCTACCCATCTATCCCAGATGCCTTTTATACTTCTTGTCTCAGGTGCAAAAATTCAGGTAGCATTTCAGAGTGGAAACTGTACAGGATTTAGAGTCCTAGGTTTGAATCCTAGTTCTCCTGCTTATTATGGGGAGAAATGTGAACTTTCTGAATTACAGTTTCCTCATCTGTAATAGCTAATGCTGATGATAATATAATATATTATATTATAATAACTGTATTGTTTATTATATAGTATTATATAACATTATACTATAACTATATTATATAATAGTATATTATAATATAACTACATTATATAACATATTATAATATTATAACTATATTATATAACATTATATTGTAATTATAATATCATAACTAACATTAACATAGCACTTCTTCTGTACCAGACACTATGTTAAACACTTTACAACTATTATCTCATTTGCTCCTCCTCATGACAACCATGGGAGTGTGAGAAATAATTCATCTGAACCCCTACTCTATTCTAATCAGTATTAACCAATTTTCTATTTTACATAAATCATACAGGGATAATTAGATAAGATAGGTTCTTAGAGTAGACCTTTGTACAGTAGGTCTCAAACTTCAATGTAATATTCACTACTTGTTTGCCAAGTTAAGAAGCACACTTGCACAATCATGAGAATACTGACAAAGATATTTTCATCCGTTTTACTCAAATTCCATGTCTAAACCCAGCGTGGGTGGCATACCTTGATTCTTTAGAAGGTCTCCCAGCTTATTTTTGTACCTCTGGACCATTCTTTCTTGTCCAAAATTGACCATTTTATGCCCATTTTTTGACCACTTAGAAAGTGGAGATGCCTGTGCTTCACCCAACCTGTGGAACTCCATCCCCAAGCCCCATACCTCAAGAGCAAGGTCTATTGACCAATGGGATTCTGTATTTTACTATCCCTCTTTTGCATATTTGAGTATTAAACCCTAAAAACCAAGATCCTGGGGACCATGGGCATCTTAGACCATAAAGAATGTCTGGGGTCTTCTTCGTTAGAGAGGACCATGGACCCTTTAATAAAATGCCATTATCTCAGAGCTCTGCCTCACTGATTTTTTTTTCAGACTGGGCAATTATAATTCCCACAGGGGGTAAGTATTGTTAACCCCATTTTACAAATGGGAAAACTGAGGCAAACAGCAGTTAAGTGACTTTCCCAGGGTCACTTTACCATACCCAGAGGTCTGCTGCACTCACAGAAGCTCTCCAGGATAAAGTTAAAAAGGTGTTGGGGTACAGGCTCTGGAAATCCCCTTGAACTCTACTTGAGTTTCTCCACTTGATCTGACATTTGCCTGAATCGATAAACTTCTCAATTGTCCTTTCGTTGTTGCTAAGCCCAATTCTTGGTTAACCTTAACCTAGCCCAGGCTTCCATTGTCTGTTACCTCTGGATCACCTTTGGCTACTTCCCATCCTTGATCCTATCTAAACCCCATTCTCTTGGTTGCTGGCATCTGACCTCTAGTCACCCTAGCCTACTGGCCAGTCTCATCAAGATCCTTCCTAGAGCCCTCCTCCAATAACCACAGACTACTTGACCAACCCTAGATCCTGCCCACCAGTCTTTCTCAATATAAGACCCATCTTGGCCTTCATTAAGGGGCTCAGAGTCAATCTAGCCCACTTGCATTACAGATACAAATATTTAGATTCCTTAAGAGTCTGGCCAATATGATGGCTTTTTAATAAACTTTTTCTTTGACTGAGAGAAAGACTGGGTTGAATTAATTTAGGCAGGACCTGCACGTGGTAATTTTGGGGTCCCAGAACCCTTAAACCTCAACAGAAAGATGAAAAAATGGGTCTGTTGACCCTTTATACTGACTCTTTTATAGGTCAATATAAAAGGTGGCCACTCACAAAATAAAAATCCTAAAACAAAAGTGTATAAACAAATTATCTTGGGAGTAGACCCTATTAGTGAAATCCATCCTCTAGGAACCAACCAATTCATCTTAGGGGCAATCCCAGTCACTTGACCAGTATTTAAGGAAAACCTCTACTATACCTTACTCATGACTTTCTTGCCATCTCCTTTAGGTGACCTCACCAGCCATCTTCTTGAACTGGAGAGACTTCTACCCTGGGCCCCCACTTTCCTGTTTGGTGACTGCCTCTCCTGGACCACAATTACAGGAAAAGCTTCAGTCATACTTTACTCCTAATTTTCTATCCTTTCCCTCCATAACCTCCTCAGTTCCCTTGCTCCCTCCAACTTTTTTCCTCCCCCTCTCCCATTTCTGGAATCATGGACCATTATCAAATTAACTCTGCCATTGTTCCTGGATGGATTGTGTCAATCTATTCCCCAATCTTTTCAGCGTTCCTGTAACTTTCTGGACCAAGATACCCTTCTTTGACCATTATTCCAATTTGTACAGTTGTCTGTCTTCTTTAGAATACAAATTCCTTGAAGGCAGGGTCAATTTTTTCCTTTCCTAATGTGAATTCCAGTACTTAGACCTTAGAATGGTTGGAATATAGTAACTGATTAATAAATACTTTATTTGTTTCTTGCTCCCTTCTTTCTTCCTTCCTTAGTCCTCTCTACAAGATGACAATATAATATCCACCCTCTTTATAAAGAGATCCAATCAGAAGACCCAAATAAAAGTTTCCAGCCCTGCAAACTCATTGAGCTGACTAGAGAACTTGTTTGATCAGCCTTCCTACTCAAAGATACATGAGTGACATCCTTTCAATATCACATGAACTACAATAACTCTAGTCCATATTTGTAGTGGCAATAGTTTCTCATTACTACATAGGCAATATACTTGTTTTTTTTTCTTTGAGCCTGTTTATACCTATTAATTCTCAGGTTCCTAATAAATTTTTTTTAGAGATTCAAAGGTGAATCTGATCTTTACTTCCAATATCAGAAGCCAACATAATTGTTAATGAACTGAGACAATATTGATCTGGGTACGCTTACATAATGGTAGCTTGTTTCAAATCAGCCTTAAAGGGAAGCTCTATTGGATTGGATATCATTAAGTTATTGTAAGGCTGTCAGAGCTGATGCTGTCTTGGCATAAAAAAAAAGTCAACAGGCCATTATCATCTGGGAGAGTAGTGCTTAACTAGTATGTTTCTCCATTAAGCTGCAAATATAAATTAATATGGAGAGTCAGTATGGTGTGGTGGGTAGAGGGAAGGTTTCAAAGCCAGGAAAACCTGGATTAAAGTCCTGCCTCTGACCTGGCTGGATGAAATCACTTTGTAATGAATCTTTTGCCCTCCATTTCTTTAAGAATTGAATTTGTGCAACACAATAATTTGTAAAAAGCTAAGGGTATGAACCAATTAACTCCTCAGTCACTGGCTAAAGAGAGATTTCATTTGATCAGGGAATTTTAACATTTTTGAATAAGATGTACTTTTGAATAAGAAATACTTTTCTAAACAGAACTCATCTGTAAATTCCTACACAGACAATGGGGGAAACAACGAGAGGTTTCAATTTTGAGGTATAGAGTTATTAATTTCAAAATAAGACTAGAAAAAGACAAGGAGAAAGTAGAGAGTAGTCTTTGTGAAGATGGAGGTGGGGGATGGAGTATGGAAAGAGCCATCCCATCCATAGCCTGTCTCTCCCCTATCTTCCCCTTAGGACTTATTTAACCAAGGTCTCTTAAGGCAAATAGAGCTGTAACAAGTTTCATGTGTCCATTCTCTGAGTACCAATGGGCAAAGAGGTCAGTTGGAAAGCTGGGAGAAGTTTGTCCTTCGTGATGAATATTTCCTCTCCTCTAGCAAGTTGCGGAGAGCTATTTGCTGAAGTATTTTGCTAGGAGGAGATTACTGATTTATGTTTGATCTGAACAGGAAAACAGACTCACTCCAATCTTCCACAAAATAGAGTTGAACATCTTCAGTCTGTGAAAGTATAGAAGACAAACTTTTTAAAAATCCAATTTTAACTTTATCTTGTTCAAGTATTGCAAAAGCTTAAGGTACATTAAGGTTTTGGGATTTTGGTAAAATTTTCTTGTTTTTTAATTCTATCCCAATATTATCTATCAGATCTGTTAAGAATGATTCTCCCATGGAGGTGTGTGTTTCTTTTACGTATTTTTTTTTGGAGGAAGGAAGGCAAGGAAATTGGGGCCCAGAATCATAGGGTTCATGAGTCAAGTGCCTGAGGCTGAATTTGAGCTCAGGTCCTCCTGACTCCAGGGCAACATACTCAATCCACTGCACCACCTAGCTGCCCCAATGTATGTTTCTTTTACACAGGTTATAAGAGGCTTATGACCTTGAGGTCTTTTAGCTTTGGCAAGAATTCATCTTGGCAGATTGTATCAGAAACTCATACTTTTACAGGTCCTTCTTTCATGACTATCTGGTAGCTAGATGGTGCAGTGGATGGAGTATGTGGCCTGGAATCAGGAAGACTAGAGTTCAAATCTGACCTCAGATACTTACTAGCTGTGTGACCCTGGGCAAATCACTTAATCCCATTTGCCTCAGTTTCCTCATCTGTAAAATGAACTGGAGAAGGAAATGGCAAACCATTCCTGTGTCTTTGACAAGAAAACCCCAAATTATGTCACAAAAGGTCGGACATGACAGAAACGCCTGAATAACAATTTGGATAACTATGTGCCAGGTGCTGTGTTAAGCAATGGCAAAAGTAAAACTGAGTCTGCCTTCAAGAAGCTTATATTTGGGTACAAGCATGCACATTATATAAGCTCACACAATAAGTACAAAATGATTACCAGTTGGAGGGAATCAGGAAAGGCTTCAGGTAGAAGATTATGCTTGGACTGAATTTGAAGAAAACCAGGGATTCCAAGAAACAAAGGTTAGGAGGCAGTGGATTCTGGGAATGGAAGGAAATAGCCGCTACAAAGGCAGGGAGAAAAGAGATGAAGTATACTGCGTGAGAAACAGCAAGAAGACCAGTGTGGCTGAAATGGAAAAACAAGAGGACCCCAGGTTGTGAAGAGCTTTAAATGTCAGGAATAGTCATTTCCATTTGATTCTAGAGGGAATAAGGAGCCACCAGAGTTTGTTGAGTAGAGAAGTGAAATAGTCAGATCTGTGCTTAATGAAAATAGACTTGCTAGCTAAGTGGAGAACAGATTGGAATAGGGGAGAAGCTTGAGAAAGAGGGAGCAATTGCAGTCCATACCTGAACTAGATTTGTGGCTGGTTGAGAAAGAAACTTAGACAAGACATGCTGAACAGATAGGGATGATGATATTTGACAACTGATTAGATACATTGGGTGAATACAAATGAGGAGTCAAGGATAACACCAAGGTTGCAAACTTGTGTGATGAGAACAATGATGTCCTTGGTAGCAATAAAGATTATTGAAGGGGGGGTAGATTTGGGAAAAATGATAATGAGTTTTGTTTTGGACATAGTGAATTTGAAATGCCAAAGGTATATCTAGTTTAAAACATCCAATAGGCAGCTAGAGAAGCAGTATTGGATTGGAGCTCCAAAGAGATGCTAGGGCTGGAGATACAGACCTGGGATCAATTGTATGTAGATGATAATTGAACCCACTGGAGCCGCTGAGGTCACCAAGGAAGGCAGGAGAAAGAAAAGAAAAGGACCAGTCTAGAGCCTTAGGACACACCCACAGTTAGTGGGTATGACAAGGCTAACAGTTTCAGCAAAGAAGATTCAGAATGAATGGTCAAATAGGTGGGAGGAGATCTAGGAAAGAGCAGTGTCACAAAAACCCAGAGGAGAGAGTACGCAGGAGGGAAGTGGGGTTAGTTGTGTTGAATACCGCAAGGAAGTGAGAAAGACTGAAAACCTACACGAAATCATGAGACCATCTTAAAGTTAAGTAGCAACAGGAGAAAAAGAAAGTACCCAGTAAAAGTAGAACCAAAGGAGTCATGCCTCTGCCCTTCAACTTCACGTTTTCTAACTACAGAATACACAGAAATCATGGGCACCCCTACTTTCACATGGTAAGGGTGTATTAGAAGTGTTTCTTTGTTCTACCCTGTCTCTTTATGTTCCACTTTGGATTTGCAATCTTTCCTTCCTTCCTTTTTTCTTTACTTCCCTTTTTTCCTTTCTCTCCTTCTCTCTGTATGTCTCTCTGTCTCTGTCTGTCTGTCTCTGTCTTTCTTTCTGGAAAATGATAGAGTTCTGTTTTGGACATAGTGAATATAGATATCCCTTTGGCATTTTAGGAGGACCTGAGTTCAAATTCAACCTCAGACACTTGACACATTTACTAGCTGTGTGACCTTGGGCAAGTCACTTAAACCCAATTGCCTTGCTTTCCCTCCTCAAAAATATAAGATCCACCCAACCACACAGTTAGCCACTTGGAAGTAGTTATAGAAGGTCCATGCATGTTCCAATATCTCCAAGGCAGTTTCCCTACAAGTCAGCAAAATTCTCTGAGAGCCATCTCTCTAGCCTCTCCAGATGGAAAGACACCATTCCAGGTAGACTGAGAATGTGCCAGGCTGCTATTTTACCTGTCTTAGGAATGCTCACTCATGCCTGATCCATCATTCAAATATTTCCATAATATTAATAACTCACATTCATATGGTACTCTAAGGATAGGGACTGGACTTGAAATTTCATTAATATATTAATTATTAGTATGAGGTGGAAATTCCCTATACCAATTGGATATCTCCTTAGCAGTTTATAGTCTCAGGCATTTACTTAGGTTAAATAATTTGACCAGGGTCTTAGAGCTAATAGCTGTCAGAAGAGGGACTTGAACTCAGATTTTTCTGTCACTCTGAGGGAGAGATCAGGTGCCAAGTAAATCAAGCTATCACCATTATCTCCCCTCAGATCTTGATGGAGACATTCCAAGACCCTGAACCCAAGTCTTGGAAATAGTAGTGTCCTCCAGACTATCATTAAAAGAAGCAATCATGGTAGAAAAGGAGCCTACCTTCCTTACTACCACCAATACCAACTTCTACTGACAGGTAAGTAATCCCAAGAGCCCTGGAAGTAGCAACACCTCCCTCTTCCTCCAGACAACCAACTGTAAAGCCATGCATGAGCAGCTTTCCATAAGAATGTTGCTATGAACAGCTTTCAAGGTTCTGATTACATAGTATAGCAAACACTGAATTTATTCAATAACAAAGAGCAAAACATTCACAGAAAATCAAGGCACAGCATTCAGAATGTTACAACTTAAAACAGAAAATCAAAATATAGCATTCATAACAACTTGTCACTAAAATGGCCACACAGTTTTCACCAAAGTGGTCACATAATTTAAACAAAGTACAATCATTTAGTCAATCAATCACTTAGTAACTCATTCAATGGTTCTCTTTTAAACAAGGTGCATTCATGAGACAATCATTTAGTTAAGTCCTTAATTCAATCAGTCTTAAGGAGGAGAGCCTTTTTAATCCTTAACTCACTCATCCTTAAGGGACACAAAGTACAATAGTAAAAGTTCTCCACCCATGGGGTGCAATTAAGTTACTACTTAGTACCCTCTTAAGGGTTACTATTCAGTACCCTCTTAAGGATTAGCTGGGAATATACAAGTCATCTACTCCCAGATCACTGGGAGTTACAATTTCAAAGTAAGTTACAATTTAAAGGTCATAAGTAAGTTATAACTTCAATCAGTCACTACTCAGTATCCACAGAGAGATCTCTTCATCCTGACCCAAGGTAGGGTCTTGGATTCCCTGGATCCCCTTCTATGGTCCCAGCTCCTACCATTCACCAAACTGTCACCTGGGTTTCCAAGGCAGATAGCTCCCAGCTCCTTGTCCAGCTCTCTGTACAATTCCTGTTCCATACTGAAGCTCACAGTGTCTAGTCCACCTTAAATCCTTCACAGTCTCTATTCCTGGGAAGTCAAGGCTTAACAAAGCCACAAAAAGACAAAGCACTGACATCACAGTCATGCTTCCTCAGCCTTCTGCAGTTCCTGCTGGCTGTCAGAAATCCTCAGCAGCCTTAGCAGCTCAGGCTGGCCCTCAGAAGAAGCTTGACCACCGCAAGTTCCCAGGCAACTCTGACTTTCCTAGCTGGGGTTTTTCCTTATATACAATATTGCTCCTCCCTGTTCAGCCCCTTCCTGTTACATCAGCAACAGGGGTTCATAACTTCTGTTTCTTTAACAGAGGCTTAATTTAAAACTAGATGCTAAGTACCTGTCAGCTTACCAATACAAAGGGATCTTTAAATTTCATTACCATTACATCAACCTGCTTTTCACTCAGCCTTTGCAACCAACATCCCAGGCAAGAATCCCAGAAAATGCAGCCTGGCAAATTTTTCAGTAGGTGTTTTGGCCATAGCCGCTGAAGATAGAGAAGAAAAAAATGTTCTCAGCACCAAAAGTCCTTGGCATTGTCAAAAGGCTCAACAGCAGAAACTGGTATGCTTTTATCAGTGGAAAGGACATTAAAAATTATGCTTTATCTTTTGCTTTGCTGCTGTACCCTAAGGACTATGGAAGTGTCTTGCTCCTGAAACCTTCCCTATGCATGGTCTTTCTCATTAGAATGCAAATTCTTTGAGAGCAGAGGCTGCCTTACTTTTCTATTTGCCTTCCCAATACTTAGCATGGTGCTTTGCATTTAGTAAATGCTTAATACATGCTTTTCCTCCCTCCCTTCCTTCTTTCCTTCTATGCACTGATGGAAAGTGAAGTGAGTGAAACCCGGAGATATGCAATATCAGCAACATTGTATGATGATCAGCTATGATTGACTTAGCTCTTTTCAGCAGCACAATGATCTAAGACAAGGCCAAAAGACTCATGATAGAAAACGCTATCCACATCCAGAGAAAGAACTGCTGAAGTTTGAATACAGATCAAAGAATACTATTTTTTATTTTCTTTACTTTTTCATGTTTTTTCCTTTCTCTTCTTTCAAAACACGACTAATAGAAACATATGTTTTACATGATTGCACATATATATCCTTGCCATCTTAGGGAGGGGAAAAGGCAGAGAGGGAGGGAGAAAATTTGAAACTCAAAATTTCGCATAAAATGAATGTTAAACATAAATTAATTTTAAAAAAGAATCTTTCAATCCACAAAAATTAAGCATTTGAAATACTCTCTAGACTTGAAGTTCTGTGTCCATCTCCACAATGCCAATATTTTACCTTAACCAAATAGTGCTCGAGAATTTCTATCATTTCTCAAAGGTTTCATCAGAATGACTTTGCCGTCTCCATGGTTTGCCCCTGGATGCTTGCACTCTTTTAACTTTAAGATGGATCATTTGGGGTCAATGTGAATGCTGTTTTCCAAGTTTACTTTCAGCAGAAGGCAGGAGCATATAAAGTTTCATTTAAAACAGTTAGTTCAAGATCCCAAAATACAGTCAGATAAATAGACAGGTGGAATTTTTTTGACTGGCTTAGCATCAGCTGAGCCAGCCTGATGAATAGAAGATCAGATTAGCTCTTTCAGCTATGACCCCTACTCCCCTGTATCTTTGCAGAGACCCTCAGATAGCAGGAGTTAATGAGAGAATATCCAGGGTTTGAAGAAAGAAGACAATGCAGCCCTCCCTGCCTATTGCCTGTGTGAAGTTATTTTTAACTGCTCTTAAAGAACAATCAGGAAAAGACCCTTGGAGAAATGATTTCAGTGTGCTTGGCCAAGGCAGGTGATGTTTAATTTAGCTTCAGAGAAATTTAGAGAAAGGCTGATGTGACCCAGAAGTTAGTCCTTTGTTGGAAGAATAGGAAGCTAAGGGGACAGTATAAACAGAAAACCTACCAGTACCTGGTAATTACAGCTGTGGAAGTTATTAACTGTATGCTTAAAGAATGTTGTAGTGCCTCTAAATTCTTTTTTAAAGTGAGGCTCACACACTTATTTTAACCAAATTCAGTATGTAAAACAATATTATTATAAGTAGCAACAATAATAAATAACAACACCAGCAGTAATAATAAAACCTCACACTTAGCAAGAGGGTGCTAGGGTTAGCTTTTAGTAACCTCTGGAGATTGGTAAATTTTCAGTGACCCTTTGCACCTTGGAAATAAGCAAATGGCATAAATCAGGGCTTGAATGATTATGTGGTTGATTATCTCTAGACTTAACAAAGTGATGGAGAAAATATTAATAATGCAGATTAAACTTAAAAGTGTGTGCACACACATACATACACATTTTCCAAAAGCTGACTGTTAAGCATTTACTAGCAAGCCACTGTTTATTTGGTATTTTACAGATTATCTCATTTAAACTCTCTATAAACTTCTTTATTTCCTTCCTCCCTCCCTCCCTCCCTTCTTCCCTCCCTTTCTCCCTCCCTTCTTCCCTCCCTTTCTCCCTCCCTTCCTCTCTTCCTTCCTTCCT
>CM053598.1:193181764-193217272 GCA_028646575.1 Pseudocheirus occidentalis
TTATTTTGCTTCCTTTTCCTCATGTTGGCCAGTCAATTAATTGGTTGGTTTTTTTTTAGCTTGGTGAAACTTTGCTTCCAAGGGAAAAAGCTCTGTTCCAAATCGTTGGGGTTTTCCCAACTGCCGGAGCTATTAGGGGGTATTGCAAATCCCCCCAGCTTTGGCTTGCAGAAAGTGGACCCCAGGACCACCATCCAAGATCACGATCCGGATCCAGGCTGCTCAATGCAAAAGCACTTGTCCCTGATTAATTGATTCAGCCCCACTGAGGAGTCCGCAGGCCATGGCCTCTGAAGCAGCCTGGTGGGGGCCGCTGGTTCCAGCAGTTCCCTTCCCCCGCTGCTTCCTTGCCCCAGGGGCAGATTGGCCAAACTGCTTTACCACTCCCAAATTAATTTTCAAAGTTTCACTTTCACTAACCGTCTCTGACGATTTTAAAATCCCCTCAGGCAGGTGCTTTAAATTTTCTTTGAAGTAGACTCAAGTTGTGGCTTGGGAGGCTCACTCCTTCTGCCTGCCCTGGGCCCTAGCCTAGCCGCAGCTGCAGTTTTGGGCTGGGTCAGTCTCTGCTCGGGTGCGAGCTGGCCCTCTCGATCCCGTTCCTCATGCCTTGGCAGATGTGGAGATGCTGGAGGCTGTAGAACCTCTGTAGTCTGGCTGCAGCATGGAGGGGCTCGGCTCAGCTCAGCCCAGCTCCTTCCCAAGGTCTTGGCTTCAGGCTGTTCCAGCCTCTGCTCCCTGCTGCTAATGAGCCCCTGCTGCTGAGCTGCCTTCAGCAAGAGATGTGTTCTCTGTATTTTTGTGAGTCTGAGAGTCCTATACTTTGTCTGGGCTCATAATTTTATGGGTGTGTAGGGTGGTGGTGTGGGAGCTGCAAGACCTTGCTGCTTCTATGCTGCCATCTTGGCTCTGCCCCCCATTTCAGTCATATCTGACTCTTTATGACCCCATTTGGGGTTTTCTTAGCAAAGATACTGAAGTGCTTTGCCATTTCCTTCTCTAGATCATTTTACAGATGAAAAAAACTAAGGCAAACAGGCCTTAGTGACTATCAAATAGGGGATAGACACAGGGTTAAGTGACTTCCCAGGGTCACACAGCTAGTAAGTGTTTTGAACTCAGGAAGATGGGCCTTCTTGACTTTAAGCCCAGTACTCTATTCAAATGCAGCACCTAGCTGCCCTATTATCATTATCATACACCGAAGAGTCAGGCAGTAATTTCACAAGGCCAATGACAACTGTTGCCTTCAAAACACTTTCTGAGCCTTTCCCTGACCTCTCAGGTAAACCTATGCTAGAGATTATAAATCAGACATTGCAGTGTAAGGGGAAAAGAGCCAGTTCATGTCATCTTTCTTGGCCTATCTACAGACTTTGAGGTGGTCAATTATTCTCTTTTCTTTGATATTATTTTCTCTAGGTTTTCTCTCTTGGCTCTTCCCTTACCTGAATGATCACTTCTCAGTCTCTTTTTCTGGGTCTCCATGTCAGTCAAGCCTAGTAACCATGGGCATTCCCAAAGGCTCTGTCCTGGGTCCTCTTCTCTTTTCCTTCTCTTGGCAA
Organism: Pseudocheirus occidentalis; assembly: GCA_028646575.1. Lineage (NCBI taxonomy): Eukaryota > Metazoa > Chordata > Mammalia > Diprotodontia > Pseudocheiridae > Pseudocheirus > Pseudocheirus occidentalis. The sequence goes on from CM053598.1 coordinate 193,183,330, forward strand.
TCTCATGAACTTCCATGGGTTCAAGTGTAATCTCTATGGAAAGGATATTCAAATCTATATCTAGTACAGACGTCTCTCCTGACCTCAAGTCTTGGATCTCCAACTGCTTTGTGAGCATCTTGAACTGATGTCCCTTAGACACTGTGAACTCAACTGAATTCATTATCTTTCCTCCATCCCCTCCACTCTTTCTAACTTCTCTATTACAGCCAAGGGAACCACTATCTTCTCAGTTACCAAGCTCAAAACCTAGATGTTATCCTTGACTCCTCATTCTCACTCATTCCTCATATCCAATCTGTCACCAAGTCCTATAGTCTTTTCAGCAGCTCTTTCCCATATCCCCTTCTCTGCTTTGACACAGTTACCACTCTAGTCTAGGTCTTTATCACTTCACACCTAGATTGCAATAGCAATGGTCTCCATACCTCAAGTCTCTTTCCACCTTAGACTATACTTGACTCAACTGTCAAATTAATCTTCCTAAACAGGTCTGGCCATATTAATCCCCTATTTGATAGACTCTAGTGGCTCCCTATTACCTCCTAGATTAAATCCAAAACCTACCATTTGGTGTTCAAAGACCTTTGTTACCTGGACCCTTCCTACCTTTCTAGTCTTAAACTTTATATCCTCTCTGTATGCCATGATACAGTGTCTTCTCCGTGCCTAGAAAGGTCTTCTTCCTCATCTCCTTCTCCTGGCCTCCCTGGCTTCTTTCAAGTACCAACTACAACTCCACCTTCAACAGGAAGCCTTTCTAAATTCCCCTTAATTCTAGTGCCTTCCTTCTGAGATTGCCTCTAATACCTGTGTGTATCTTATTTGTACGTAGTTCTTTGTTTTTTTTGTCTACCTTATTAGAATATGAGCTCCTTAAGGGGAGAGAATGTTTGTTTTCTTTTCTTTGTAACTCCATCTCTTTAGCACAATGATTGGAACATAATGAAGGCTTTAAAATGCTCTTTGACTTAACTTGTTAAGTCAGAAGACCTGTGTTTGAGTACATTATTTTATGAATGTTCATATAACCACTACCATCTGTTCATACTGGGGCTATGCTGGAACCAGGTTGAACTAGTTCCTAAGACATGATTTTAAATTTCAAGTGTGAGCATATGTATTTTGGAACTAGGCAAATGATTCAAATCAGGTTTGATTTATTATTTTGTTGATTGTCTACACATAGGAAAGTTATAGAGAAAAGGGTAAGAATTCAGGTTAAACTTTAAAGTGCATCATGTGTACTTTTTTTGGAGAGCCATTTATTAAACGTTACCAGACACTGTTGATGTTAGCACCCCATAATCTCTAAGTGTCACCTAGGGTTAAAGCTGGAAGGAGCTTTACAAAATAATACAATTTTATTTTATATGTAAGGGAATTGAAGTTCATAAAGGTGAAAAAGGTCATTTATCTGCTAAGAGACAGATGCCCACTGTAGATAGCAGCTTGACAATTCCCAAGTTTTCCCTGTAGGATCTTTGTTTGTGTTATTCTTCACTTCCATCTATGTGTATGTCCCCCAGAGTTCTTTGCTATGTTTTCTATGCTCTTTTTCTCAGCAATTTCAACAGCTCCTGTGGATTCAAATATCATCTCTTTGCAGATGACTCTTAAATTTGCATACCCAGCCCTCATCTTTCTCCCGAGTTCCAGGGCTACATCACTATGAACCTAGCAGACATCTCTACTTAGATGTCTCATAGGTACCTCAAAGTCAATATGTTAAACACATAACTCATCATCTTTTTCCTATGTTAGGGGTGGGCTTAATGCCAACGCCCTCTTTAGATTCAATGTCAGGATGAAATGAAGCACTTACAAGTCATTGAATAGAAGGAGGTTTATTTTGCTTTAATACAATAAGGATATACAACAAAGATGCAGAGTTCCTTAGTTTCTCTAGAAAGGATCACCCTCATATCCAAATACATCTGGTAACCAGAACAGGTATGGTGACAGGTATGGCCTCAGAAAAAAAAAATTTGGAGGATCTCTGACTTCATGTGGGAAGAGCTTTTTATGTCCTTCGGTGGCCTTAGGAATATGGTTAGGTGACATTTTGGTTTATGTTTGCCTGGATCCCAGGTCAGACCCCATTCATCTCCAGAGTAGGAGAATCTTCCTACTCTGTTAGCTCTGTCCATAGGCACGATACAATAAATGCAACCTAAGATCATGCTCCTTTTTTGACTATTCACATTCATTGTTCACATTTTGACTTATCACGTTATTGATTCTTATTGACTTTACTCCCAGATTTTGTCCCTCTGAACAGCTGTCAAGTTATTTCTCCCTTATCTTGTGAAGTTAATATTAGTAAACCAGGGAAAGTATTTCACATTTCTTTCTATTACATTTCATATTAGATTAAGTTTATTATTCTGTCCTATCAATGGAACTTTTTTGATACTGACTCTCTCTTCTCTGAAGGGTTGGCTATCTCCTCCATTCTGTATCATCTACAAATTTGGCAAACAAGTCATCTGTTCCTTCATCCAAACCACTGAAAAATGTAATATATAACAAAGATCCCATTTAAACCCTTTGAAACCCTGTGATAATCCACATTGATTCTGGAATATTTTGGGTCAACACACTTATGTCAATACTCTTCGAGCCTCTATCCAATGTCTTCCTTAATAACAAAGTATTTCATTAGGCAAAATAGCAAAGTAAATAATGATGAAAAATCAAGGAGCAGAATAGTTTCTGTACCTCTTGCACAAAGAAGTATTACATCCCACAGATTCCAATGATCCAATGAATATTCTCTGGATGATTAATTCATGTTGGTAAGAAAGCTTTGGACAATGATGAGAAAATATCCAATAGCTCCATTTCCCAGGAACTGGCTGTATTTCATTGTAGCTCCACTTTTGCCTTCACAAATGCTCCTCTATTTTCAGCTTCTCTACTCAGGTGCTCATGCTGCTTTCTAATAGTTTCTATCTGCTGCTATGGACTGGGCCACCATGCTTGGGGGCTAATCAGCACCCTTCTACATCTTTTCTTCATCACACATACTATATCCAACTGACAGTCGAGTGTTATCAAGACCTTCCACCCCTTTATTCATGAACAATCCCCCTGTCTGCATGGAAAATCCCTCTGCGCTCCCTTTAATTGGATTAGGGACAGTGAATTCCATTCAACTTCTGTTATGACCATGGTAGTTAGCTCCTGAGCCATGGAAGTTAGTTTGAAGCCTTTTTCATCCTCAATTTAGCAGTTCATAACACTGAAATTGTAGGAGCAGAGCTAGTAATCCTTGTTCTGTATTACTATGGCCAAAGTCCCCATTCTTCTTATAGTTAAAATGTTAAACACCATTTGATCAAGGCTAGATCGTTGAACAAAAACAGATCCCTGGGACATTCTGCTAAGGATCCCCCTTAAGGATGACTTTCCTGCCTTCCTTTTAGTCCTAACTAAAATTCTCTCTTTTACTGGAAACCTTCCTCAACCCCTCTTAATTTTAATGCCTTCCTTCTGTTAATCGTTTTATATTTATCCCATATATAACTTGTTTCATATATATTTGATTGTATGTTGTTTCCTCCATTAGATTGTAAGGTCTCTTGCCTCTTTTTGTATCTCCAGAGCTTAGCACAATGCCTGAAACATAATAGATGCTTAGTAAATGTTTATTCATTGATTGATTCATGAATTACAGCTGTTAAGAGAGTTCTAAACTCATTTACAATTCTAACGCTCAGCCTACTTTCATCCATCTTGTCCACAAGGATCATAAGAGACTTTGTCAAATGCCTTGCTGATACTCCAGTATACTTCATCTATTGTTCATGTGAAATGCATTAACGAGGGCTCCTGAGCTCTAGTGCTGAGTGCATACCCAAAGGATTACCCCTAGAACTCAAGGTAGGAACTGCCTTCTTTGTATCCAACCCATAAATATGAAAGCAAGTCTGCAATAACCTCTTAATTAGGCCCCCTGCTTACTGTCTCTTCTTTCTTCAATTCAGCCTCTACCCAACTGCCAAAATGATGTTCCTAAAACAAAGATGTGACCAGGTCACTTCTATTAAAAAATCTCCAATGGCACCTTTTGTTTCTAGGATAATGTATATAATCCTTGGCTTAACCTTCAAAGCCCTATATGTCTGTTTCTCACCTACTTTTCCATTCTTATTTCATATTTATCTCATTCTTGCACTCCATTCAAGTCAAACTGGTTCTCCATATACCACATTCTATCTCCTCCAGTTTCTGGAATACACTCTTCTTCACTGCTACTTTGTAGAATCCCTTGATTCCTTCAAAATGCAATTCAGGAGGTTCTTCCTAAATAAGGATTTTCCCAGTTTCCCTAATTATCAACACGTTGTCTTGAAATTATATAGTATTGCTTTGCATGTACTTAGCATTTACTTATGTAGCACCTGGAAGAACCTCCAGATTCACAGGATGGGTCCTCTAGGAAATGGTTACCCTAGATTCAAGATGCTTTGTGGATTAGCATCCCCTAAAATCATAGTTTATAAGCCCCTACCAATGTAATTTGTCTTTAATAGTCATCCAAAAGACAACATTAGAAAAAAGCAAAGGCATGAAATGGCACAGTAAGAAAAGCAGTATCAGAAGATTTCTTTTCATAAACGTGGGGCAGATTCTTTCACAACTATATACACTGTCAATAGGAAGAATGCAAATACATAGGGAACATGTATAGGGATGCGCACACAGGAGGAACACATGTGTCTAGGACAACTACATGGATGGGCAGCTCATTCCTATGATGCCGCTTCCTTTTCCTCTTGATGAACCTATTCCTGCTATTGTCATGGTATTTGTTAGCTACTTCCTGACTGGATGCACAGTTTCTGCTGGGCTCTGCTCTGCCACGATCTCTTCTAGATACTGCTTTTCTTTACCACCCCCTTCCAAAGGACTAAAGTAACTTAAAGAACATGAGATTAAGAGGTAGATTTAGCCTCTGCTCTGTCACTGGTCAGCTGGGTGATCTTGGATGAGTCATTCAAGCCCCTTGCCTTCAGCTTCTTCATAAAATCAAAGAGCTGACCCTTAAGTCAACTTTGAAATTCTGTGACTATGACTTAACTCTAGATTATCTCACCTAAAAGACAATCTCTATGTGAAGAACAGTCCCAAATGGTGGATAAATGCAGCCTCAGGCTGCATTCTATGGCTCTTCTGAAGCCTAGGATTGCAGCCAATTTACCTTTCTAATATTATTTTCATTTAAGTTAATCATGGTATTCATTTGTATTCCCTGGGCAGTCCTAAGGCAACAGTACTAAAAGAACGTATACAGGCTATTACTGTTCCTCAACAGCAGCACCTTGTAGTCATTGCCTCACATGCTAGTGCCAAGCTCTAGTCCCAAATGGAGGAGGGAAACCACCTGACTGAGCTGGATAAAGGAAGAATTTCATTTTCAACTGAAAAAGAAGAATTAGTGTCCTGGATCTGTCAAATGAAGGGGCAGAACTAGATTAGTTGATCTCTGAGGTGCCTTCCAGTCCTAACCCTCTGGTATTCTGGACAGGTCCAACTGGATAAGGCAAACCTCATGTCAGGGAATATGATATATTTGAAGGGGGTGGAGGGTGGAGATAATTAGTGGGAGAAGAATCTCTTGAGTCATTGAAAGAGTGCTCCTTTTAAACAAAGCTGTAGGTGGAAGTGTGGAAAACTGTTCATTTTGCAGAAGGAAGGTAACATGAGTTAGCGGCTGAGGACTGGGGGTGGGGAGGGTTTTGCTTGAGAGGCTGCAGCTCTAGAAGGAATATTGGACTTGTAATAAGAAGATCTGGGTTCAAAGTTGAACTTGCACTCCTTGCCAGCTTTGTGGCTAATACAGTAGGTAGGTGCCTACTGCTTCGGTGCCAAGGTTAAATGTGCCTGGAACATCGTAAGTACTACAAAATATTTGTTATGACTGTCATCATCATCATCATCAACATCACCACCACCACCACCTCCATCATCATCTTCTTCTTCATCACCATCACCATCACCACCATCATCATCATCATCATCCTTACTCAGGCCATACTTCAAATCATCATTGCATAGGGAAGCCACACTGACCAGTGCCCAGAAAGTAATCTCAAGATGTTGGGGAGGTGTTAAGCTATGATTAAAGATGCTCTACCTATCTCCTGATCCCATTATAGAATGTAAACACTTTTCTCTGATAAAACTAGAAGGACACAATTTGATTGGCTGAGCACATAAGCTAAACTATACATTTATATGGTCAGAATTTAATTACTCAATATTCCTCTGAGTTTCTATGGCTATTGCAGCTTTTTAAAATTAAGTTTTTGTTGCCATCCTATTCAAAGTACAACAATAATTCCTAAAGCAAAAAGGAATTAGAGATTCTTCAGTACGGTTTGAAAGTAAAACAAATTTATGAAGGACATTACACTACGTACAAGGCATTCTGCTTTTGTTCTGGGTATACAAAGGCAAAAATGAAACAGTTCTTGCCCTCAGAGCTTGCCTTCTAGTAATTATAATTAACAATTGTGTAAAAATTTAGGTTTGCAAAGCATTTTACAAATATTATCTTATCCTCACAACCATCCTGAAAAGTAGGTGTTATTATTTACCGCTAATTTACAGATGAGGAAACTGAGGCAGGTAGAGGTTAAGTGACTTGCCCAGGGTGACAGAGCTAGTAAATGTCTGAGATGGGATTCCACCTGAGGTCTTCTTCATTTCTGGTCCAGTGTTCTACCAGTACTTCAACAGGCCGTTTAAAAATAATAACTAATGTTTACACAGGGCTTCCTATATGCCAGGTACTGCACTAAGCATCTTACAATGATTATTTCATTTGATCCTCACAACAACCCTTGGCAGGTAGGTGCTATTATCATCCCCATTTTACAGAAGAGAAAACTGAATCAAAAAAAGGTTAATTAACTACCCAGGGTCACAGCTAATAAGTGTCTGAAATGGGATTCCACTTTGAGTCTTCCTCACTGCTGATCCAGCATTCTATTCAGTACTGGAACAGGTCCTTTTCTTTAAAAAATTATTTTTTTAACATTCAATGTTTTGTTCAAGTATTGAATTTCAAATTCTATACTTACCTCCCTCCTCTCTTCCCTCTTTGATACAGTAAGCAATCTGATATTGGTCACATATGTGCAATCATGCAAGATATTTCTATATTAGTAAGTTTGTACAAGAAAACTCAAACAGTACAAGGCTCTTTTGTACCAGAAGAACTCCTCACTCCAGATCCAACATTCTATCCATTACTACAAGTTCTTTCACACCTTTTCTGATTACATCAGCATATCAAAAGGCTAAGAATATGAATGAACAACCTTCAGAGACTAAAATGGCAAAGTATATGAAATATTCGGCACAAACTAGGGTTAGGCCTTCAACTAGGCCTAAAAATATCTTATTCTAGTGTTGGTTGGTTTGGAGAATGCAAATGAGTACTACGATTAGCTTAAATGAAAACAACATTAGGGAGATAAACTGACTGCAATCTTAGTCTACATAAAAGTCATGGAATACAACCCAAAGCCTAAATATCCAGGGGTTGGGATTATTTTACATAATGACTCTCCTCTTTTTTAATTAGTTTATTTATTTTTAGTTTTCAACATTCATTTCCATAAATTTCAAATTTTCTCCCCCTCATGACTCTTCTCTTTTAGGTGAGAAAACATTTATTAAGCACTCACTAAATGCCTCTACTGTAAGCTACATAATCCATCCCCTTCATTTTACTGGGGAAGATGCTCAAGGTCAAAGAGATTTCATGACTTGCCTGAGAAAAGCTAGTTAATTGGTGGCAGAGAATAAGCAACTAGGTGGCAGAGTGAATAGAATACTCGACTGGGAGTCAGGAATATTCATCTACCTGAATTCAAATACAGCCTGAGACATGTACTAGCTATGCGACCCCTGGGCAAATCACTTACCCCTGTTTGCTTCAGTTCCCTCATCTGTAACAGGAAATGGTAGATCATCCCTGTGTCTTTCCCAAGAAAACTTCAAATGAGGTCACAAAGAGTTGGATGTGACTGAACAACCACCACCACCTAAATTCTGACTCCCAGTCTGGTGCTCTGTTAGTTCCTTCATTTCTCTGAGACTCAGTTTCCTCACCTGTAAAATAAAGAGGGAAAACTAGATGGTCTAAGGGTCCTTTTGAGTCCTGACTTTTATGCTATAATTTCATCTGCTTTCACAAATCACTTGCTTTTATTTCTGGTTGATTTTCAAAATACTCACTTTTTCCTGGATGGTGCCTAGACTATTCTCTTTTTTTGTTCGACAAATACTCCATGCTTGGGTTCTCGATGACAACAAATACCAGGATTATAGGATTTAGAGCAAGAAGGCGCATTATGACTCATCTCTCCTTTGACAGATGGGGAAACTGTGATTTGGAGATGTTAACCAACCTACCTGTAATAGCAATCAGTTTAGCAGATACTTAGCACTTAGTAACTTAAGGCTAAGTATGGAAGGTGTGAGCCCTGTCCCCTGTTGAGAAGGCATGAACTCCCCTGATGAAGTGGAAGAAGGGGATTGGCTGAGACAGGAGGCCAGTATGTGTATATGAAGAAGAATTTCAGAGACAGAGAGACAGAATTGGAATTTTCTTGTTGAAGAAGTAGGATTGTCTCAGCATCTGGGAACTGGGCTGCTGGACTGAAGAAGTGAGTTGGAGTTTTCTTGAGAGAGACGATTTCTCTCCCACCATCTGGAAGCTGACTAAGAACTGAGATGGAGTTTTCCTGAAACCAGAATCTGGTGAAGGGCACTCAGAAGGCCAATATTCATTCTGAGTCCTAGGGCCAGCTGAACTGCTGGAGGACTGAAGAAGCATGACCGGGATAAGTCTTTGTTTGTTCATGGCCTGGCTGATCCTTGAGTTCCAAGCAAGAGAAGTGGTGAAGAGTTTGAAATGTGCTCAACCCTGTGAACTTCAGTGTGTGCCAGGGACTGTCCTGAGGACTGGACAAGGACTTGGGAGCTTCTGAATCCATGTGACTATTTGGTGGATTCAGGAGGGATCTGGGACCATGGAAGGGGATCCAGGGAATCAGAGAGACGATCCAGAGTCAAGACGAAGAAAAGGTCTTCCCTTGGAGGAAACTGAGGTTTGCTGGACACCAAGGGGTGGAGGGTTTGCGTGATTTTCTAATGATTTTACTAGTGACTAATGATATTTAGTAATTGTGAATCTAGATTAGTGACTGATTAAGTTAACGGTTGCCCCATGAATGGAAGATTGATATATTATGAATTGATTGAATGATTGAGAAGGGTTTCCCCCTTAGGGAAAGCAGATGATTATTCTTTTATTCCTTGTTCCAAATATTGTGGCCATTGTAGTGAAAACTGTATGGCCATTCTAATGTTAAGTTGTTATGAACACTATATTGTGATTTTCTGTAATAAGATGTAATGCTGTGAATATTATATTGTGTTACATTGTGAATGTTTGCCTTGATTTATAATGGCATAAACAGAGCGTTCACTATTACTATGTAATTTGAACCTTAAAAGCTGTTCACAGTAGCATTCTTTTGGAAATCTGCTGGTGCATGGCATTACACTACCTTTCTGAAATCATATACTAAGTGTCAGAGTCAGGATTTGAACCTCTGGAGTCCTTTGACTCTAAAGTACCCTTTTGAAATAAACATTCAATTTTATTTTCTGGTCTGCATTCTTTCTCTTCAACTCCCCAGAAAGCAAAGAAAACAAAAGCATTTGCAAACATATATAATCAAGCAAAACAAATTTCCCATTGGCTAAATTTGCTCCCTTCCACTTTTCCAGAGCAGTAATCTGCCTTAATCTACACTCTCTATTCTAACTGGATATGGGCACCATGTTTCATCCTGAGTGCTTTGGATGGTGTGTGGTTGGTCATTGTGTGATAGCTTAGAGTTCCACAATATTGCTGCTGTTTTATGACCCTAAGTGCTCTCTCTTACCACTGTAATACACATATATAAAAAGACAAAACTCCCAAGGCCTTAACTGGTAGTATGTAATATTTCATCTAATAAAAATAAAAGCAGACACTTTACCATCAAGGAAGTCCTAGGACCTACTCCAATAGCAGTGTCAGTATGCTTTGTGAGAGACTTGTAAAAAATACAAAGGCAAAGTTGTCTGATGACTAGTTAAGGGGAATTAATCTAGAAGGAAAAAAAATAACTCTTAACCCTGAAGTAGAAAGCAGATGGCATAGTTGATAGAGTACTATCCTGGAGTCAGGAAGACTCATCTTCCTGTGTTCAGATCTGACCTCAGACACTAGCTGTGTGACCCTGGACAAGTCACTTTACCCTATTTGCCTCAGTTTCTCATCTGTAAAATAAGCTTGAGAAGGACATGGCAAACCATTCCAGTATCTTTGCTGAAAACCCCAAATGGGGTCACAGAGTCATATGTGATTGAAAAACAATTGAATAACAAGAAAAGCAGAAAACATTTCAAAAATTTTAAAGAAATGACAAGTATTTAAAAACAACTTTATCTTGCGAAATATAGTTATATATTCTTGTATATATATTTTCTCTATTGTTGTTATTTTTCAGTCATTTAAATTGTGTCCAATTCTTTGTGACCCCATTTGGAATTTCCTTGGCAAAGATATTGCAGTGGTTTGCCGTGTCATTCTCCAGCTCTTTTTACAGATGAGGAAACTGAGGCAAACAGGATTAAGTGACTTGCCCAGGATCACACAGCTAGTAAGAATCTGAGGCCGGATTTGAATTCAGGTCTTCCTGGCTCCAGGCTTCCTGTACTTGCCCAGTTCTATGCTATGTATAATTATAAAAGAAATGGTTGATAATTAGAAGGAATTTACTTATATGTTCAGTTTTAGAGAGGTCAGGATAGAATTACAAAAGTTCAAAGTACCTTTGTTGTTCCTCCTCAACATGCAGAAACACACACACCAATGTGGGGAGTTAATATTAAAATCAATACTGATATGGAATTGTAGTTCAGACCCTCATCATCTGCCTCTCCGTGGGAAAGTAAATAGTGCACTTGGCCTGGAGTCAGTAAGAAGTGAGTCAAAATCCAGTTTCAGATACTTACCAGCTATGTTACCCTGAGCAAGTCATATAACTACTGCCTGCCTCAGTTTCCCCATATGTAAAGTGGGGATAGCACTTATCCCTGGGTTTTGTGAGGATTACATGAGATAGCATTTGTAAGTGCTTTGTGAACATTAAAGCTATTAATAACTCCTCATTAACTGATTGATACATTAGACTCAAGGTCTTTAGAGATAATTTACTTCAACCCTTAACTTTGAAGCTGAGGAAACCCAGGAGGCCCAGAAAGAAGCGACTTTCTCAAAGTCATACAAATGGATGGTTTTGAATACAGGGCTGAGGCTATTTCTACTACAATAAACTGACTGTCTACTATGGGGCCCAGCTACTTATTAGGTTACAAACTGTCATATTCTCTGACTATCCTTACCTTATCCAGAGGCAAAATTATAAAGTAGCTCAAGATAGTGCCCTTTGTGGTGATAAAACTGATTTTCTGTGAAGGATCTGATTGCCAGTCATATATACCTCAGTGTGAATCAGGCTGTCACTGTGGGACAAAATTCCCAGAGCTATTTCCATTTTTAAGTCTCATGCAATAACTTGGAATAAAAATCTTTGACTCATATATGGGATGTCCCAAAAGTATAAGTGTAATTCTAAGCTTAAAACTAAGACTTAAGACATCTCTCTCATATTCCACCTTTTACTCCCACCTTTTTAATTGTTTATCTGCTACTAACTATCCTGTTACTAACATCATCAATTGAATGGAAGCACCTTGAGAGCAGGGACTAATACATTATTACTTTTGAATTAGCAGCACCTACAACAAAGTCATGTATACAGTAGGTGATGATTAGAAAAAAAAGATTTCTCAGATTACTTGGATCCATTTTCTTCTGATAGGAGCTGATGAGGTATCCATTCTCATTCAGAGAAAGTCACCCTGGCTACTCAAAGACTAACTTTGCTCTCAGTGAAGTTTTTCTCCAAAATATTTTTTTCCACGTAGTAAACTGATTACACACATTTTAAGCAGTTCTGGTTTTTATCTTTGTATACCTATTGGTCATTATTAAGAGAACTCAGGCTCAGAATCAATTGTGTTCTTGATTGATCCTCTGAACTCTCTGCGCTTTTTCTTAGTGATACTTCGCTAATCCAATTAATGGTGTCAAACTCAAACAGAAATAGGAACCACTGAACCCTGTGTAAGGATCCCTGTGGGCTCTAATTTGACTTAGAAAATCACAAATTAACATAATTCATGTGTTATGGTTCAGGTGATAGAGCACTGGACTTGGAATCAGGAAGACCTGAGTTCAAATGCGGCCTCAGATACTTACCAACTGTGTGGCCCTGAGCAAGTCACTTAACTTCTGTTTGCCTTAATCCACTGGAGAAGAAAATGGCAAATCACTCTAGTAACCTTTTTTTTTTTTTGCTTTTTTTTTGGAGGGCAGTTGGGGTTAAGTGACTTGCCCAAGGTCACACAGCTAGTTTTTGTGTTAAGTGTCTGAGGCCGGATTTGAACTCAAGTACTCCTGACTCCAGGGCTGGTGCTTTATTCACTGCACCACCTAGCTGCCCCCACTCTAGTAATCTTTGCCAAGAAAACCCCCTGGGCAGTATGGTCCATAAGGTCACAAAGAGTTGGGCATGACTGAGCAACTGAACAACAAAAATGCTTTATCATATTTTTATTTGTTTTGGTTAAATTTTAATCTGGTTCTTAGGTATTCCTGAGTGACATCTCTATTCTAATCTACGCTGGTAATCAATCACACTCCCTTAATATCTGCCTACTACTCACCCTTTTGCTTTTATTTTTCCAAATCTTAAATAATCTTCTTAATCCACATGCTGAAAGGGATAAATAATATTTTCATTCCTTCTCTTTTTCTACCAAGACGTTGCCAAACCAGCTCATGATGTATAGATGTGCAACGTTAATTTCTGGAAAGCAAGAGGTGTGTGGGACTGCATTCATCTCTGTTAAATGACTGTTTTGGAAATTAAAGGCATTTTTCACTGTAGTTCTGACAAAACCGCATTTCTAAGTAGGCCTGTTCCTGGAGTTGGGATTGTGAAAAGAAAGCCGACTATACCAGGACCTTCTTGGCCATTCTCCCAGGACTCCAGGAGACCTCATTTGACATGTGGTCAGTAATTACGCTGCAGAGTCCAAAGGGAGATTGATAATAAAAATGATGGCCATTGTGAAAGAATTTGAATCAGAAGGAAGGGGCCATGAGATGAGTAACATGGTCTGTGTTTTGTATTCGAGATCCTCCATGGACCTGCCGCTGATGGCTCGATTGACTCATTTCTGTGGGATGCACTGCCTGTTCTCAGATGGCAGACTCAGTCTGGGTTCTCGGGCCGTGTGGCTGATCTCATTCTGACCTTGTAGGAAGAGGACTTTTAAATGGGGGGGGCGGGGGAGAGTTCAATCCAAGGGAAATCGTGGCATCCTCTACTTCTAGAGTTGTTCAAAACAAATGATATTCCTGGGATGGGCTGGTTAAGTGTCAGATGTCCATCTGACTGTAGGAAAATGGCTATAAGCAGGACTGGAGCAGGCAGTGGAGCCTGGGCAGACCAGGCAGGTACCTGTGTGGCACAGTCTGAGGCATACTCAAGAGCGGCCTTGCCTTCTATCAGTAACTGGCATTTATACCAGACTTCAAAGTTTGCAAAGCATTATATATGTATTATCTTATTTATTCCTCACAATGACAGTGGGAGGCAGGTGCTAGTATTATTGTGCCCACTTTAGAGATGAGGAGACTGGCTGACAGAGCACTTGTCCAGGGTCAAACAGCTAGTAAGCCTCTGAGGCCAGATTTAAACTCAGCTCTTCCTGACTCCAGGCCCAGCGTCTCTATCCACTGCTTCAACTACTGCCTAAGGTCTTTATTAGCGCTATATGTATGACTCAGGGTCAGTTAGGTGGCTCAGTGGATAGAGCACTGGGCTTAGAGTCAGGAGGACCTGAGTTCAAATTCATCCTTGTACACTTACTAGCTTGTGACCCTGGGCAAACAACACAGCTAATTAACCGAACAACAAACATGATTCTATGATAGCAATTGAGATTTAGGAGGCTAAATTCAGTGGTTTCCAAATGGTCCTTCCAAGTCTCTCTCTAATTTCTGAAAGATATATTTTTGGCATGTCCATGAGCAGCCTGTTTGGGTAATATGATGAAAGAACTGTTCAGGTTAATTCCTTTTCCAAACCTGGACCCACCAATAATCCAACTTCTTCATCACTGTCAGTTTTAGGACTGCCTGCTGATAATGTCATCATTGCTTTCTACTTCTAACAACTGATTTTTTTAGACTCTCTGGGGATGTTTTCCCCATAGTAACTCACCCTTCTCAAAAGCCTCTAACTGCTACCCCCTCTCCTGATGAGTCACAGTGTAATGCAATTCATTGCTAGTGGAGCCCTGGAGCATAAAACAGTTATTAGCGAACCTTGGAAAGGAAGGCTCAATACAGTTTGGGATTAAAAACAAAGAATCATTTTACACTGCAGTTTTTCCCGGTACCTCCCAAGTCCATATAGGTTTTAAGAAAAATGATCTTGTAATTGTATGTGGCTTTCACTAAAAAATAGACTTGTCTTTGACTTTGGAATTTGTTTTGGGGGAGTTTCCCACTATTTTTAGGCCCAGAATAGGATTGTGTACATGTGTTTATGTGTAATATATGTACATATATAAGCTATATATGCACACATACATCTGTATCTATCTATAGAGAGAGAGGGAGGGAAAGAGGGACAGAGAGATGGGGGAAGAGAGAGAAATAGAGAAAGAAGAGAGAAAGAAATGGAGAGGGAAGAGACAGAGAAAGAAATAGGAGAAGAACGGAGAGGGAGAGAGAGACAGAGACAGTGACAGAGACAGAGAAGCTGATCTGCCACATTCCCTGGAAGGAATTCTGTGAAAACATGAGGCTCAGCAGCTAGTCTCTTCCCCCCAGGGAACTGTATGCATTAGTAAAATACACATCCTCAGGAGGAATGAACCACATGGTCCCAAAGGAAGAAACAGTGGAGCCAACAGATTTCCAAAGCCAAGTAGAGGAGTTCCTGGATTCTTCTTCTTCTTCTTCTTCTTCTTCTTCTTCTTCTTCTTCTTCTTCTTCTTCTTCTTCTTCTTCTTCTTCTTCTTCCTCTTCTCCTCTTCTTCCTCTTCTTCTTCTTCCTCTTCTTCCTCTTCTTCTTCTCCTTCTTCTTCTTCTTCTTCTTCATCATCATCATCATTATAATCATCATCACAATGTTTATATAATGTTGTAAGGTTTCCCAAGCACTTTGAAAACATCTTATTTTAACATCATAATAACCCTGGGAAGTAGGTATTATTATTATTCCCATCTTACAGGTAAGGAAATGGAGGCATAGAGACATTAAGTATTGTACCCAGGATCACACAGCTAATAAGTATTTAAAGTTGGATTCAAATTTATGTCTTCCTAACTCCAGACCCTGACTCTAGTCACTTGGCTGTCTTAGTCTGGAATCAGAGCCAGTGAGTAGCAAGGGACAGAGATACAAGATGAAAAAACAAATTTGGATCTTATAGTTCATTGTTACTGTGAGTTATGTGGACTGTGAAGGTCTAAGACTTAAGATGTCAGCTCCTTATTGACTCTAAAGTATTTTTCCCTTGCAAGGAAGCCTCAATCTTACGTTAGTACTTTAATGCTAAAGAATCATAAATGTCCTCAGAGTAATTAGGAGTATTGTAAAGGTGGGTTGCTTGACTCTAACAACCCTAAGTATTTTTCTTCTGGTAGTACTATAAATATGGAACCACGTACAGTGTTACACTGTCTCTTGTGTCAAAGGGTTCCCAAAGGACAGAGAGATCTTTATGGTAGAGACAAGATACTAGTCATAGGAGAGTACTAGTTCCTGAAAATCAGCCCTAGTATAAAGATGCAGAGCTGTAAGTACAAGGCAGAAATATATCATTATAAGAGAGGGTATAACACAAGGCAGGCAGATTACTTTCCATTATTGTTATGGCCCCCAACCCCTTTTGATACTTAGAATTTCTTTTTCTTTATTTTTAAAGTTAATTTTGAATTTAAATACAAAAAGACAAAAAAGGAGAATATTTCCATTTACACAGTATAACATAGAAAGAGGATTCGATATAAAACCCTGAGTTTCCATTTCAGGCTGTTTACATCATTAAAAAAAACCTTTTAAATAAATACTACACATTGTTTTCAAAGCTACCCTGCTTTTCTGTTCTTCCTTTTAAGTATTTTTTTGTTCTCTGCTGTACCTTTTATTATTTTTTCTCCCTCCCTCCCCATCCTGCCCTAGAATTAATTACCTACCTACAGTTAAATACCTACGATTAAACACAGATATATAGATATAGATCTGTACATACATACATATACAGGCACATGCAAATAGATATATCTGTGTTTAATCTTAGCTTTTTCTAGGTTGGGAGGGAGAAAAATTATGTAATGAATAATGTATATGTAAATATGCTTTGAGTTTCTTGATAGCTGCCTGGGGCTATACATCTCCTTGGAATATTGACGTTTAAAAGTGGCGCATCTCATGCTGGAATCGAGCTTCCACAAATGACCAAGGGTGATTCTCTTCCAAAGAACCTGCATGCTTGACAGCCCTCATAGTACAGCAGATAGCAGGCTTGATTGGAGTGTTTGAATCCCTGCTGCCTGTGCGACCTTAAACAAGGCATTTCCTCTCTCCGTAAAATGAGAAGTTAGCTTAGATCAGTGGTTCTCAAAGCAGGGAGGGTTCACAAGGTCAAAACTCTTTTCATAATAATGTTAATATATTTTAATTTCTATAATGTTAAATATAGAAAGATATAGCCCCTAGCTAGCTGGCATAATGGCTGGAATTATGGGTCTGGAGTCAGGAAGACACATCTCCCTGAGTTCAAATCTGGCCTCAGACACATACTAGTTGTGTGACCCTGTGTAAGTCATTTCACCGTTTGCCTCAGTTTCCTCATCTGTAAAATGACGCTGAGAAGGAAATGGCAAACCATTCCAGTATCTCTGCCAAGAAAACTCCAAATGGGGTCACAAAAAGTCAGACAAGACTGAAAAATGACTAAACAATAGTAATCTACATAAACAAAAATCTTTGTGGTGAGATCCTTGTTGATTTTTTTGAGTGTAAAGAAATTCTGAGACCAAAAAGTGTGAAAACAGCTGAATTAGATGATCTCCAAAGTCCCTTCTAACTTTGACTTCTGTTTTTATGTCTTTTTCAGTGGAGGTTAGGTGGTACAAGGGATAGGGCCCAGGGCTCAGAGTCAGGAAGATATGAGTTGAAATCTGGTCTCAAACACTTACTGGTTGTGTGACCCTTGGCAAGTCACTCAGCCCCTATTTGCCTCACTTCTTCATTTATAAAATGGGGACACATTGGAGAAGAAAATGGACACTCAAGTATCTTTGCCAAGAAAATCCCATGGACAAAGTTGAACATGACTCCGAATGATGGAACAACAAAAATGTCTTTTTCCTTCTCTCTAGTACCTTTCTTCCACAGTATTGTGGTCAGTTAGTTATTGCTAGTACCAGAGCTATTCATAGTGTGTAGGAGTTAGCTGGGTAGTACAGTGAGTAGTTCCCTGGACGTAAAGCCAGGACTACTTGAGTACAAATCCTGCCTCAGAAGCTTACTAGGTGTGTGACCCTGAACAAGTTCTATGACTCAAGCTCCTCATCTGAAAAAAATAAAAGGGGTCTTGATTTTGATGGCTACTAACATCACTTCCAGGGCTAAATCTAAGACCTCAGAGTGCAAATTATATATGGGTGAATAAGTTAAAGGTATACAGCTTTATTACTTCAAAAAGATTAATGGGGTTCATCATGTTTGTCTTGCTCTTAACACTTCCAAACTGGATTTCCCCCAGACCAACTGACTCATTCTTATGGAATAACCTGTAAGGTTATTCAGCCTTTCTGTTCTCAGCTTCAAGTCCATCTCTCAATTTCAGGTGTAAATTGAAATCCACAGAAACCTAATTTAGTGTTTCAGTCTTCCCCTGGATTCTGCCCAGTGTCTATATATTAAATATGCCCACTTGAATAAATTACTGTAAGTATCTACTCTTTGCTTGCAAGTCTTCCAGCTGACTCACTCCTGGTCAGTTAAAGTACTCCTGGCCATCCCTGTAGTGCTCATCTATATTAGATCTTCCTACAGGCTGATTCAGTTTCTCCAGAAGCTTCCTTTTTCTCTTCAACCTTGTCCCCTCACCCTCCAACTGTACTCATACATCTATATCCCTGGGTCTCCAGCTTCTACTTTTCAAATGATTCTTGCTTTGTAAATTCTTTAAAAATTGAATATATACAACATTCACTACCCTATCCTGACTGAAATACATCCAGATTCACTTGTATTTCCAGGAGGGTGGTTGTACTATGTAATTGTAGCTGTCACTGTTTTATGCCTTGCTACATATGGCTTGGTTGATCTGGTCATCACAATCATCTGAACTCTTCATCCTGATCATTATAAATTAAGTTGAGTAGGCAGTGGTCCTAATCATTGCTTAATATGGAAGAAGGAAGCAGACTGGCTGTGCCTTCATCCCGAAATGCTGCATGTGAAGACATAGAATTAGTGAGGTAGGGTCTACACATAAAAGATTTCTACTTTAATCAAAACACACTACTCTCAGACCTTTAAAAATTGCTATGCTCTTACGATTACCTGTGCCTGGAATACTCTGCTTTCCCTCTCCCTCTTCCTTCCTCAACTGTTGAATTTCAACTTACAACTTTCAGCTTCCAAACTGGATCTCTCACTGACCAACTGGCTCATTCTTATGGAAGGTTTTAAAGGCTAACTCCAGTGTCACTTTCTCCATAAAACCTTCCCTGGAGTCTTTTCCAGCTGACCTCAAAGCACATTATGTTTTGTAACTCTGATGCATTTATCATATAATAATGTCCACCATAGTCATCTGTGTCTTTCTCCATACTAGAGCATTATCTCCTTAAGGGCAGGGACATGGGATCCATGTCTTATATCTAAGCCTTGGTTAGTACAATTTCACCGTGAAAGTATGATAGGCAATTAACAGTTGTTTGCTATTCTTTTGAAGTTCCCTGAGAATCCAAAATATGTGTCATGTGGCTTCACTTATATGTGCTCATAAGAACTTTTTGTAGAGTAGCTAATAGGATAAATGTTTTGGTATATGTTTCCACATTGATGAGATCCGTATCTATTCAAAACATTAATTAAGCCTTCCAGAAAAAAAGTATATGGGAATCACCTATTTACCCGACATGTAGTTGGCCAAGTGTTCCATTGAGTTAGTTTGGCAATACTTACAGATATACTTATATAGGCACTAGAGATACGCAGTAATCTGGGTCCACAATTGAACGGGAAGTGGGGGGTAGCGTTAGGCTATGTCACATCTGGAAAGCTGCTTGATGCTTCCAATTATCTGAAGCCTGCTACTGCTGCCAAAACCCATGTCTTTGATTGCTCAAACAATCAATCAATATTAATTAAGGCTCTACTAAATGCTGGGCTCTGTGCTAAGTTCTGGAGACAAAAAGAGGCACAAGACAGTCCCTGTCCTCAGGGAGCTCACGGTCCAATGGAGGATACAACAAACAAACAAATATGTACAAACAAGCTACGTACAGGACAGATAGGAAATAATTAACAGATACCAATATTCTCACAAACAAAACTAAATGGCTGCAGATCATGGAGCAGCATAATTTCAGAGAAACTGAAATGGCAAAAGGAAATTTATTGGTGGGTATAAGTAAACTATAGTGTGCTACCTATGATTACATTCATTCAAAATGCATTTTTCAGTTGCCTATGACATACCAGGAACCATGCTAAGTGTTAGAGATATCAAAATGAAAAAATGAAACAATCACTGTCCTCAAGATGCTTATATTTTATTGTTCATTGGAGGTGTGTGTATTTAAAATACAAAATATAAACAAAATAATTTCCAGAGTAAGGGGGACGAAAGTTTCCTGTAGAAAGTTTCTTGTAGAAAGTTAGTTAATGAGAATTTATTAAGGGCTCACTATGTGCTAAGAATTGAGAATTCAAGGAAAGGCAAGAACAATTAATTCCTATCCAGAAAGAGCTCACATTCTAATGGGGGAGATAGTATGTAAATAATTAGGTACATGCAGTATATAATACATACAGAGTAGGTGGAAGGTAATCTCAGGAGCAGCAGGGGGAACTGGGACAGGTTTCCTGAAGAAAGTGGTATTTGAGCTGAGCTGTAAAGCAATCTAGAGAAGGTAAGAGGCAGAAATGAGGAGGAAAGCATTCAAGACATGGAGGACAGTCAATAGAAAGGCACAGAGATAGCAATGGGGTGTCAGGTAAAAGGAACAGCAAATAGGTCCGTGTTGCTGGTTGGTAGGGAGACTCCTCTTTAGAGGAAACTAAAGTATAAGAAGACTGGAAAGGTAGAAAGAGGAGAGTTTATGAAGAACTTTAAATGCCAAATAGCAGACTTGATAGTTGACTCTAGAGGGAATCGAAGGAGTCACAGGAGTTTTTTGAGTAGGAGATGGCATGGTCAAACCTGTGATTTAGAAAAAAAATCACTTTGGTAGCTGAATGGAAGATGAATTGTATTAGAGAGAAATTTGAGGGACCGAGGTCTCCGAGGAGGGTATTGCAATAGTGCGTTGAAGAGGTGATGAGGACGTGGAATAGGGATGTGTTTGTATGATTGGAGAGGACAGGATAGGGGAGAGAGAGAGAGAGAGAGAGAGAGAGAGAGAGAGAGAGAGAGAGAGAGAGAGAGAGAGAGAGAGAGAGAGAGAGAGAATGGAATGGCTATGTGGGGTGAATGAGGGTGAGGAATCTAGGACAACACTGGAGTTGAGAGCCTGGGTAAAAGAGAAGATTGTGGAGGATCTAGGAAAATTTGGAAAATGGGAGAGTTTTTTTGGGGGGGGTGGGGCGCAGAGATAATGAGCTCTGCTTTATACATGTTGAATATGAGATGCTTTTCAGCTGAGGTTTGTGGAAGACTCTAGGGAGGCTATGAAGCAGAGGTAAAGGAGAAGATTCCAGGCATGGAGAACAGCTTGTGCAAATGCAAGATCAGAGATGGGAAATGGAATGTTCCTTATAAGAAATAGGGAGCAGGTAGAGTGCATGAAAGAGAATAATGTGCAATACATCTGGAAAGATAGACTGGAGTCAGGTTATGAAATGCTTGGGTTTTTTCTTTGCTTTTTTATTTTGGAGGGGGAGAAGGCAGGGCAATTGGGGTTAAGTGATTTGCTCAAGGTCACACAGTTAGTATGTGTCAAGTGTGTGAGACTGGATTTAAACTCAAGTCCTCCTGACTCCATTCCACTCCATTCCATACCACCTAGCTGCCCCAGGTTATGAAAGGTTTAAGATCACGTGGAGTTTGTATTAGCAAGACATAGCCCAGGAATCCTACCCCCAACTTAAGGACCCCAGTTACATATGGATCAGATACTATCTTGAGGGCTACTTCTCCAAGAGGGTGAGTTTCTCTCTTAGGCTGATTGTCCTCACCTGTAGTTAATTCAGGATTATCTCTAAAATAAAGCTGGTGTCTAGGTCAGGGGTGGGGGAAACTGTGCCCTCTGGAAGAAGGTGTAAGGGAAGAAAAAAGACAAGGAGAAGTTCTGGAGAGTGAGAAGAATGGTATAAAAGATATGACTGATCAGAAAATGAGGTAGATTGGCTGTGCAGTGAAAACGAGAAACAAAACACGAAGGGCCCAACTAGTGTATTATTAACCCTGAAATATTACAATTATGAGAGAAAGGCCTTCAACACATTGGGTGGATTCTCTAAGCAGAGATGTCAACTCTGTCATGGGCCAAATGCACAGGAAACAGATTAAAATGTATTTGGGAAATGGTTAATAAAATAAATAAGAATACAACAAAACATAGAGAATTTTAATTTGTACTTTTCTAATTCAACAGGTGGTCTACAGGGATCAGTTTCTAACTGAACTTTATATTACTCCTCTAACGAGATTTATGGAATAGTATGTACAAGAATTGCATATGATAAGAAGACACAGAGAAGTTATGTTCTGCACAAGTAGAGAAAACACTCAATTAGATAAAATCATGGATCCATCAAAGTATCTTAGTATATATTACAAATGCCACTGTAACAATCACTATTACTCTGACAGTTGCTGTAAAACAAAAATATTTCCAAATCATATCCATTTGCAATAGACAACATTCATTCAATTAGCAAATATTTCATAAGCGCCAACAGTGTGCAAGATACTAAATCCAGGATGGTGAAGAATTAAGATGTTTCCTTGGAGAAATTGATAGCGGACCACAGGTTTGTAGCTTAGAGTCAGAAGGGACCTTTGAGGCTATATTGACTGATACCTTCACTTTACAGATGATGGAACTAAGAGCTGGACAAGTTAAATGACTTGCCCAGTCATTCAGGTGACAGAGCTGAGGTGAGAACTCAGGTCTGGTGACTTGAAAGTTCAACATTCTTACCATTAAAACCATGCTGCCTCTGTTGGAATGTGAACACATTTAAAGAGCAAATCTCTTGAGAGCTATTTCAACAGCTGAGTAATTGTGTTCTGTCTAAAAATTCTCGAACAATTAGCTACCAAACAACCTCACAGAAATAGATTCTCTCCAGCTTTTAAAACTGGATAATAGCCAATAATTTTCAGTCAGATGGGCACAGTTTGACCAAAATAAACTTTAGACCTATTTCCATACCTCCCCATAATCTTTCCTCCTTAGTCTTAGGGATGCAGGAGAATTCTTCTCATGCATGATTAAACTCTAGTAATAAGTTATATAAAGCACTGGTGTCAAATACAACAGGCTCTGCTCATTATGGATGGACTGTTGAGAAATAGAATATGCCTGAAGATAGGAACACTATCAATGGTATAAGGGATAGGATATATGTTGGACTTTTACTGATAAGTTTCTTGGAAATTTAGTGTTTTCGTAGGACCGCTGACTTAGAACAAAATGTGACCAACCTCCTTATCTTATATACATGAGTCAGAGAGAGATTAAATGATTTGCCTAGGGTTTCACAGTTCCATATTTCTGAACTGGGATTTGAACCTGAGTTTTCCTGGCCTTCTAGTTCTCTATTCAGTATGCTATATAAGCACACTGTGAAATGGTGAAAACTGGTTGAATTGGTATGACCCCAGCCCTCCATGATGCATATATGTTAAAGAAAAATAAACCTAGAGACTGCGTTACCTCTCAGCTCCCAGTAAATTATTTCTGGATGGCACAATTAGAATTAACCTTCTTCATTCCTTATTAGGCAATTTAGAAAATGCTCTGGTTTCTAGCCCTGACAATATTATCTTCGTCTATGCGGCAGTCTTCTATTGATTCTAGCTATCTTTTTGTTTAAATCCCCATGGAAGCTTGAGCTTTGAGAGGCTCTGGACTTTTGACTCGAGTGCAAAAGCTATTGCCAAATTCCATCTCTAAAAGTCACACCGTTGTGCGCTGCCCTTGGCAAGGGCGACAGGAGCCACAGTCTGAGACTGTTTCCTGATGGTATCTATTTTGTTCCTTCCCCTGTGAGGAGTAATCAAGTGTTCTTAACTGCTTTTTCTATGTAGCTCTGATGCTATTCCTCCAAATTCTCCTGAACTACACATATCGAATGTTTCCCCTTTAGGCTTCTGTGCCTTGCATTATTGGAAAAAATGACATTGTTAAAAAGGCAGGTCCCTGTTTCAGGGAGGAACTTCAGGTCATTAAAGGACTGCACAATTCCTCAAAGCCAATCCAACTTGCCTTTCTCCTTCACTTCAATTCTAGGT
Source organism: Pseudocheirus occidentalis (assembly GCA_028646575.1). Classification (NCBI taxonomy): domain Eukaryota; kingdom Metazoa; phylum Chordata; class Mammalia; order Diprotodontia; family Pseudocheiridae; genus Pseudocheirus; species Pseudocheirus occidentalis. The sequence continues at coordinate 193,207,249 of CM053598.1, forward strand.
CCAGTTCATTGGACATCTATTATGTCTATTTACTGTGTCTGTACTGGTGGATCAACTCTATGGGTTATCCATCCACCCATATGTCACATTATAGATAGCTTTCATCTACTTGGTTTTTCCTGAGTGACTAGCTAAACGAAACTCTTACAAGTGATTATGGGCAACATTTTGGAGGTTCTGCAATGTTCCTGTTCTTGATATAATCAGAACAATATCATCCACAAATAACATCTGGGGTGCTTTACTATCTATAGGAAAATGCTCTCCATCTTCCCATAAGAGGATACAATACGTTCTCTATGACGGTGGTAAATTGCTTCAGCAAGCTTAAGTCTTCATGTTTTATGTCTTACTTGATATTAAGAATAATAGAGTTGTAAAAGTTATCTCTGTTACCATGTCTTTCAAGGAATCTCATACGATATTGACACATACTTGGAGATATCTGGTTGGGGAGAGCTTTTAAGGTACCATTTAACTCTAACAAATTAAATACTTAAAAAAAGCAAACAATAAGAACAATGACATAGTATAAGATCTGCTTTGGAATATTGTTTGTGAAATTTGTGAACTGCAAAAGTAGGCATATATCTAACCAAGAGAATGGTTGGAACACACAATGAAAGGAGAAAAGAGGGAGCAAGCAGCAAGGTACTGTGGAGAGTATTGAAGAGCAAGGAACAAATTCTGTATCTTGAGTTATTTTCCAGTCAGAAGCAAGATTATATTTTGACTGATCCACCCAAACCCTCCAGTCCTGGTCTACTTTTAACCAATAGTTCAGATTTGGGAAACAGGTGACTAGAGTGAGGAGGGCCTCTTTTCTGGGAAAGAGATTGCATCCTTACATGCATTTGACCTCATGAAGGCCATGGGATGATGAGCTAAAGAGGATCTTAAAGATGACATTAACTAACTCTCTCATCATTTCAAATGAGGAAACTGACACACATAAATTTTAAATGTTTGTTGGAAGTCTCACATATAGCTTCTGGCAGAGCTCATATAGGACCTACATGTTGTGAGTCCTCATACAATGGGGTTGCCTTAAGCCGAGTCAACTGTCAGGGATGAACTTTTTTTTGTACAATGCACAATAGAATGGAACATTCTATTTTTGAGGTGATGGGGACATGTTATCTGTTTTTATGCCCTTGATTTTTTTCTCCGTTGGTTAAAGAGAGGGAAAGTTAGATAAGAAGTCATTACATAATGTTCAGAACTTGGGATGTGATAGCCCCTCTGTATTCTACTCAGGTCAGACTCTGTCTGGAGGAGGGCATTCATTCGGGGTAGCACATAGTAGGAAGGTGATTGATAAGTTGGCGAATGGCCATATGAGATCAACTAAATCAGCTGAAGTGTATCATTTAAAAAGAGTTTGAGAGACATAATTTCTGGGTAGTTTAATAGCCTTATTAATAAGGCCAGCATATTTATTAGTAAAAGATGGTAATTTGACCATCTCTTTTAGACCACAGTTGATTTGCTCTTGGAAGAGTAGGTATTCCTCAGGGTTGCAATCAACTCTGATTGGTTAATAATTAATGAGAAAAATGAATATTATGAGAGGGCAGGCTATCTTACAATGAGGGTCTGGAGATATGTGATTTAGATCATCCAAATCTTGGTCAAAGAGAATGATCAATTTCATATCTCCTGTCTGACAAAAAGGAGAATCAATACTTACCCAGACCTGTCTGAGCAAGCTCAATGAGCAGGAATGCATCCATTAGTCCAAACTCAGAATTCTTTTACTGTCTGATTGCCCAGGATGTTGACCTGGGTAAATCTTTAAACGAAACTCCTACAAGTGATTATGGGCACTTCCCAAGACTTTATGACCAACGAAGAGTTGGAGAGCATTATAAAATACAAAATGGATAATCTTGATTACATTAAATCGAAAAGTTTCTGTACAAACAAAACCAATGTAACCAAGATTAAGAGGGAAGTGGGAAAACGGGAAAGAATATTTACAAGTGTCTCTGATAAAGGCCTCATTTCTAAAATATACAGAGAATTGTAAAATTTATAAGAATACAAGTCATTCCCCAATTGATAAATGGTCAAAGGATATGAACAGGCAATTTTCAGAGCTAGAAATTAAATATATCTTTAAGCATATGGAAAAATGCTCTAAATCACTATTGATTCAAGAAGTGCAAATCAAAACAACTTTGAGGTACCACATCTCACTAGTCAGATTGGCTAAGATGACAAAACAGGAAAATGACAAGTGCTGGAGAGGACATGGAAAAATTGGAACAGTAATGCATTGTTGGTGGAGCTGTGTACTGATACAACCATTCTGGAGAGCAATCTGGAATTATGCCCAAAGGGCTATAAATAATTTTATACCCTTTGACCCAGTAATACCACTTTTGGGGTTGCATCCCAAAGAGATCATAGAAATGGGAAAAGGACCCATATGTACAAAAATATTTATTGCAGCTCTCTTTGTGATGGCAAAAAACTGGAAATTTAGGGCAGGCGCCTCAATTGGGGAATGGCTGAACAAGTTGTGGTATATGAGTGTAATGGAATACTATCATGCTATAAGAAATGGGAAGGAGATGAACTTCATAATTACCTGGAGAGGCTTATAGAAATTGATGCTAAGTCAGAAGAGCAGGACCAGGAAAAATTTGTACACAATCATAGACACATCATATGTGTGACGACCAACCTTGATGAGCTGGACTCTTCTCAGCAACGCACAGCTATAAGACAACTCTACAAATCTCAGGATGGAAGGAGATAACTATGTTCAGAGAAAAATTTAGAAAGACCAGAGTTTAATTGGAAACTGAAGCAATACATGCTATCCTTCTTTTTCATGTTTGGTTTTCTTTCTTTTTTCCCACTGTTCATTCCATTGGTTACAACCCTTCTATACAACTAGACTATTGTACAATGTGAAAGCATTTGCAGATCCTATACATGATTGCATGCCACCATGAGAGAGGGGAAGGGGAAAAGAAGGATAGAAAAATTGAAACTCAAGGGATTGTGGAACTGAATCTTGTAAACGAAAAGTAAATAAATAAGTCAATGAAAAAAAAACCAAACAATTCAGCAAAACAACACAAAACAAAACAAAAAGACCACAAAATAGATAAACTGAAAATAAGTTTAATTCTGTATCTTCATCAACCAATACATAGCTCGTATTTCTAGAGAGTCTTAATCTTTGTAAAGAAAATGCATGTCTTATTTCATTATTACAATTCCTTTTTAAACTGTAAAAAAACAAAACAAAAACAAAAAAGAGAGATTTCCCACACTGGTTGGTTTCTGGATGAGGAATAAGAAAAAGTGAAAAATCTTGATCCTAATACAATAATTAGTGTATTAATATGAGAGAAAGAATATTTTTTCACAAAAAGAACTAGGAACATTCAGCATGGAGAAAGAGATGCCTCAGTTACTGAGAATAGTTTTCTCTAAGCATTTGAAAAGCTGTCATGTAAAAGGAATTTGTCTTGTTCAATTTGGCCCCAGAGGACTGAAGTAGGAGCAATAGTGTAGGTTGAAGAGAGAAGCAGATTGTGTGTGTGTGTGTGTGTGTGCATATGTCCATAGATAGAATAGGTGGAGATATGTACATCCATATCCGTATCTATATCTCTGCAGATATTATTTCTCTATAATACTTCCAGATAACATGTGTGAGTGTTTTTATGCTAATTAGAGCTATCCAAAAGTGGAATTTGCTGCTTCCAAAAGTAGACAACTTCTCTGGAGGTATTTAAGCAAAGGCTAGATAACAACTAGCTGGTTATATTATAAGGGGAATCTTGTTCAGGAATAGGTTGAACTAGATGGATTTTGAAGCCCCTTTAAACTTTGAGATTTTATGATTCTTCCCCCTCCCCCACTCTACCCAGTTGCTTTTCATTAGCCTTCAGTTACACCATTAAATATATGAACTCTTTCTTATGCCACTGTTTTCATAATACCATTCTCTCAGGAGCTGCCAGGGACTCAAAGCCAACATGCTTCTTTTATAAAATTATTGAAGTTCTGCTTTGACAGCATCTGTGAGCACTGGATATGATGTGTGAAAAGATTTGATCTCTCTTCAGGAACAAAAGTTCTAGAGACTAAGAATGAGGATATTATTCCTAGAAGACAAAGAAGGTCCAAATGTTTATAGGCTATAGGCATTTGGATTAGAGGCACTTTATGTGATAGGTGTATCTTGGTTTATTTGTGTCTAAAGGAAATTTTTGTATATCTAGTCACATTTTAAAAGCTTGAGGGAAGAGATATTTTAAAAGGAATTGTGTGTTAAATCTGTTTGTAAAGTGAATTTTTTGTTTAATTGGTGAATCACATCCTGATTTATCTTCCATGTATGTCCAAATTTTATATATCTTATATATTTTCACATCTCTCTCAGAGTCTAACCTAGTGTTTATGCCAAGAAGGCACTTGATAAATGTTTATTGAACTGAATCAAAAATTGAAGTGAAGTGTTCCTCAGTGAAAGAGTTGATTCTGATTGACTGATCCCATATGATTATTGAAGGTGTTTCTGGTCATTCTACATCTTCAGAGAGCCCCCATGCAACCTCCATTACCCCTAGAGTTTCTTCAAGGAAAGAAAGAAACCACTCCTTACTAAATTTCATGAAGTTCTTTGCAGTACCACAATATATCATAGCCCTTCAGAGCAAGAAGTGAAATTCCCAATTTCCTTTGCAGATGCTTCCTATAGGAATTCTGAGTCAGCACCTTGTATAGTGTTCTGTGCCCAGCACTCAGCGACGGTTTTGGTTTCCTCTTCCTTGGCCCATTTATACAGTCACCAAATATGTTTGATAATGTTTCCCAAATATTTTCCACACATAATCCATCCTTTACTGCGACCACCACAACCACTTGAGTTCATGCTATCATTACTTCCATCTTGGAATTTTGGCAAGAAGCAGTGTGGTTTGTGGGAAACGTTTGGGGCTTGGAATCAGGAGGGATCTGGACTTGAATCTGGTCTCAGATGCTAGTTGTCATTTACATCTCTGAGATTCAGTTTCCTCAAATGCAAAATGGTGATGGGAATAATATCTTTTTTTTAAATGATATTTTATTTTTTCTCACTTTTACCAATTTTTCCCCATTTCCCCATTCCCAGCAAGAAAAAACAATTTTTAACATTTTAAAAATAATTTTTAGTTCTAAATTCTCCCTCTCCCTCCTCTTCTTCCTTCCTGAGACAGTAAGCAATTTTATATAGGTTATACATGTGTAATCATGCAAAGTATATTTCTATATTAGTCATGTTGTGAAGGAAAACACAGACCAGAAAAAAAGAAAGCAAAAATAGTATGCTTCCATCTGCATTCAGATTCCTTCAGTTCTTTCTATGGAGGTGGAGAGTATTTTTCATCATAAATTCTTTGGAATTGTTTTGGATTATTTTATTGCTGAGAATAGCTAAGTCATTCATAGTTGATCGTTGTACAATATTGCTATTATTGTTTACAATGTTTGCCTGGTTCTTTTCATTTCACTTTGCATCAGTTCATTTAAGTTTTTCCAGGTTTTTCTGATATCATCCTGCTTGTCATTTTTCATAACACAGTATTTCATTATAATAACATACTACAGCTTATTCAGCCATTCCCCAATTGATGCATAACCCCTGGATTTCTAATTCTTTGCTATCACAAAAAAAAGCTGTCATAAATATATTTTCCCCAATAGGTTCTTCCCCTTCCCCTTTTGTCTCTTTAGGATAAAGGATAGTAGTGGTATTTCTGGGTCCCAGTTTTATAACCCTTTTGCTCTCCACAATGGTTGGATCAGTTTACAACTACACCAACAGCACATTACTGTCCCAATTTCCCCACAATTCCTCCCACATTTATCATTTTCCTTTTCTGTCATATTAGCCAATTTGATAGGTGTGAAGTGGTATTTCATAATTGATTTATTTTACATATCTATAATCAATAGTGATTTAGAGTATTTTATGTGACAGCTTTGGTTTCTTCATCTGAAAACTGCCTGTTCATATCTTTTGACCATTTATCAACTGGTGAATGGCTTATATTCTCATAAATTTGATTCAGTTCTCTTTATATTTGAGGAATGAAACATTTATCAAAGACCCTTGCTGTAAAAATCCCTTCCCCACCTCCAGTTTTCTGCTTTCCTTCTATTCTTGGTTGCATTGATTTTGTTGGTGTAAAACCTTTTTAGTTTAATATAATCAAAATTATCCATTTTGCATCACATAATGTTCTCTATGGGCAGCTAGGTGGTGCAGTAGATAAAATGCTGGGCCTAAAATCAGGAAGATATGAGTTCAAATTTGGTTTCAGACACTTCAATAGCTGTGTGATCATGGGCAAGTCACTTAATTGTTTGCCTCAATTCCCTCACATGTAAAATGAGTTGGAGAAGGAAATGGTAAACCACTCCAGTATGTTTGCTAAGAAAAATCCCAAAAGGAGCCACAAAGAAGCAGACACAACTGAAAATGACTCAACAACAACAATACTCTCTATCTCTTGTTTGTTCATAAATTCTTCCCCTAGCTATAGATCTGACTGGTAAACTATTCCATGTTTTCCTAATATTTTCTTATGGTATCACTCTTTATGTCTAAATCACATGCCAATTTTGACCTTATCTTGGTTATATTGTGAGAGATGTGGGCCTATACCTAGTTTTTGCCAAACTGTTTTCTAATTTTCCCTGTTTTTGTCCAAGTGAGTTCCTGTCCCAAAAGCTTAGATCTTTGGGTTTATCAAAACTAGATTACTATGGTCATTTACTATAGTGTATTGTGTACCTAATCTATTCCACTGATCCACCACTCTATTTCTTAGTCAATACAAAATCATTTGGATGATTACCACTTTATAATTCAGTTTAAAACCTGGTACAGCTAGGCTACTTTCCTTCACATTTATTTTTATTAATTCATTTGATACTTTTTACCTTTTGTTCTCCAGATGAATTTTATTATTTTTTTCTAGCTCTGTAAAATAATTTTTGTTAGTTTGGTATGGAACTGAATGAGCAAATTAATTTAGGTAAAATTGTTATTTTTATTATATTGGCATGGCCTACCCATGAGCAATTAATATTTTTCCAATTGTTTAGATCTGACTTTATTTGTGTGAAAGACAGTAATAATATTTGTAGTGCTTACCTCATATGGTTGTTCTGGGGAGCAAATGAGATAATATATGCAAAGTGCTATATAGATGTCAGTTACTTTTATAACCTTCTAACAAGTCTCTCTGCCTTCTTATTCCTCTTTCCATCTCCTCCAATTCAATCTCTCTTAATACTTGTACTAGATAAATATGCCTAAGGCTCAGATTTTTCTAACTACGTTGTTAAAAACTTTTAATGATTCTAAATCTACATTTCTTAGCCTGGCATTCAAGGTCTCCTACAATCTGGCTCCATCTTACCTTTCTATATCTATCTTACGTGGATCATGTACTGCCTGCTATTTCATACTTTCACAGTACCATATCATTGCTCTCATTTTCCTCTGTTCCTAAATATAGCCTCAATATCATTCTAATCTGTTCATGTCCTACTCACCCTTACAAGCCAAAACCTTCTTGTTCTCTATTCTTTTATTTCAAGAGAATCAATTAACAACTTAGGCTGTATATTTGTTTTCTTTCAATCTTGCTATGTGACAATCTAACCTTTTCAATCATGTATGAGTCCTTAATAACATCTTGCATGTGACTTCCTATGAACAGGCCATCATTGGTTAGGTGCTATGACCTATTTACATTCATTATGTGTCTTTTCATTGCACTTTTTGGTTCCATAGACTTGATTCTTCTAAGAGCGTGATGCTTTAGAATTTAAAGTGATGTAGTATTTTGCTTCATGCTTCAAGGACCTGTGACAACATTTGTGTGACCACACTTAACCAACATGGATTATGTTCTCTGTCATTTGGTAGATCATCATTGTGAGTTTCTGTGGCTGAAAAAAACTTTATTCTATGGTCAACCTGGTGATCAGTCTCTTTGAATTTAGCTATGCCAGACCTTGTATGACAGTCACACACAAAGCATAACCAAAATGATGTCAGTATTAAATGAGTTCCATTCTTATGGCAACTAGCAATTTAGGATCATAGAAAGCACTGGGCAATTTCCCAAATGCAATCCAACCCATTCTCCACCCTGTCTCTAAATTGAAGCCTGGCTCATTGTTCATCTGAAGTGCCTGTCCATTCTTCATCTCTATTTCTGTCCCTATCCCCATCAGCATCCCTAGCCTAAACCCCGTCTCTCTCTCTCTCTCTCTCTCTCTCTCTCTCTCTCTCTCACACACACACACACACACACACACACACACTTCTCTGCTACTATCAAGCTTCCTGAAATTGAGCATATTCATTTTTCATCCAATGTTTTTTTTTTCAGGCTGGTTAGGTGGCACAGTGAATAGAGCACCACCTCAGAGTCAAGAGGACCTGAGTTCAAATCTGACCTCAGACACTTAACACTTACTAGCTGTGTGACCTTGGGCAAGTCAACCAATTGCCCTGCCTTCCCCCCTCCAAAAAGCAAAACCAAAACCAATGTATTTTTTTCCAGTATGAATGGTTAGATCAAAATCTTTATCATTACTGTGTGCTTCACTGATGAAACTTAGTAATATGCTTAGACTCAATGTAATTAATGACATCTATAAACTGGAACCTTTGGAGAATCTTGCCATCTACCATCAATAGAGAATATCTCTTTTGTTTTGACTCTGTGCAGGGTAATGACTATAACTTTAGGTCAGCCTATGTACTCCAACCAAGTACTCATATTATTTGAAATATATTTATCTGTGAACATATCTTATCACCTATGTAGGTTGTAATTCCTTGAGGAAAAGAACAGTGCTTTATTCCTGTATCTTTTTAGCATCTACACACAGTACATTACATAGAGAAGGCATTTAATGCATATTTATTGAATGAATCAGTGATGGCTAGAATGTGGCCATCACCCATCATAACAATGTGAGAATAGATAAATATTATTAGATCCTTTCTTCCTGGACATCTGAAATCTACTATCACCAAAGTCTTTCATAATAACCAATTCAAATCTATACAGAAGCAGTAGTTCTTATCCTCTAATAGGAAATAATGTCCTTGAAAGCAGGGACTGTACAGTTTTTGTCTACATATTTCCAACATCTAATACAATGCCATATATACGCAGTAAGCCCTTAATAAATGTTTTTGGAATTGAATTGAATCAAATGTTAGATGTACTTGACTCACAGTTATGCCAAAAAGTAGAAGTTAAAATAAGTCACTAAAAAGTGTGAACCTTTAGATGAAAATCAAGAATGAAATGCATCAAACCAGAAATCATAATGGCAGAATCTATGGCATGGTATTAAAATACAAATGGTCACTGAGATCTCAATGTCTAATACTAGGCTTCTTCTCCTAGGAAATAGCATATACACCTCCAAGAGCAAGGAAGCAATTCATTCTGCTTCCTCTTAACTTCTTGGAGACTTGCTGGAAGAAAGATCCTGGAAATGAATGACTCTGTATACACTTTTCTCAGCTTGCTCTTACAGTGGAGGAAATTAAAGTTGGAGACTGACAATTCCAGGAGGCACTTTAAGGTACTAGGGCAGTGGTTCTCAACCTTCCTAATGCCACCACCCTTTAATACTTGTATGTGGGTGTATTTGCATGTGGGCAGACCCACGTGGAAATGGATAGAGGAGCAGTGTCTCAGTTCCTAAGACCATTGGAAATATGTGTTTTCCGATGGTCTTAGCTGACCCTTGTGAAAGGGTGTAAAGCCAATCAGCAGTAGATTCCTGAGAGAATGCTACTGTGAAGAGCTTTTAAGATTCGGATTACACAGTATTAGTGAACACTCTGTTTATTCCATTCCAAATCTTTATTCAGTACAACGTTCACAGTTTCAACAGTTCACAATATTATATACAATCTTCAGAACAAGGAAAGTCTCTATATTATATCTTATTTCAGAAAGACACAATATTTAGAACA
>CM053598.1:193217772-193239627 GCA_028646575.1 Pseudocheirus occidentalis
AAGGTCCTGCTGGTACAGCCGCCTCCCACTGCCTCCTTGCCCTGGGAGCAGTTTGGCCGGACCCGCTCTTCTCCTCCCCAGTTAGCAAAATCCACTGACCTTTCTCTTAGCCTTTTTGTCTTCTGGCCTGATAAATGTGGTAATTGTGCCTCCAGTGCAGCCGATCTGCTCTCCTGCAGCCGCGGTTCCCCACCCGATGCCCCAGGGCCTGAGCCTGCCGAGGTTTCTGCCGGGGTCGGGGGTCGCAGACTGCTGCGAAGAGCCCCGCCTACTGTGCTGCCTGTAGCAACAGATGTGCTTTCAGTCTTGTGGAGAGTTTTGGAGCTTGAAAATCTGTTTAGCGTCCCATTTTATGAGTTTTTTAGTGTGTTTGTGTGGGAGCTGTGGTGCTTTGCTGCTTCTATGCCGCCATCTTGGCTCCGCCCCCAAAATAGTATTACCCTCTGCTTGAAACCACTTGAAGTCTTAATCTGACCCTACCTGAAAATATTTGGTATGTCAAAGTCGGTCCAGCTGTCACACAACCAGCAGATAAATTTCCCACTGCTTAAAGCCTTCTCATGAACTTCTGTGTGCTCGTGGTAAGCACTGTTTAAAATACACCAGATAAAATTCAGAAATGTGACAATACTAACTCATTTGTCAGTAGCTGGGTTGTAGACTTCCAAAGCCTTTTAATCCTGTATGCCATGAAATTAGGAAAGAAATCACTCTTTGGGAAACTGAGGCACCAAGCCCTTCAGGCATATAGGTGGCCTAGTGAGCCAAGAAATGACTACTAAGGTTAGGGGAAGGAAGTAGGAATTTCTGCTTCTGATCTCTGCATCTTTAACCCATGAGAAGATGAGACTGAACAGAGGTGGGTGTCTGGTAAATAAATACTTGTGCATTTATTTGTATGGCTGATTCAACTCTGTCTGGGGGCTGGATTTTCTATGTGCAAATGAGACAATTACCATGGCACTGAACTGTACTGTAATATAGATGTGGCATGAATTCTCTAGGTATTTGCCCATTCCCCTGGTGGTTTTCTGAAGCCATGTTTAGAGGAAGCTAGCAGAAGGAAATGGACTTAGATAAATAGATTAGCATTAGGAGGAGAAGGTAATGATGTTAGAAGGGATATAATGGGGTGGAGAAACCAGGCAAAAATCTAATCATATAGGGCCTATATTCTGGAGAAAAGGCTCCTGGATCCCTACTAAGGTGTTGCTAGACTTCAGAGAACAATCCCCACATTGAAACTACAGTGACAACTAGGATTTGTCAGCCCACGTAGGCAATGCAGGCTTTGAAAGTACATAATGCTCAGAAATTCTTGAGCAAATAGGCATTCCTATCAGAATCTATTGATGCTATCTGACTCTACTGTAACTTTCATAATAATTGTAATTATTGATAATAATGATACATAATAATAGTAAGGATGACAATAATTATATTTATATATCTATTGTATGGTGGTACTTACTCTTCCCCCCTCCAGAGTGGATTCCCCAAGTTCAAGGCACTCTGTATATCTTCTAAAAATTTTTGCTCCCAATTCTCCACTAATACATTCACCTTTAATAGCCAAGTAGAGGATGTTATTAATTTAAAGCAAGGTATTTAATAAAATGGCATAGTAAAACAAAGGAGCAGTAGAGCATTTCCATGTGGGCTAAAATCTCCCACAAATGCATGCATAGATGGGAAGAATGAGTAGATAGGAAATATACATTCAGGAACACATACATAAACAGAACGCATGTGATCATGGAGAGGTCATTCATACCTCCAATGCTACAGGGCTGCTACCTTCTAGTGATCTCAACCAGTCACCAGACATTTGTTAAAGCATTTACTATGTGCCAGGAGCTGTGCTAAGCCCTGAGGTAACAAAGAATATGTGCAAATAACCATGAGTACACTGGTAAATATTTAACAATGGGCTCTCTGGGGGAAAAAAAAGACACATATGCATGCCAAGGGGCAGCTAGGTAATAGAGTGAAAAAAGTATCAGGTCTGGAGTCAGCAAATTCATCTTCCTGAGTTTGAATCTTGCCTTGCTATCTGTGTGGCCCTGGGCAAGTCATTTAACCCTGTTTGCCTTAGTTTTCTCATGTGTAAAATGAGCTGGAGAAGGAAATGGCTAACCACTCTAGTATCGCTGCCAAGAAAAACCCCAAATGACGTCACAAAGAGTCAGACATGATAGAAAAATGACTGAATAACAACTTGCATGCCCTGTTTGATGTAGATTAAGTTCAATCTGAAAGTTTAGTCATTATTCTCCTGAGTAGGTCTGAGCTGGTTCCAGCAAACCCGTTCCAATAGCTCTGTACATATAAAATTTATGTTTACATTTAGAGGGTAAATGGAAGCCATTCTCAAAGTGAAGGCACTAATAGTAGAGGGGACTGAAAAAGATCTGTAGAATATGGGATTTGAACTGAATCCTGAAGGAAGCCAGGAAGGCTAAGATGTGGAGGTGAGGAAGAGCATTCCAGGCCTGGACAGCCAGTTCAAAGGAACTAAGATGAGAAATGGATTGCCTTGTGTGGGGAATGCTGTTTTTCAGAACTTTTTCAAACATGTCCAACTCTTCAGGACCCCAATTAGGTTTTCTTGGCAAAGATACTAGAGTAGCTTGCCATTCCCTTCTCCAACTCATTTTGCAGATAAGGAAATTTAGGCAAAACAAGATTAACTGACTTGCCCAGCGTCATACAGCTAACAAGTATCTAAGGCTACATTTGAACTCAGGAAGAAGTCTTCCTGACTCAAGGTTCAGCACTGTGCATTATGATACCATCTAGTTGCCCTCTGTGAGGAATAGCAAGGAGGCAAATGCAGCTGTAACAAAGAATAGGTAGAGGAGTGTCAAGTGAACAGAAGACTGGAAGTGTAGGAAGGTCCCAGGTTGTGAAGGGTTTGCTCTTCTTGCTAGACCCTCTTGGTCTCATGCACATGCTGCTCAGCCAGACATGTAGTCAACACCACTGAATTCTGGATAGGGATCAGATGGATACTGAACAATGGTTCCAGTTTCTGGCACAGCTGAAGACCTTATTTATCTTCTCCTCCAAGGAAGAATAAACATACTCTCAGCCCAAGACCCCGATTTTTTCTCACAATTGTTCCCTTGCTAAGGGCTAACAAAGCTTCCCCATTGGGTTCTCTTGGATTATTCCAACAGAGTTTTGTCTACTTTAACTTCCTGTCTCCAGAACAGAAGAGTCTCAGAACAGGGCTTAGCCTAATGAATAATTTCAGGCTTTTCTTTGAGATACTCTCCCTGGTCTGGGAACTTGGGTCCCTCTGCCAGATATTCAACGCTAGCTTATAGTTAACATTTCGTATAGCTCCAAATTTTAACCTCTGAAGGTGAGATTATTAGACAGATAATAGTTATTAGTTCAATGGTTATTATACCAAACCAAACTGGCACTCAGAGTTCCCTGTTTTTGAACCCTGTGTCTTTTTTAGTTTTCCATATAGGTAAGTGGGTGAAAAAAAGTCACAGAAGCAACTTTTAAGCTTAGCAAGCAAGTTTCTTCTTCTTTAGTTATATTTTCAGCTAGGTAGCAAAATGGATAGAGCACTGGGTCAGAAGTCAGGAAGACCTGAGACCAAATATGGCCTCTGACACTTACTAGCTGTGTGACCTTGGGCAAGTCACTTAATCCTGTTTGCCTCAGTTTTCTCATCTGTAAAATGAGGCAGAGAAGGAGATATCAAGTCTCTCTAGTATCTCAGCTGAGTAAACCCCAAATGGGGTCATGAAGAGTCAGACACAACTGAAAGACTGAAGAGAGGCTCAGAGGGACTTTGAGACACATCCTCATTGAGCACTTTTAATCAAGCAATCAGTCAAAAAGCACAGTGACTTATTAAGTGCTTACTTTTTGTCAGGCACCATGTACTTTAAGGTAAATGAAGTGTTTAATTACACTGTCTCATGTGATCTTTGTCAGGGAAGGGCTGTTATTCTCCCCATATTATAGATCAGGAAACTGAGACTAAGACAGATTGAGTTACTTTATCAGTGATCATACAGTTAATGTTTCTGAGACAGGATTCTAACATCCAGCTCTTCATCTCCCACGACATGCTACCTCAGCAAGCTTGGCTGTGATGCCAGCTTGGCAATGTAGATGATGATTTTGGTCTTGTTCTTGTGGGATATCTGACCCATGTTATCCCTCCTAAGATGAATGGCCTGAATCCTGGCAAAAGATCTTGCTAGACTTGGTAATGCTTTGATGCTACTCTCACTTGGTACTCTTTATGATCTTCCTCCTTGTCCCCACCCTGCCCCACATTTACTTGTGAAGGTAAACTTCCTAATGCCTGATTCACACTTGAAATTAAATTGCCCTGTCCCCCAGTCCACACCAGTAACTGACCAGAGAAATGGTTTTACCTTAGCCAGGGGATAAATATACAACCATGGATGCTAAATCTGTCGAAAAATGCCTTATGGAGGTGGTGGCTTCCCCTAATTGGAGGCTTTTAAATAGAGACTGAATTATCACTTGTTAGGTATGTTATAGTGGGGATTCCCTTCCTGTATGTGTTGGATTAGAGTGATCACCAAAGTCCCTTCCAACTCTTAAATTCTGTGATTTTTTGAAGCACTGGTAAGATGGTTGAGGAAGGAAATTTTACATCTTGAAATCTGTACCTTTCCCTTCACTATGGAGCTCCACTTCTCAGCTCTCCTTTCCTCTGGGATCAGATAACCGGAAGCATTGATCCAGCAGCTTATTACTTCTCCCTTGCTCTCCTTCCTCCACAACCTCCTCTATAGTATGCTACTACCACTTAATAGCTTTCATCTGAACTGAGTCGCACTGCAAAAAATAATTTTACCTAATGAGAAGAAATGATGTATTAGGTTTTTCCACTGTAAATTTAATAATCGAGAAAGGCAGTGAAAAGTTCATTTGGGATGCCTTCCCCTCAGAAGAGCTTGCTTGGGAATCAGAAGAGTTTATGCTGAAAGACAGAAAATAGCTTGTTTGTGAACTCAAAACACATAAGCAGAATTCAAACACCACCCTACCCTCTACTACTGACCCTGGCCCTTTTCCTATGTAGGATATTTTACACTAAGAAAGTGAATATGAAAAAAATTTAGAGAACAGAGTAGGGGAGAGGTCAAGTGGACAAAAGCGGAGGATAGAATATACAATCAACTATGAATTCTCTGAGAAACTTGGGGTGGGCTTGGAGCATAGGAGAGTAAACAGCCAACTGCAATAGTCTGGAACTCATTGGGTTCAGCTTCTGTGTCCAGGATTTTAGACTTAGCAAAGAGGAAGAGAAAGAGGAGAAGGAACAGATACAAGAGAACTAGTCAGTTCAAAGCGGCTTGCATAAAGCAGGGGTGGGGAACCTGCAGCCACATGTGACTTCAAGGCCATTCTGGAATAAATATGGGATAAAGCAGGAAACCAGGGCAAGTGGACAGTGAATATTCACATTGAGCAGTTAGGTATAGTGAAAATTCTAGGTGGGAAATTCTTGTGATTACCTCTGTTGGTTCCTTGGTGGTAGCTATTGAGATTTCTAATTGAAACAAGAGCTGGTAACTAATTTGTGTTCATATTCTTCAATATATGTTCATATCTTTCTCTCTTTTCTTTCTTTCTCTCTCTTTCTTTCTCTTTCTTTCCTTCCTTCCTTCCTTCCTTCCTTCCTTCCTTCCTTCCTTCCTTCCTTCCTTCCTTCCTCTACACTTATGATTTAATTGGTTCAGGGTGAGCAATTTTCAGGCAGGAATTTCCTTTACCAATGAAAATTGGCATTTTTTTCCAGAAACCTTTAGCCTTAGACATGGGGGCACTTAGAGGTTAAGTCACTTGCCCAAGATCATACTGTCAGTAAGTATTAGAGGCATGACTTGAACCCAGGTCTTCTTGACTGAGAAGGTAGCTCTCTAGTCACTATACCAGGCTACATTTCTATATTTATTTCTACTTATTTTTGGTGCTATGCACAGATTGTATAAACATCTCTATTGTACATCTCCTCCTATGTACTCTCTCCCCTGTACAATGTAAATTCCTTGAGGGCAGAAATTGTTCCATCTTCACTTCTGTCTCTTCAACATGCAGCACAGTGCTCGGCACATAGCAGGTGTTTAATAAATACTTGTTCATTGATTGTGAGAGAGAACTTTATGAAGGGACTACAAAAAGCAGGGATCAGACAGGATTCAGGGGAACGATGCAGTAGTATGGCCGGGTGGTTTGGGGATGCTGTGTAATTTCTTCTTCTCTAACATGAGTGACGTCTGTATACCTTGTCTTTGTGAGCTGTGCCTATATTGTGTGTGGCCTCAGAGGTTATATAATACAGGTCACCTCCATGTAAGAGATGGTTAGAGATAACTTGTCTCTCAAATTTAGCTACAGCTATGTTATTCTGGCAGACCAACTGTGCTATATCCCAGGACTTAGAGTGGTGACGTGAGTAATAGGAGGACCTCTCGGGTGCAAAATAAGCTCCAGCAGAAGAGGGGAAAGAAATCAGGCTGCTCCGCAATGTCATATCCTTCTGGGAAGGTTCTCTTTAATAGAGCATTAGGCATATTTCCTTTTGTACGTTGTAGAAACTGACTTGATGGAATTCAGGAACTGGACAGCTCCTTTGGAAGGCTCCAGTACAGAATATGGAATGAGAATAAGCTCTGTAGTAAAGGTATTCAGGTTCAAATCTCACCTCCAATGTTTACTATCTTGGACAAGTCACTTAATCTCCACAGGCCTCAGTTTCCTCATCTGTAAGATGAAGGGGTCATTTAGCCTCCTATGTGGCTTCTGAGGTCTCTTTCAGTAATATAGTTATGATCTCATGAACTTCTCAAAGAATGCAAAACTTGAGACACAGGTCACAGCAAACAGCATGGACCTATGATTACTGAACTACTATTAGGAATGATAAGGAAGAAGAGAGGATGGAACCTAACCATGACAGAGAATATTTGAAAGGTTCTGTAATATCTCAGGCTATGAATACATGGCTAGGCAGTGTTGCTATTTCTTCCCAGCAAAGTTGAGACAATTCATACGCTGCTGAGCCAGTGGGTGGACAGTCCAAAAGTGAGTTTTCTAGGGAACAGTCATATCCATCTTGTCCTTCTTGACATTACTGAGGGGAGTACCTGGTATGGGTGTACAGAGGCTGGATGTTTTCATCATTGCTCTTTGCCCTATTAAAGGCAGCTACATGGAACATTGCCTATAGGACCTGGAGTCAAAAATCTGGCCTCAGACACTTACTAGTTGTGTGACCCTGGGTGAGTTATTTAACCTGTCTTCCTCAGTTTCCTCAAGTGTAATATGGTGATAATAATAGTACATACCTCTTTGGATTGTTGTGAGGATCCCAAGGATTACAATATTTGTAAAGTACTTAGCAGAGTGCCTAGCACACAGTAGATAGGAATTTAATAAATACTCCCTTTTTCTTTCCCACCTTATGCTAAAAAAAGAATGCTCTCCTATGGGCAAATAAGGAAAAAATAATTGCAGCAGGGATAGAAATTGCTCTGCTGTCTCCAGTAGCTGCCTACATCAGTGCTTCCTACTCTCTGACCTTCTCCTTCACCAAAATTTGTACCTCCACACATGGAGCTTTGGATTCTAATTTCACTTTATCTAGCCCAGACCCCAGCCCACAACCCAATGGCTGGACATCACCAAGACATGTTATCTGCATTCTGGGCTTCTCTTCCCACTTGAACTCAAGTTTCCTACCCTGGGGCTTTGGGTTCTGATTGATAAGTCTTCCACTTTTCTTGCCTAGTAGGCTTAGTAGGTCCATTACACCCATGCCATGTCCACTGAGCTGACTCCAGCCTGCTTTTGCCATCCTGTTTTGCTTTACCTCTAATTCCTCTGTATTTGTTATTGTCCCATTAGAATGTAAAGGACTATCTTGTTTGCTTGTTTTTGTAATCCTATTGCTTAGCAAAGTTCCCAGCACATAGCAAACATTTCATAAATGCTTATTTACTGACTGACTACATACAAGCTGGAAAGAGAAAAATTCAGTTGGAAGAATTCAGAAAATTAAATACATATTCATTTCTTCATCCGTATTTGGTGAAAGTAAATTTGATTATAATAAGAACAAAGCATAAAGTATTCTTTTGTGTTTTGAAAATGAATTTGAAATATTCAGAGAAAGCAACCTAACTTTTACATTGTTTTTCCTTATTATCTTAGGTGTATCTATAAGAAGTTAGAGGACCTTTGCAGTCAGTGGCTGTATGACTCCGACATTCAGGGATATGGTTCTTAGAACTGAAATTGTCTAAAAATTGGAAACAAAGCATGTTCAAAGGAAGCTGGGTCAAAACCAGAGGTACAAACCTGGGGGGAGAAGGGTAGGAGGAGAAAGCATCAGAATCAGAGGTTCAGGAATCAAAGGTTTCATATTGGGTAACATTATGTAGACTTAGACCGTTCTACCTGGTGAGTTCCTACTGCCAAGCTCTGTAGTAGGTGGCACATGTCTGTGATGCCTGCTGCAAGGGAGGCTGAGGCTGGTGGATTGCTTGAGCTCAGAAGTGATGAACTTTTGTAGGTTAGAGCTGATCTTAAGTCTGTACACCAACATGGTGAACCCCTGACAACAGAAGAGTTTGAGAAATGAATACTTGTCTCTTGTATTTAATAACTAATTATTGAATCTGGACCACGGTTTTTTCACTTTTTCTACTTCCTCATCCAGAAGCCAACTAGTGTAAGAAATCTCTCTTAAAGATTTACCCAGGCAAAGATCTAATAAAACAGTAAAAGAAATTCTGAGTATGGGCTAATGGGTATATTTCTGTTCATCATGTTTGCTCAGACAGGTCTGGAGAAATGTTGAGTTTTCCATTTTGTCAAGATAGGTGACATGGAAATTGAAGTCTCTTTGACCAAGATTTGAGTGACCCAAGTCATGTACCCCAAGACCCTCATTTTAATTTAGCCTACTTCCCATTGTGTTAACCAATCATAATTGACTGGTACCCCTCAGGGACACCTATTCTTCAAAGGGCATATAAACTGTAAGCCCACCACAAGGGGTCTTTGGTCTAAAAGAGACAACCAAACGACCATCTTTTTTTTTTTTGCTTTTGGGAGGGGGGAATGCAGGGCAATTGGGGTTAAGTTACTTGTCCAGGGTCACATGGCCAGTAAGTGTTAAGAGTCTGAGATCAGATTTGAATTCAAGTCCTCCTGACTCCAGGGCCAGTACTCTATTTACTGCACCATCTAGCCACCCCCATCTTTTTATTAATAAATGTTCTGGCCTTATTAATAAAAATGATTAAATTACCCAGAAACTATGTCTCTCTGAAATTTTTAATCCTTACAAGAGAATAAGTGGGTGGAGCACCAGGCTATCTGAGGAGGGATAAATCAAAGCAGAGCAAAGCTCTTATGGCAATTACTGGTGAGATTGGGTCCATGAGTGATCACTGTACTGCCAGCTAGGGTGAGATAAGGAGACCCAGTTTAAAAAAAATCCACATCAGCTTTTGGAATCAACAACTTCTAGGCAGGGTTCCAGGGCTGATACAAAATTTAATGATGTCAATGGGAAAAAGAACAGTGGGAACTAGATTTGTTATTGTTGTTCACTCACGTCTGACTCTTCATGATGCCATTTAGGGTTTTCTTGGCACAGATACTGGAGTGGTTTGCCATTTCCTTCTCCAGCACATTTTATAGATGTAAAACTGAGACAAACAGGGTTTAAGTAACTAGCCCAGGGTCACACAGCCAGTAAGTGTCTGAGGTTAGATTTGAACTCAGGAGGACAAGTGTTGCAGACTCCATGCCCAGTGCTACATCCACTGTGCCACCTATGTGCCACCTGGCTGGCTCATGGAATGTGACAGCTAGAGTGAATAACAGAGAAACTGACAAGTTCACACATGCCTTACAGACTAGAGAGTACAGGAAGTTGTAATTTTCTGAGACTTCTTCCCTTTAAGTCCTGTCGTTGTCCTTGGTGATGTCAACATAGAATGTCATTAATCCTTAAACTAGCCTGGGCCTCAAACACCTCAATCGTGGTGACTCACTTGTACTCTGAATGAGGCTTCATGACAAGGATCACCACTCAGAATTCCTCTACCTTCAATATACTGAAAGGGGAAACTCCCCCCTCACTACAACCTCTAATCTTTTGATCTATCCTGTTTCCTAACTCAGCGGAATTCAACATTTGAACATTGATTAATTTCCTGTTTGTGACTAATTATGCTAGGTGCTATGGATATAAAAATAGCACTAACACTGATAATAGCTGGCATTTCTATAGTGACTTCAGGTCTGCGAAGCACTTTGTAAACATCTCACTTGATCCTCAAGACGATCTTGACAGATAATAATAACAATAATATTTATATAGCACTTCCTACATGCCGAGCACTGTGCTAGGCCCTTCACAATTATATCTTCTTTGATCTTCCTAATGAGCTTGGAAGGCCGGTGCTATTATTAATGATGAGGCAGATGGAGCAAGAGGCGAGAAATGAGATGAGATGAAGGATGTGACCAGGCATAAGGTGATTGTGCATCGATGCCGCCACCATGGACTTAGAGGACATCTGGAAGCAGCTCTTCCCCTCCTTTTCCATATTCTCCTTGTTTTTCTGTATGACAAAGACACATCCCTACTACCTGATATCCCAGGCATTCCAGAGTCGTTCTTGCCCCTCCTCTCTTCTCCTGCTCCCCTTCCCCCCATCCCATCAAACTATTTAGACCAGACACCTAACCTGGCCAATTGTTCTGTCTCCCATGGGAAGTAGGGTCACTCTGCCTCCCAGAGGTGAGAGGACCCACTCTATCTCTCCCACATGGAAGCAGGGCCCGCTGAGTACATTATTTCAATAAAAGCCTTCTAACTTGGAGGTGGTCTGAGTAAATTCTTTCAGGACACTAGGATTCACCTGTCTATTCATTATTATCATCCCCATTTTACAGGGGATGAGGAAGTTGGAGCAAACAGAGAGTAAGTGACTTACCCAGAGTCACATAGTCCCATAAATCCCAGATCTGAACTCAGTTTTTCCTTGCTCCAGGTCCAAGACTACCTACTGTGTCACAACTGAAGACCAGGAACAACACAGTCCCTGACCTCAGAGGTCTTGCAATCTAATGAGGAGGAAGATCAAAGCATGTTCAGAAATGAACAAAATAGAAAACAGGATTTGATATCATCAGGAGGATGAGAAAAATAATAGATCACTTTAATATGGGGTGATTAAGAAAAGTTTCAAAGGAAAACTGACATTTGAGAAGAGTCTTAAAGGAGAAAAAATATCTCAGTGGGTAAAGATGTGGATATAGTGCATTCTCTGAGTGGACACAACCTATGAAAACTCACAAAAGAAAGGGGTTAGACAAGACTGGGGGAGGGCCAGTAATATAACCTGGCTAAAATGTGTAGTATATGAGGTGAATAGACTGAAACAAGGCTGGAAAAGTAGATTGGAGGCAGACTGTGGAGGAACATTAAGGCCAGGTTCAAGAAGTTATCTGGGGTTTTTTTTTGGTCTTTTTTTTTTGGAGGGGGGTAAGGCAGAGCAATTGGGGTAAGTGACTTGCCCAAGGTCACACAGTTAAGTGTCAAGTGTCTGAGGACTGATTTGAACTCAGGTCCTCCTGGCTCCAGAGCCAGTGCTCTATTCACTGTGCCACCTAGCTGCCCCAGGAATTTATCTTTTATCTTAATAAGTATTAGAAGATCATTAAAGATTTTTGAGTATGGGAGTAATACATACTAGGGAGACTTTTTGTGGGGACAGGGTATGAACTGGGGAGGAAAAGAGACTGGAAGCAGCAAGACCAATTCGCTAGTAAGCTATTATAATAGTTTATGATAAGGAGATCCAGGATTCTCAATGGATATAGGGTTGGAGGGGACCTTAGAGATAATGGACCCATTCAATTAATTCAAAATAAACCATTCAATTTATATATAGGAATCCAAGGTCTAATATATAGAGAAGATAACTGATATACCCAACATCATACAGTTAGTGTCAAACTCAAGCTCAAAAGTCATTGAATCATGTTAAGGTATGGCAAAGAAAGTATGGGAATTCTACTAGAAAGGCGTAAGTTGAATATAGACGCAAAGGCTGAAGTATTTCAACAACTAAAGTATAAATGAGAGGCTAGATTTCTTAAAAAATTTTTTTTGATATTTTGTTTTTCCCAATTACATGTAAATACAATTTTTAACATTCATTTAAAATTGAGTTCCAAATTCTCTCCCTCTGTCATGCTCCCCCCCCAAACAGTAAGCAATTTGATATAGGTTATGCATGTACAATCATGCAAAACATATTTCCATATTAGTCATGCTATGAAAGAAAACATAGATTAAAAAAACTCTGAAAAAATTTAAAAAGTGAGAAATAGTATACTTCCATCTGTTTTCAGACTCCATCAATTCTTTCTCTGGAGGTGGATAGCATTTTTCATCATGAGTCCTTTGGAATTGTCTTAGCTCATCCTATTGCTGAGAATAGTTAAGTCATTCACAGTTAATTATTGTACAATGTGGCTGTTATTATATATAATGTTCTACTCGTTCTACCCACCTCACTTTGCAATCAATTCATGTAGGTCTTTCCAGGTTTTTCTGAAATAATTTTCTTTGTCTTTTCTTTTAGCACAATAGTATCTCATTACAATCACATACATACCACACTTATTCAGCCATTCCCCAATTGATAGACATCCCCTCAATTTCCAGTTCTTTGTTACCACAAAAACGTTGTTATAAATATTTTTGTACAAATAGATCAGTCCCTTTCCCCTTTTTAATCAGACTATAGACCAAGTAGTGGTATTGCTGGGTCAAAAGGCATGTATAGTTTTGTAGTCTCTTGGGCAAAGTTCCAAATTGCTCTACAGAATGATTGGATCCATTCATAACTCCACCAACAGTCCATTAGTGTCCCAATTTTCTTAATCCCCTTCAAAATTTATCATTCTCCCCCCCTCTTTTTTTCATATTCATGAATCTGATATGTGGGAGGTGGTACCTCAGAGTTGTTTTAATTTACATTTCTTTTTTATTTAGAGGGGGGAAGGCAAGGCAATTGGGGTTAAGTGACATGCCCAAGGTCACACAACTAGTAACTGTGTCAAGTGTCTGAGGTCAAATTTGAACTCAGGTCCTCCTGACTTTGGGGCCAGTGCTGTATTTGCTGAGCCATCTAGGTGCCTCTTTAATTTACATTTCTCTAATCAATAGTGATTTATGACTATAGAAAACTTTGATTTCTTCTTCTGAAAACTGCCTGTTCACATCCTTTGACCATTTGTGAATTGGGGAATGACTTGCATTCTTATAAATTTGACTCAATTCTCTACATATTTGAGAACTGAGGTCTTGTTTGTGAGACACTTGCTATAAAATTTCCCCCCAGCTTTCTGTTTTTCTTCTAATCTTGGTTGTATTGATTTTGTTTGTGCAAAACTTTTTAAATTTAATATGATCAAAATTCTCCATCTTACATCTCATAATGCTCTCTGTCTCTTGATTGTTCCTAAATTCTTCCCTTATTCATAGATATGACAGGTAAACTATCCCATGCTCCCCTAAATGCATATGGTATCACCATTTATGTCCTAATCTTGTACCAATTTTAACTTTATCTTGGTATAGGGTATAAGATGTTGGTTTATACCTAGTCTTTGCAAGAATGTTTTCCAGATTCCCCAACAATTTTTGTCAAATAGTGAATTCTTGATCCCAAAACTTGGGTCTTTGTGTTCATCAAACATTAGATTCCTCATCTATACAATTATGGGGTTACATTAGATGATTTTGAATGTTCCTTCTAGCTCAAACCTTCTACGGTGTTACCATATGTCCCCATTCAATTCAGATCATCTAACTTTTCTATTGTATTTAACCCAACATCTTTGCATTGATTTCCTTCCACCCCACCCCTTTCTGGACAGATCTGTGATTTCATCAGCCCTCTAGTGAGGGCTAGAGTCAGAGGTGAAGGCAGAGTCAGAGTTAGTGACACAAATGAAATCTAGGTTTAGGGTTAGCAACTAATTAAAATTAGGGTTAGGGTTAGAAATGAATTAGGTTTAGAATTAAGATTACGGTTAGAGTTAGAGTTGAAATTAGGGTTAGAGCTGGAAGTTAGAGCTGTAACTTCTTCTTCCAATATGCATACTGCCACTTTCTCTGCAAATTTAGTCTCAATGAGTTGCCTAGAGCATCAAGGTGCCAAAGGATTTGCCTAAGTTCCCCCACCAGTATGTGTCCAGTTCTTTCTATCTACTATACTACCTTGTCTATGTTTGCATATAGTACTTATGAATTTGGAAATAGATTCTTTTTTTCCCCATGACACACTTACTTTCTGTCTCTCCTAAACCTGCACCTAACTGAGAAAGAAATAAAAAGAAAAACAAAACTGATAAAACAAATAATCTCAGGCAAGCAAAACAAAATGTCCACATTGACTTTATCCAAAAATGCACATTACCTTTTTTTATGTTGGATCTATCCCCTTTCTTTCTATCTGGCAGCAGAGAACATTCTTCATCATTGGTTTTCTGCAGTTATAGTTGGTCATTACATTGCTCTGTATTCTTAAACCTTTTTTTTTCTTTTGAAGTGGGGAAGGCAGGGCAATTGGGATTAAGTGATTTGCCCAAGGTCACTTGGCTAGTAAGTGTGTTAAGTGTCTGAGGTCAAATTTGAATTCAGGTTTTCCTGACTCCAGGGTGATATTCTATTCCCTGTGCCACTTGGCCACCCCCCCCCCCATTCTTAAATTTTTAAAGTTATATTCATATTTCCAGTATTTTTGTTAAGGTATAAATTATTTTCCTGGTTATTCTGACTTCATTCTGTTCATATATGAATTTCTAGGTTTCATTGAAATCATTGCTTTGATCATTTCTTTTTTTAAATATTTTTTTATTTGTTTTCTTGTTTACATCATTCATTTTCATTACATTTTTGAATTACAAATTTTCTCCCCATCTTGCCCCTGCCCCAACCCTAAAATAGCAATCCCACTGTAAAGCCCCTCCCCTGCTCTGCTCTCTTACTTTATGGTAGGGCAGGGAGGCTCTCCCTATCCCAGCCCCTATATATCTTATTTCCTAGTTGCAGGTATTGCAGAACTTTAAATTCTAGATTCTTTCGATTCCTCCTTTGTCACCCACCCCCACTGGAAGAACAATCAGTTCAATACAGGCTGTGGATATGTGATTATACAGGACAGCTTTGATCACTTCTTATGGCATAATAGTATCCCATCACATTCCTTATACCATAATTTGTTTAGCCATTCCCCAAATGATGGATACTCCTTTAGTTTTCAGTTCTTTGGCATCACAAGGAAAGTTGCTAAAATATCTTTTTACCTTTTCCTTTTTTGATCTTACTGAGGTATAGACCTAGTAGTAGTTGAAAATAGAAACACCTAAGGCCTTTATATCCATATAAAATGTCACAGTCTTTAGGATATGTCTATCATTATGCGTCTGTTTAAATACTGAAGGCCTCCTCAAACTGGGCTATGCTTTTCAGGAGATCCCCTTGTTTAGTAACTAAATAAATACAATACAGGGAATTGAGAACCGGTACTTAAAAACTGACAAGACACAGAAACAAGCCAATTTAAATTTCATTGTCCCACTTGAATTAAATTATAAGACTGAATTTATATTGTGGCAGACAGAGCCACATGGAAGAAAATCATAATGCTAACTAGGGAAAAGAGAGACAAAACAAAGCATCCTTGACTGATATTTTGCTTTCCTTCAAGGAATTTAACACGTGTCAGCAAGCCTCTAGATATCCTAGAAGATTGCATTTTTAGCATTAAATGTTGTTTCCAGTTTGGAAACCTCTCCTACAACTTGAGACCTATATTACAAGATTTGACTGAGTAGGCAGTGGTTGAAAAGCAGAGTGTTGAGATTCAAGGATCCCTTGAAAGGATGTCAGAGACTTGAACACATCCTTGAACTACATACACTTAGAGAACTGTCTCTACTCTCTCATATTGGTGATGTGAGTTCTGAATTTTTCTTTCCATTTTGTTTTTCTTTACATTATTGTAGGCATTGTGGAAATTATTGTCCTGGTTTTGCTTACTTCAGTACACTTAAGTTTCTACAAATATTCCCAAGTTGCTCTGAATTCTTCATATTCATTATTGGTTAGACAGTAATAATCTGTTACCTGATATACCACAATTTGTTCAGTCATTCCCCAATCAATGCACACCCATTTTTCTTCCTGCTCTTTGTTACTACAAAAAGTGCTGCTACATTTGACTTTGAACCCAGGATGTTCTCCTTCTTCCACAATGAGTTTGGTGCCTAGCTCACACTTTTTCCATCCATCTCTTATATATATGTATATGTGTGTGTGTGTGTGTGTATATATGTAAATGTATATGTGCATGTATATGTATATATGTATGTGTGTATGTATATATGTATATGTATATATGCATGTATATGTACATGTGTATATGTATATATACACATATGTATATATATACGTACACACATATACACATAACATGTACACAGATATACATATACACATCTATACACACATAACATATACATATATTTATGTAAATATATGTATATCTCTTTTATAAGTACTTAAGTATCCATGACTATTCCTCCATTCCACTTCAGTTACAGAGATAGTCATGCCCCTGATTTTGCTATCACTCACAAGTGTTCCATGACCATTTTAATGAACTCCGAAAATTCTTAATGTGACTATAATCTTTTAGCATTTCCCCTTTATTCTGCCTTATCATGCCTAACATCTTCATCTTGATCATGGCCTCCAATCCTTCCACTCCTCAGGCCATCACCCCTAAACTCTAGCACCCTTCCCTACCTTGGCCAATCCCCGTCTTAAGGTCTTGGATAATCATTGCATTTCTGTACCTCTAGAACTGAGTCCCCAGGCTCCTTGTTCTATTGTTGATAATGCCTTGCAAACTTCAACCTTGTATTATTCCCATTATCTGGCACCTTAGTTCTTATCCACATGCTGCTGAATGGAGCTTGAGGAAATGATGAAAGCATGATGACTGGGTCCACTACAAATTTATGTTATATAATTTCAAATGGATTCCCACTGTAGTAACACCAGCCTTTCATGCATCTTTTAATCTATCTGCTATCTCATTTACTGCAGCAGCTATTTAAACCCTTTTTATTCCTCCTCAAGCCTCCCAAGGGACTCTGCCACCATCCTTTTCAAAGAAGATCATGCCTCATTCTTCACCCTCCTCCCCTAAAATTGAGTAGGTTTTTCAAGAATACCTCTTCTGCCACTATCTCCTCTTTCATTCCAACCTCATTTAAAGAAGTGACCCTCCACCAAACCCCTCTACATGCCTTGATCTCATTCTATCATATTCTCTCCAGCCGATTTCATCCATTATCACCCACACTCTCATTAATCGCCAATCTTTTGCTATCTAGTGGCTGCTTCCGTGCAGCCTACAAACATGTCCATAACTTAGCTATCCTTTAAAAACCTCACTTGATCTGACCATCCTCACTAGCTATCATCCTTGAAATCCCTTGAAACTCAACTCCTTAAAAAACTCTCCATACTCAGTGTCTCTAATTCCTTTCCTCCAACTAGATTCTAAGCCTTCTGTAATTGGGTTTCTGTCCTCATCATTCAACAGGAACTGTGTTTTCCAAAGTATCTAATTATCTCTTAGTTGTAAAATATAACGGCTTCTTCTCAGTCCTTACTTTTCTTGACTTCTCTGTAGCCTTCAGCATTATTGATCACCCTCTTCTCCTTGATAATCTCTTTTCTCAAGGGTTTCAGGACACTAATCTCTCTTCATTCTTCTCCTACCTGTCTGACCACTCTTCAGTATCCTTTGCTGGATCTTCCTCTAGGTCACATCCACTAACCACGGGGTCCCCCTACCACCAAGGCTCTGAATTTGACCCTTTTCCCTTATTCTTTTATAGCAGTGATTCTCAACCTTCCTAATGCCATGACCCTTTAACACTTGTATTTGGGTGTATCTGCATGTGGGCAGATCTCCCTGGAAATGGATAGAGGAGTGGGGTCTCAGTTCCTAAGACCATAAGAAATATGTGTTTTCTTATGGTCTTAGGTGACCCCATTTGACCCCCCCAAAGGGGCCGCAACCCACAGGTTGAGAACCACTGTTTTATAGTATCTCACTTTATGATTTCACCAGCTCCCATGGGTTCAAATGCCAATTATTGTATGCATATGATTACCAGATTTCTATATCCAGTCATGCACTCAAATCACCAACTGTCTATCAGACATCTCAATTTGGATATTTCATAGACATCTCAAATTCAATATGTCTTCAACTAAATTCATTATTATTTTTCCCTTTTTAATTCTCCTGTCTTTTACATAGCCCTATTATATTGAGGATACCACCACCTTCCTAGACACCTAAGCCTTGGTGTCATTCAAGGTGGACTCTTCTCTCTGAAAGGGAAAATACAGACCTAAATAAATTTTTGGAGAAACTAAAGTTAAAAGATTTATGGCACTTACTAGCTGTGTGACCTTGGGCAAGTCCCTTAACTCCAATTGCCCTAAAAAAGACAAAAAAGAAAAAAAATTATGGCATCTTTTAAATGGGACATATTTCTCTGTGCCACATGGAACTTTTTCAAAAATTGACCACGTTAAGGCAAAGAAATATTAGGAATAAATACAAAAAAGCAGAAATAGTAAAAAAATTTCTTTACAGACCATAATGCAATTAGAAATTGGTTTAGAGAAAACAAACAAAAGACACAGAATAAAATGGAGATTTAACAATCAACTCACAAATAATGAGTGAGTCAAAGAATGAAACAAAGAAACAATAAGTAACCATGTTAAAGAAAATGATAATAATGAAACAACATACCAAAATTTCTGGGAGGCAGTCTTTTGGGGGCAAATCATATCTTACAATCATACATGAAAAAAATAGAAAAAGAGATGATTAGTGAACTGAATATGCATTTTTAAAGCTAGAAAATCAACAAATCAACAAGCCTAAAAGAAGTTCAAAAGAAGAGACATAAAAATTAGAAGGAAAATGGACAAATTAGAAATAAAAAATCTAATAGAAATGATATATAAAACTAAAAGTTGGTTCTATGAAAAGACTAAAAAATGGATAAACCTTTAGCTAACCTGATTAAAGAGAGAAGAAAAGAGAGGGAGGGGGAGAAAATTTGGTACTCAAGGGTTTGTGGAACTAAATGTTATAAACTAAAAGTAAATAAATAATATTTTTTTAAAAAGAGAAAATAAAATCAACAAAATAGCAAATGAGCAAGGTGAAAACACAGCAAACCAGAAGAAGTAAAAATAATATTCAGGATCCATTCTGGATATAGTTATATGCTGTCAAAACTGAAAACACAAAACAAATAGAGGAATACCTGCAAAAATATAAAATGCCCAAGCTTTCATAAGAACAATTCTTATGATCTTAAGACCTGATATCTTAAATAACCCACACTCAGAAAAGGAAGCAGGTCTAGTTGTAAAGGAACTACCAAAGATAAAAACTCTTGAACCTGAGGGATTCATAGAATAATTCGATCAAACTTTTAAATAAGTTAACATACACACTTCACAAATTATTCTCAAAAACTGAGAAAAAACCTACCAAAATCTTTTTATGAGACAAATATAGACCTAGTACCTAACCCAGGGAAAGATAAAATGTGAAAATAAAACCATAGATCACTATCTTAAGGAACATGGATTAAAAAATTTTAAACTAAATCCTTTCAAACAGATTACAGAGATTTATCCAAGAAATCATGCTTTTTGGTCAAGTGGGATTTATGCCAGGGATGTGAGAGTGGTTCAACATTAAGAGAACAGCCAACATAATCATATTAATAACAAAAATATTTAAAACCACATGATCAAATCATTAGATGCAGAAAAATGCCTTTGATCAAGTGCAAACTTTTATGCTATTAAAAAAAACTCTAAAAAGTATAGGTACAAAGGAATCTTTAAAATATCTCTTTAAAAAGTATTCATCTAAAACCAAAAGCAAGGATCATATGCAATGGGGATTCACCAGAACCTTTTCCAATAAATACAAAGTAAAGTAAGGAATTCCATTACCTTCCCCCCCCACACTATTATTTAATATGGTTCTGAAAATGCTGGCAATAGCAATAAGAAAAAAGAAAGCAGTGAAAGGAATAATGATAGGTAAAGAAGACATAACACATTCTCTGTTTGCTGATTATATAATGGTTTACTTGGAAAACCACAGGGAATCAGCAAAGATACATAATTAATAGTTTCAGTAGAGTTGTAGGCTACAAAATAAATCCTCAATATCGATAGCATTTCCAAACAATAACATAACACAAGAAGCAATAATAGAAAGGGAAATTCATTCCAAATAACTACAAAATTCATAAAACATGTGAGGATGGGGGGGCAGAGCCAAGATGGCAGTGTAGAAGCAGCAAGGTCTCACAGCTCCCATGCAGCCACCCTAAATACCCATAAAAGATGACCCCAGACAAATGCTAGGACTCTCAAACTCACAAAAATATAGAAAACACATCTCTCACTGAAGGCAGCTTGGCAGCAGGGGCTCATCGCAGCAGGACAGGAACTGAGGCCAGTCCAGCCTGAAACAGAAACATGGCCAGGCCAGGTCCCAGGGCAGCCAGGAGGAGCTGAGTGGAGCTACAGCCAGTCTACAAGAGAGAAGATCTACAGCCTCCAGCATCTCCACATCTACCACAGCTCATCAAGCAGGCTTGCAGGCCAGGAGCTGGGGCCAGCCCAGCTGAAACCTTAACTGAGGACATGCCTCAGGGCAGGTCAGGAGGAGCTGAGCCTCCCAAGCCTCAGTGTGAGTCTACCCTGCAGAATAGATCTACAGAACCTGGAGCCATCTTCACATCTGTTAAATCATAAACAATAAGGATTAAGAAAGGTCAGTGAAAGTGAGTGAAACTTTCAAACTAATTTACTGGGAGGAAAAGAAGTTGGCCAATCTGCCTTGGGGCAAGGAAGCAGTGGGGGAAGGGAACTGTTGTAACCAGTGGTGGCCCCTACTGGGTTGCTTCAGAGCCCCTGGCCTGCGGACTCTGCAGGGGGGCTGAATCGATTGATCAGGGCCAAGTGCTCTTGTGTTGAGTGGCCTGGATCCAGATCGTGATCTTGGGTGGTGGTCCTAGGGTGCACTTTCAGCAAGCCAAAGCTGGGGGACTTACAACACCCCCCTAATAGCTCTGGAAGCTGGGAAAAACCCAGCAATTTGGAACAGAGCTTTCCCTTCTGGAAGTAGAGTTCCACAAAGCTAAATTAATTGACTGGCCAACATGAGGAAAAGGAAGCAAAATAAGAACAGCAATAAAACTCTAGAATCCTTTTTTGTGGACAAAAAGGATCAAAGCATGGAACGGGAGGAAGACAACACAGTCAGAATTCCCACACTAAATGCTTCCAAAACGCTTTAAGAATGTCTAGAAGGTATAGATAAACTAAAAAAAAAAGACTTTGAAAACCAAATAAGAGAAGCAGAGGAAAAATTTGGAAGAGAAATAAGAATGATGTGAGAGAATCATGAAAAGAGAGTCAACATCCTGACTGAAGAAAACAACACTTTAAAGAATAGATTAACTCAAATGGCAAAAGAGGCCCAGAAAGCCAATGAGGAGAAGAATGCCTCAAAAAGTTGAATTTCCCAGATGGAAAAAGAATCTCAAAAGCATTCTGAAGAGAATAATTCCTTCAGAATTAGAGTGGAGCAAGTAGAAGCTAATGACTTTATGAGAAACCAAGAT
>CM053598.1:193240127-193255395 GCA_028646575.1 Pseudocheirus occidentalis
TCTTATTTGTTTTTCAAAGTCCTTTTTAAGTTGATCTATGGCTTGTAGGGAATCTTCATGTTTCTTGGAAGCATTTGGTGTGGGGGTTCTGACTGTGTTGTCTTCCTCCCGTTCCATGCTTTGATTCTTTTTGTCCACAAAAAGGATTCTAGAATTTTGTTGCTGTTCTTATTTTGCTTCCTTTTCCTCATGTAGGCCAGTAAATTAATTGCTTGATTTTTTTTTTAGCTCTGTGGAACTCTGCTTCTAGGGAGAAATCTCTTTCTCAAATCACTGGGGTTTTTACAGCTGCTGGAGCTATTATGGGGGAGCTGTAGCCCCCACCAGCTTTGGCTTGCTGAAAACACACCCCAGGATCACCACTCAAGACCACAATCTGGATCCAGGACTCTCAACACAAGAGCCCTTAGCCTTGATCAATAGTCTAGGCCCCCCTGCAAATGGCAGGCCAGGAACTCTGAAGCAGCCCAGTGGAGGCAGTTGCTGTTTGCAGCAGATCCTGCCACTTCCTGCTGCTTCCTTTCCCTGGGGGCAGTTCGGCCAAACTGCTTTCCCTTCCCCAAATTTAGCTTGAAAGCTTGAATTCCACTGACCTTTCTCTAAGCCTTATTTTTCATGGCTTAATAGATGTGTAGATTACTCCAGGTGATTCAGATCTGCTCTTCAGTAACCTCAAGCTGCAGCTCGACTTCTCCCAACCACCCTGGGTCCAGGCCATAGTTTGGAGCCGGACCAGCCTTGGCTCCCAGCCTGCTGCAATGAGCCCCTCCTTCTGAGCTGCCTTCAGTGAGAGATGTGTTTTCTGTATTTTTGTGAGTTTGGGAGCCCTAAAATTTGTTTAGACTCGTATTTTATGGATATTTAGGGTGGCTGTGTGGGAGCTGCAAAACTTTGCTGCTTCTATGCAGTCATCTTGGCTCTACCTCCTGAGCCCTTCCTGTTTTAAAGGTATGATCCTATAAACACCTGAGGCATATTACCAAGTCTTTGTACAGATAGGATCAGAGGAGAAATCATGTAATCCAACCTTTTTACCTTACAGAAGAGGAATTGAGGCCCAGGGAGGTTAAGTTATTTGCCCCAATGCCAAAAGTAACATCAGAGGCAGGTTTTGAACTGAAGTCCTCTGACTTCAGAACCAAGGCCTTTGCTGCTTTGCCACACTAAGGGAGTATTCTGTCCTCTTTAACAAAGTCAATTCCTTCAACTGTTAAAAGGAAAGGATGGAACTAGCCATGATCCTTTAAGTCCTTCAAGTTCTAGTAGCCTCTTAATTTTATTTATTTGTTTGTTTGTTTGTTTGTTTATTAAATTATTTATTTTTAGTTTCACCATTCACTTCTATAAGTTTTCAATTTTCTCCCCCTCCCTCCTTCTTCCCTCCCACAATATGATATGGACTCTGCACAAACGTTCCTATTAAACACATTTTCACATTGGTCATGTTACATAGAAGAGTTATAGTGAATGGGAAAAAACCCTGAGAAAGGAAAAAAATATGTAAAAGGAAATAGTCTGCTTTGTTCTGTATTCCAACTCCATAGTTCTTTCTCTGAATGTGACTAGCATTTTCCATTATGTGTCCTTTGGAATTGTTTTAGGTCCATTGCATTGCTGAGAATGGCTAAACCTATTAAAATCAATCCTAGAACACTGTGGCTGTTACTGTGTACTCCTGGTTCTACCCCCTCACTCAGCATCAGTTCATATAAGTCTTTTGAGGTTTCTTTGAAATCTACCTGTTCATCATTGCAGCCTATTAATTTTATGAGCTACTTATGTATGTGTCATTCTTTCTATCACTTTTCTTTACTCCAATGCTAAGGAACTGTGAACATAAAAACCAGAAAACGTGACCCTTTGGAAGGATTTGCTTATTTGAGCAAATTCATGTGGAGACTCTTTGTAAGTAACTGGCTTGATAGTTTAATTGAGGGAGGGGGGACACATATATGATTAGACATAATTAGACATAATTTATTTTGGAAAAATTACAGTTTGTTTTACAATATTTATGAGCATGTACGTCTTCAGTCTAATGAATATGTCATAATCTGTTTTGTAAAAGTAATGAAGTCTTTGTAATATGAGCTCCCAGCCATAGTGCTTCACTATTAAAATCTTTGTGAAGTGGAATGGACCCTGGGTGTCTTTTCTTGTGATAATTATTGGATTCATGGATTAGCAGAGTCAGAAATAGTGTAGGCAGCTGCTGCTAAAAGTCATTCTCTTCTTCTGTGCTGGTCAATTTCTTTAGTTTCTGAGCCATTCCCATGTGCCCTGTGTCCTTTGGGCAGCTGCTCGATCTAATCACACTATGAAAATAGTGTTTCATTTCTGCAGGCACAGGGAGTTTGGTATTTGATTAACAAGCTTTCCATTTTCTGAACAAAATACGTGTGTAAATACACTTTGGAGGATGCTGAGGATTTGCAATAATTAATGACTTCTTTGTGATTCTTAGGCTGAATGGTATTTCTTTCTGAGGACATAGGCTCATTTTTAATGTTGGCATCAAAATGAAATCCTAGGGTAGCAGGTATTTGGTATGTTGCAATATTAGCAAACTTGGGCTATCATATAAATTGTAGTTATAAAGTAATAAAACTGACTTTTTAAAGAAACAATTCACACTTTCAAAATAATTTTTTTCAATTCAATTCAACAAAGACTTATTAAACATCTAATGATGTTATCAGTGATTTCTTTTTTTAAAATTTTCTCTCCTTAATTGTAGTTAGAGCATAGTCTTATTTTTTTGTTTGGTTTTTTTTTTGGAGGGAGGAAGGCAAGGCAGTTAGAGTTAAGTGACTTGCCCAAGGTCACATAGCTAGTGAGTGTGGGGTGGCTAGGTGGCCCACTGCCCCACCAGTGATTTCTTAATTAACAAATACATATATTTTTTTTCTCAATCTTCATCTAACTTAACTTCCTGCAACACTGGACAATGACCATCCTCTCCTCTTCCAAGGGATGGGGTATCTGCAACCACTAGGCCATGTGTGGTCCTCTAGGTCCTTAAGTACGACCCTTTGACTGAATCCAAATTTCCCTTTAATAAAAGCATTTGTTCTCTAAAACTTGGACTCAATCAGAAGGCTCCACCCAAGGACCTAGAAGGCCACATATGGCCTTGAGGCCACAGGTTCCCCATCCCTGTACCGAGACGCTTCTTCCTCTGAGCTTTTGTCACAGTGTTTTTCATTGGTGGTGCAGTGGATAGAGTCCTGGGCCTGGAGTCAAGAAGACCTGATTACGTATCCAGCCTGCTTATTTGGACAAATTATTTCGCCTTTATCTGCCTCAGTTGCCTTTACTATAAAGTAGGGGTAATAATGATATCTACCTAACAAAGTTATTGGGAAGATTAAATGAGATAACATTTATCAAATGCCTAGCACAGTGTTTGCACATAGTAGGCGCTTTAAAATGTCCCTGCCACTTGCTCTTTTCTTTCCCCTTTCTCTTTTTTCCCATTTCCCTTCTCCTATTCCCCTTTTTCTTATTTCTTTTTTGCTTTTTTTGGAGGGCAGTTGGGGTTAAGTGACTTGCCCAAGGTCACACGGCTAGTTTTTTGTGTTAAGTGTCTGAGGTCAGATTTGAACTCAGGTACTCCTGACTCCAGGGCTGGTGCTCTATTCACTGCGCCACCTAGCCGCCCCTATTCCCCTTTTTCTAAACCCCCATCCCCTGGGGTTCTTTTAAATCTTATTATGTATTATTCCCCTTCCCATACTCTGTGGTTCAGCTATACTGGTCTGTTATTTTATTTACATTTTTCAAATATGATGTTCCATCTTCTTCATATCTTTGCATAGGCTATCTCTCAAGTCTGAATTTTATTTCTTCTTTATCTCCACCTCATATTACCATCTATCTATATGATACTTTTTATGGTCCCCTTACTCCCAACTGCTAGTGCCCTCCCTCACTGCCTTATAATTATTTTGCATTTATTCTAAGCATATGTGTGTGTGTGTGTGTGTGTGTGTGTGTGTATGTATGCAGAGAGAGAGAGACAGAGAGAGAGGGAGAGTGAGAGGGAAAGAGAGAGTTCCATGTTGTTCCTTCCACTCCCCACCACAATCTGGACTATCTGCGGATTCCTCCTCTTGCTAGTTGCCTCTGGACTCTGTGTCTATTCTGCTCCACTTTGTCTACTCTGTCCATCCTAAAGGACATGTATCAGTATTTGCTTGGGAAGGCAGCAACAAAGCCAAGATAATAGCCATCTTGCCACCTTCATTCCTCTTCATAGCCGCTGGCTGGGTTACTTCTTCCCAAGTGCTGATCTTCTCTGCTGCTTGGCTCTTTCTGTGCTAGGGACATGTCTCCCTTTGGAAGCTCTGTGAGCAACTTACCTGGGATATGGGGAAAACAAGGTGTAAACACATCCCTGCTACCCCAAATCTTTGCCAATAATGCCACCGTGCTTTTAACTACATATCATGACTGACACCTCCCTCTCCCTACATATATAGTAAATTCTATTAAAGTCTTTCTCATATTCTTTCTTATGAGTGTTACCATCCTAGCTCAAAACATCATTATCTTTCATCAGAATTATTGCAGTAGCCTGCTCATGTACCTTCCTACTTCTAGTCCCTTGCCCCTCCAATCTATCATTCACATGGTTGCCAATTAATCTTTCTACTGAAAAAGTCTGACCATACAATTCTTTTGTATAGTATCTTTTGAAGGTTTCCTATTGCTTATTGAGTAAAGCCACACTCCTTAGCCTGATAATCACGGTCCTCCAGGATGTGGTCTCATTCTACTTTTCTACTTCAGCTCACACTCTGCCTACTCATTATTCATACTCCAGCCATGCTATACTTGTCCTAAATGCATGCTTTCCTCTTCCAATTCCCCACAATTGCTCATATTTTGCTCACACTATTTTTTGTACATAGAATATTCCCATTTCTCAATTTCCTCCTGTTCATCTCCTATCTATTCTTTAAAACAACGGGTATGTTGGAACCACTTCTAAAGGCTTTTGAGAGCTGATTGTTAAAATTTGTGTGAACATTTACATTTCAGAAATCAGCTAATGCTACTAATTAGGACTTGACATAATGTTTTATTGACTTAAGAATTTGACAGAGAAAGTGTTAGTAGTGCAGATTACTTAAAAGTGTGTCATGGGTACATTCCTTTTTTTAAAAAAAAAATTTGGGAGAGCACACTGCTATTTAAAACCCAGCTGAAATAACCACCCACCCCCACCAGTTTCCCCATCAGCTAAAAGTCATTGCTTCATAGAATCATAGCATTCCAAAATTAGAAGAGACATCAGAGATTAGCTTGCCCAGCTCTTACCCAAGCGTAAGTTCCAACCTAACAAGTGTTCAATCAGTTTTTACTTGAAGCCTTATAGTGATGGGATACTCACTATCTTTTGAGGTAACACTTTCTATTTTGGATCAACTTTAATTGTTAAGAAGTTATTCTTTTGTGTGTGACTTAAATCTGTCCAATTCCAGCCCTACCCCCTCCCAATTTAAAAGAATGTGGAAACAAACCTGGATTAGCACATTGAGTCTATAGGAAAGGATGGGCTACTCTTATACCCTTTAGCTTAAAAGTTGGCAGAGCACTTTACTTGCTTGAGTCAGTAGGGAATCATGACTCTTCTATGCACTCATTCTTTGTCTTTGATTCTTTTCCATTACTGGCTTAACTTTGACCCTTGATTCTATTCCTAACTCAGGTTTACTGTTTGGATTTTCTGATCTATTCTTTTGCTTCTGATACTTCTGAGTCAATTTTCCTTACCCAGTATTGAACTTAGCATTATGCCTTAGGTAAAACACTGAGCTCTTGAGTTGGAATATGGTGTAAAGTAACATCACAATCTTATCCTTAACAGGTGCTAGGCAGAGGAGGGGGGATAGTGCATTTCACTGTTAAACTGAACACCTTCTCTCCATACCAAGTCCCAAGTCAGCTGCCATCTTGGAAGATGCTCATTTGTGCTTGGGGCCCTGCTACTGATACTAGCCAGGTTGGATAGAACAAAATCAGCTTGATGACAATTTACGCCCCTTGATTCTAGTTTTGCCCTTTAGTATTAAGCAGATACAGGTTAATCTCTGTTCTCAGTCTTTCAAGTATCTGAAGATGGTTACCATGCCTCTTATAAGTGTTCTTATGATTTCCTGTCCTCTCATCATCTTGGCTACTTCTGCTCACCTCCTCCCACCCCCAAACCAGCAGATTTTTATTGTTTTGTCTCTTATGACCTCAAAATACGTACAAGGGAAGTGATAGCGTCATAATAAATTTATTGTAAAGTCAAATGATTTATCATGGAATATACAACGCTCCTTAAACTGTGGGTCACAACCCACAGCTTAAGAATTGCTGAAGAAATTACAAGTGGAAAAAGTTTAACAAACCCTGGATGATGGGCATTGATAAGCAACTCAAAGGATTTTTGTTTGTGACAGTTCTGAGGCTTAAAACCAACTTTTCCAAAATGATTTCTGTTTCATTATTGTGTACACATTTGGTCCAATTCTCCTACTACATCAAAAATTTATGTACCACCTTTACTCACTTTTGAATTTTTGCCCCAAAGCCTTCTGTGTTTTTAACAGTCTTCTCTTTATACTGAAAAAACAGGCTTATTATTATATATACTTACCAGGGCTTATAAACCTTTCCCTAGTGTTGTTTCCTTGTACCTCTGTTTTCTAGATGTTTGAAAACATAGCCCTGATTATTTGTATCCCCTTGCCCAGGGAGAAATGCTGAGGATGAAGGGAAAATTGGGGAGAAAATAGGGATTCGCCCTGGACCAGTGGAAAGTGTTGGACAGGAGGATAGTAAGCCTTCATAGAATTGGAAAGGGAAACCTGCATATAAAATACTAGGGGAAAAAGTTCCTTCCTGCTGTGTTGTTGAGATCATAATATAAGAAACTTTAAAAGAATGGAGGCATTGTGGTCTGGAGGTTTGTTTTTTGCTATAAATATAGTCGCCTAAAATGGAAACTCTAGTAATGTTCACCAACAGTCCAATTGTTAAAGCTGGTCCCCTGGGAAAGGGTATGACTGCCATCTGGTAGAAGACAAGGAGAATGGAAAAGCTATAGTGTAGCAGAGGTAAAAGAAGGACAAGTGAACAGGCTCTTTCTGGGAGATGAGACAAATGGTAGGAAGTTGATGATCTAGAGTTTTGGTTCCTATAACTCATTATCTGATGGCCAACTTATTTTTTCACAAAAGATATATAGTCAGTTGTTGGGGCTATACTTGAGAACTATTCCATCTTAATTGGAGCTTTGATTGTGTTGGAAAGCTTTTGAGAACTCAGAATCATCTCCTGAGGAATGGGACTTTTAAAAGGAGAATTAGAGAACTTAATGGGGGTTAAGGTTTTAGCCAACTAATAGTTCCCTTCTCTCAGGTAATATCATAAGATTCCTGATTTTATTATCATGGGTACTTCTTCTACAACACAGTGACTTAGCCATGTTAAAATGTAGATCTCCTTGTAAAATCCATAAAGGAACGATGGGATTCCATTGGGAAGCGATGACAGGTCAATAAAGGAGAGTTGCTTTGTCAGGAAAGTCTTTTAGTACTTATCCAATCATATGATACTTACTCTGGCTATTAGCTGGAATGCTCTTGGTTGACTTTGCAGTTTAGAAAACTATGAGACTTTTAAGAATTGTCACAGTACCCATGGCATAGAGCAAACTTTCCAATAATAACTATTATCACTAGAGATATAATTAAAACTTTCAAGAGAGCACTATATTTCATATTGATTATTCCCCTACCCTTTCCTTAAGAAAAAGGTTTACTTGTTATTATTATCATCCATCTTGCAGATAGGGTCAAAGAATTCATAGGTTTTAAAAATATATATCAGGCTACAAAATTTGCATAGTCCAAGTTCTATTTTTACTCACTCCATGAATTCTTATAATCATGCCCACATGCTTCTATGTCAAAATTATGTTATTTTCTGTAAATATAGAAATGGTGTACAAATACAATCTTTAAAGTCATTGTTCTACCAATATAAATGTAAATTCTTATAAAAACACAATAACAATGTAAAAAAAGGGACAGGCCAAGTTTATTGAATTGGGGGGGGGGCAGTTATGTGATTTCCTGAAGGTATGTTGCCTTTTTTTTAAGAGTCCTGAAATGGTGCACTCCTACACCTGCTTTCATGAATATATAAGGGGGTCACTAACTGAATATACTTGGTCATTGTTTCCGCATTTTGTGTGTGTGTGTGTGTGTGTGTGTGTATACAGGCTTGTGTTCTTTCCCATTTGATTGGCTATTTCTCATTCTTCTTATGTATGATTTATACAGGGTTCCATGCTGGCACATCACATGCATAAAGAGATAAATAAAAGGAATACTGCTCATCATCATACTTTGAACTATGGAAAATGCTTCACTTTTTCTGTTCCCACAACTTAATTGATCTTTCTGACAGAGGCTGGCAATTAAATGAGCAAAGAGAGAGCTTAGGGCTGGTAGAATTTATTTTGCTGGGATGGGTTTTAACATCTTATTCTTTTAGTAGCAATTTATGTTATTTGAAGATATGAATACCACACATGCCCATTAGTCTTTGGCTGGTGGCTGCCACCATATAGAACAGCCTGTGCATTTAGGGATTCAATTCTGCCTTTGACTTTGGATATTTATGCTACAGGCCCGCTGTGATGGCCACCTAGAGATATAAAATCACATTGCTATTCATATAGCATTTACTTTCTCCTTCTTGAATGCTTAAATCCTATACCTATTTTAAGTTCTCCCCCAAATCATTCTCATTATTATCTTCCCCTCTTCACTCAAGTTGCTTAACCCATGGCTTTAGCAAGTTTATTGGAATGTTCTTTTATTCACCCATGAAAAATATTCCACTATAAACAAACTAGCTTGAGGATCTTCCCTTTCCATTCTAGCAAACCATGTGAAACCTTAGAGAGGCAATTCAGCAGCTATTGTCAAAAGTATACATATTTTTTTGTAATATTGGATTCATGTTTGCTTTGGCTTTAAAAGAACAAGTAAAAGAGTAATAATAGCAGGCACTTACCTAGCTTTTTTTGGAGATAATCAGGGTTAAGTGACTGACCCAAAGTCACACAGCTAGTGTAAGGTTAGATTTGAATTCAGATCCTCCTGATTTGAGGGCCTTTGTTCTATTCACATGGCATTTTACAGTTTATAAAGTACATTTCTCACAAGAACCCCCTAAAATAGGTAGTGCAATTGTTATCCCCTTTTTAAAGATGAAATGGCTCAATGACTTGCCCGAAGTATCATAGTGACTAAGTGACAGAAACAGGGTTTGAACCCAGCCGGTTCTTTTACCTCTTAAGTCTAGATCTGAATCCAAGATCTCAAGCTGCCAGTTCATTCAGACTAGAGATCATTCATAAGGGAAAACAGAAGACATGACATAAGGAAGGAAAGATATTGTTCTCTTGGCAGTGCAGAAAGAAAACTGTCTTTGGCCATGTTAATATGTATAAATGTATCAGCATTTGTAGAATCAGGAATAATGGTCATTGTGTCCACTGTAGAATTTAAAATATTCACATGAGCTGAATCCTGGATTTGACCTTTTGGTTAAATTTAGTTCAGTTCTTTAAATTTTGGGTCTAGAATGAGGGAGAGATGTAGTTTAGTTATACTGAACTTGTCAGGCCATATCTGCAGCATTTTGTTCAGTTCTCAACATCGTATTTTAGGAAACACATAGATTAATTGGAATGTACCCAGATGAAAGCCATTGAAGAAACTGAACAGCATGCCATATGAGGCTATGTTGAAAGAACTTGGTATATTTAGCCTGGAGAAGAGAAACTTGGAGGGAATATAATAAGTATTTTAAAGTATAACCCATAGCCCAGGATCTTGGTTAGTTAAACTCTGTGCTCACAAAGACAAGACCTGGTGTTGGGGGTTGAGCCCCCAAATGGGTCAGTTTCATTGATTGACTTTTCTTCCCCACCTCAAGTTAATTCAGGAATATCTAACTAAAAGTTGGACTTCCAACCAAATGGGTAACACCTGCACAGGCACTCCTTGTAGGTACTGGGGCAACCTTTATCTTGTCCTGCAGAAAATGTAAGAACTTAAACTACTTGAGGGCAGGGACTATCTTTCTTTTTACTTATGTTTATATCTCCAGCTGTTATGACAGTGCTCAGTAAGTGTTTAATAAGTGATTGTTACCTGATTACCTGCCAGAAAATACACATGAGGGACACTCAGGAACCATGAGTGATAGAAACCTAGAGCATTCGGGTAACCTGAATGATTTCCCGAGGGAGAAGCTGAATTTGGGATTATTTTGAGGAAAGGACCTAGCATTTCAGCTAGTCTCTCTTTTCCTCAGAGCCTTAAAAATCTCCCTAAGACTCATAGGACTACTCTATTGTTTACCAGAGGCGTCAAATTGGAGGCCAGCAAAACTTCCAGGGTTGGTTTGGCCAAATTAAAATGTTATTGGGAAAAGTTTAGCAAGGAGATGAAAATATGATCCAACATAAATAATGTTGATTTGTGGTTTTCTAAGTCAACGTGCAGCCCAAAGGGATCATTTCTATTTGAGTTTGACACCACAAATTTAGACTGCCTTCCTTCCTCGATCCCAAATGTAAATATACTTGGGGTGTTTGCTGAGCAAGGCATGCCTTCTCATCACACTTGCATTATTCAAGGAACTTACTGGCTTTGCTCTCTCCAAGCAGAATACAGAACAGGAACTGTGTGGATGGTTCTCGTCTTTCTCTAAGCAGCATGCTGCATCAAATATAACTCTTATACTGAGGTTGCCTCTGAGACATTCTTCCAATTTGATGCTGCCAAGGAAATCTCCCTTCTCTCAATAGGCTAGATTGGGCCATATTCCTGAGTGCATACTTTCTTCCCCCTCTACCCCATCTCAGCTGTCTTTTATGTTGTCTTCCACCATTAAAATATAAGTTTCTGGAAGACAGGGACTGTCTTTTTGTTTGTTTTAGTATTCCCAGGGCTTAGCACAGTAGCTATGGGTTACCTGCTGCCTTCAAGGGATTCGGAGGATCACATCTGAGAGCCTAGAAGGCCACATCAGGCCATAAGGCCATGGGTTCCCCACCCATGGTCTGGTACATAGCAAGCACTGAATTAATCATTGCTGATTTGACT
This sequence comes from Pseudocheirus occidentalis, assembly GCA_028646575.1. NCBI lineage: Eukaryota > Metazoa > Chordata > Mammalia > Diprotodontia > Pseudocheiridae > Pseudocheirus > Pseudocheirus occidentalis. Next base: position 193,251,308 of record CM053598.1, read on the forward strand.
TGACTCCTGGGATCATACTCTCAAGAAAATATAAAGTTTACTTTCTTCTTACACAGATTTTAAGTTTATAGTTTGGCTTCCTTTTGATCTCAAGCTAAAATCCCACCTTCTGCAAGAACCCTTTCCCAATCCTCTTTAAAGTTAATGTCTTCTCTGTGAGATTTTCTCTCGTTTATCCTGTCCATAACTTGTTTGTACCTGGTTGTTTGTATGTTGGCTCTTCTCCATTGGATTGTGAACTTCTTGTAAACAGGGACTGTCAGGATTTATGGAGGTGGTGGCCTGTGAAGTGATTCAGTGTCTTCTAAATTAGGATTCCCTATAATTGTTGGGAAAAAAATTAAATGGCAATTCTAATTTTTGTGGCTACCGAGGACATTTTGTATAAATGAACAAGTTTGCTGTTGCTCCCTATCTTTGACAGAGCAATGAAAGAATTGATTCCTTCTGCTTTGTAAAGGAATGGGCCATTACAGGCTCTGAAGAAGAATTTTAGCTATGAAATCAGATAAGTGCCATTATGTAGTTTAATCGAAAAATTAATGATTTAGTCTAAATAGCAGCATCTTGCTTTTCTTTTTTGGATGTGTTTGGCAGGAATCTAGTTCCCTGGGGACATGGCTAAAAGAACAGTTCTTTTCCTGACCAATGAACTAACGTATTCAGAAAAAAAAATAGGCCAATGGTGTTCACAAATCCAAAGAAACTTGTAATTACATTCATTGGTAGGTGATGCAGTTTCTGGGGCCTGGAGAGCACTTGCCTATTAACTCAGGAAACTGGAAAAAAAGTAAATGAGGCACTTAAAACTTAAAGGCTTTAGTAGGTTGGAGTTAAAAATTGCAGGATATGAGATAGGTAGCTTAGACTGTAGATATATGGGCAAGGCTAAAATACTGTCCGTGTACCCTCTGTATTACACATGAAAAGTAGAATTCCCACTGTGATAATGTAAAAAGCATACATCAATAAACATTTTAAAGAAAAAAGGACCCCCCCTTTCCTGAAGAACTTTTATTTTGAAATTAATAACTGGTAATTAGATTCCTTCTGAAATCCTTTCATCATCATATTCTTACATAAAGCACCTTCTATCACATCTCAGTGATTTATATAAGATTGAATTTACCCCAGAATTTAAATTTGCCCCTTCAGAAGACAGCATAGTGAGTAGAAGGAGTGCTGAACAGGACTCTAGTTCCATCACTACCATTAACCAACTTTCTCACTTTGGTCAAGTGTCTCTCCTTTGGGTTTCAGTTTCCTCATCTGTCAATTAAAGAGGTCAGACTACATCAGGCAAACAGCAAACATTTATTAAATGCCAGCCGTGTGCCAGGCACCACGGTAGGCATTCAGGATACAAAGACAAAAATGAAGCTGTCCCTACCCCCAAGGAGTTTACATTCTATCTGGAGAAATGTGTACACATTAAAGAACATGCAAAATGCACACATATTTATTGGGGAGGAGGAAGGCACAGGCAGTTGGGGAAGGACAGAAAAGACTTCATGTAAAAGGTGGTACGTGAGCTGAATTCCAAGATGATCACAAGGATCTTTTCTAATGTTAAAAAATGATGTCTGTCATTAAGAAATTTGTCCTGCTTTAAACCTTATAACCAAGTCCACAATTTAGTATTTAATATATTTCTGTTATCAGATAGTCTGTTCAAAATGGCAAACTTTGGGGGCAGCTAGGTGGCACAGTGGATAGAGCACTGGCCCTGAAGTCAAGAGGACCTAGCTGTGTGACCTTGGGCAAGTCACTTAACCCCAATTGCCTCACCAACAAAACAAAACAAACAAACAAAAAACCCTCAAATGGTTAATTTGACTAGAGAAATCTCATATTGTGAAAGAAGGTAAATGGAGTCAGTAGGTTTAAATTCTTCATGAAATCTGATTCATATTTCTTTCTATTTGGAATATAGTTTTCCCTTTTCTTCACTTATCCAAAGCACATCCATTCCGTAAGACCTATCTCTTCCATGAAAACTTCACTAGCAACTTCAGTCCATAGTAATCATCTCTTTCTTTCTCCCATTATTGATATTACACAGTCATGGCGCTTCTTCATGCCGTGTTTCACATTGTTTTCTGACTCTTTTACATGCTTTGATCCTTTCTCCCATTATTGGTATTACACAGTCATGGCACTTCTTCATGCTGTGTTTCACATTGTTTTCTGACTCTTTTCCATGCTTTGATCCTTTCTCCCCAAATAAATTGTCAGTTCCTGGAAGACAGGAACCGTATCTAATGGTGTATCCTGTAGAGTATGTTGTTGTTATTCAGACACATCCTTCCCTTCATGATCTCACTTGGGGTTTTCTGGGCAAAGATCCTGGGGTTGTTTGCCTTTTCCTTTTCCAGCTCAGTTTACATACAAATGAGGAAACTGAGGTAAACAGGGTTAAGTGACTTACCCAGGGTCATATAGCTAGTAAGTGTCTAAGGTCATATTTGAACTCAGGAAGAGAGAATCTTCCTGACCTCAGGTTGGGTGCCTTATTAACTGCACTGCCTCCATGCCCTGTAGAGTATCTACCTTGGTCTGTATAACACAGTGTGCAGAAGACACTGAGTGAATACTTGTTTGTTGATTTCATGTAATTTTAGGAACCCATTAAATATTGTCATTTAGGTTGCTTGGCACAGGTTATAGGAATATGTCTTTTAGAGAGATTTGGCTATAAAATGGAATTCTCCATCTAATTTCATCATTTCTTGGTTTCATTTTTCATATATTTACCAGAAATCTCTCTAGATTAGTAGTATGAATTGTTTAGTTCCTTGAGAAGCTAGATGTAATTTTACAGCTTATAGAGGATAATTTTGATGTCATGTTAAAGCTATTCTCATCTTTGCCGTCTGTTGGAAAAATAAAAACTAAGCTTAAAAGGAATGAGATCTCTGTGGATCAAAAGTAGATACTTTTAAAAACCTAGAAACAACAAACACACCTTCAAAAACCTCACCAAAAATTTAGCTATTGCATTTGCTGTCTTCATCCTTATACTGTACATAAGACAATATTAGAGGAACTGATGCTAAATGAAACATTGAAATAGCAACAGGAAGTTATGGAGATTAAAACATTTTGCTTAGATTTTATAAAAATTGAAGGCCTGATTTAGCTCTCAGCCCCTGCCTGGAGATTTGCTGCCAGAGCTTCAGTAGCACATGAAGACTGCTGGGTTGTTTTTTTTTTTAATATGTTAATTTAACTGAAAATTGAAAATTTGCACAGAACCTTGGTAATTCTCAGAGACAACTCTCTGAAACTCCTTTTCTCATTCCACTTATCAGAGAATTTTTAAGAGACAAAGGGAAAATAGTGTTAGGATGACTTCATTATATTTACATATTTACAAAAAAATAGTCATAATTTGCTGACTGCTACATTCACCAGCCAAATTCACCACTCAGTAAAGTAGAAGCAATTCTATCTCTTTATTTTTTTTTGTTTCTTTTCTTTAATTTATTGACTTATTTATTCATTTACAGAATCCCTGGAGTTTCAGATTTTCTCCCCTCATGGTGGCATACAATCATGTGTGGGATCTGCAAACACTTTCACATTGTACAATAGACTTGTTGTATAGAAGCATTGTAACCAATGGAGCGAATAATGTAAAAAGAAATAAAAAAAGAAACAAAAGTAACAAGACCAAACATGGAAAAGAACAATAGCATATGTTGGTTCAGTCTACATTTAAACTCTGGTCTTTCTAGATCTTTGTCTGAGTGTAGTATCTCCTTCCATTCTGAGACTTGTAGAGTTGTCTTTTAACTGTGCAATGCTGAGAAGAGTCCAGTTTATCAAGGTTGGTCGTCATACATATAATATATCTGTGACTGTATACAAATTTTTCCGAGTTCTGCTCTTCTCACTTAGCATCAATTCATATAAGCCTCTCCAGGTAAATATGAAGTCCATCTCCTTCCCGTTTCTTATAGCACAATAGTATTCCATCACATTCATATACCATAACTTGTTCAGCCATTCCCCAATTGATGGGCATCCCCCAAGTTTCCAGTTTTTTGCCACCCCAAAGAGGGCTGCAATGAATATTTTGTACATAT
>CM053598.1:193255895-193271086 GCA_028646575.1 Pseudocheirus occidentalis
GGACCGCTCTTCTCCTCCCGAGTTAGCAAAATCCACTGACCTTTCTCTTAGCCTTTTTTTCTTCTGGCCTGATAGATGTGGTAATTGTGCCTCCAGTGCAGCAGATCTGCTCTCTTATAGTTGCGGCTCCCCGCCCGATGCCCCAGGGCTTGACCCGGCTGGGGTTTCGGCCACGGGTCCCAGACTGCTGCGAAGAGCCCCACCTGCTGCGCTGCCTGTAGGAACAGATGTTCTTTCTGTCTTTTGGAGAATTTGGAGCTTGAAAATCTGTTTAGCATCCCATTTTATGAGTTTTTTAGCGTGTTTGTGTGGGAGCTGTGGTGCTTTGCTGCTTCTATGCCGCCATCTTGTGAGTGAATGTATTTTGTTGTGGCAGGAAGGGCCATATTGTCATAGACTAGAAAGAACAGTGTGTAAAAGGTAAGTCTTAAAGCATGAGTTAGGAAATCAGAAGCCATTCCCTTCTGCTCATGCAACAAAAAGAGTGAAGGACTTACTCAAGAATAAAAGGTGGAATGACTCTAGGGGTTCCCAGAGAATCAGTAATGAATGAAGGTTTGGGGAAGGTTAGAGGACTCTTTCATTTTTCTAGATGCCTTGGCTCCAATTATCCTGGTCCATTCCTCTCCCTAAAATGGGCTTTTCCCCTGACAGTATTTTGTCCCTAAAACTGCCCAAGAATTCCTTCTCCTTGTTCCCAGTCCTTACTCAAAATAACCAAGTAGTGGTTGGAGATACTCTTTCATCTCCTTTGTTATTTTCAACTTCATCCCTAGACCCGGGCCTCCCAAAATCTGCTGTCTCTGTTACTATTAAAACTAAAGGAGGTCCTCCCACCATCTATCTCTTAGTATTCCTTGTCCAGGATAACCATTGAGGGTATCTCACCTATTATTCATTTATTCATTAAATATCAGGGTATTATTATTCCTTGTAAATCCCCATACAATATATCAATACTCCCTAAGAAACCTAAATTAGGTCCTAATGGCAAACCTGTTTATTGATTTGTTCAGGATTTATGCACAATTATGCTTATATTATACCTAGACATGGGAAAGTACCCAACCCTGCTACTCTCATCTCCTCAATTCCTTGTGAGGCATTCTGCTTTATGATCTTTGTTTAGCATTTTTTTTTCAATCCTCATATACCCAGATTTCTAACATTTGTTTGCTTTTACTTAGAAACATGCACAACAGCCATGGCCTCATCTATCTCAAGGTTATGTAGAAAAGCCCACTTTATTTTCTCAAATTTCACAGTAAGATTTAGCTTCTATCACTTTTAAAGGTTCTGCCTTGGTCTAGTACATAGACAAACTGCTTCTAGCAGCACTGGATGCTGAGACTGGCCAGGAAGATAGTCATCCTCTGCTACTGGAGTCTCACCAAAGAGGCCACAAAGTTTCTAAGTGGAAAGTCCAATGATGCCTTCCACATGTGGAATATGTGGGGTGTATCCTGGCTGCTGGTACTTGTTTCGTTTTTCCTAAACAAATTCAGACTACCCAGCAAGTCTGCCCTTACCACTGAGAGACAGCTGACAATCATCTTTGGAGCAGATGGATAGCTGTAGGATTACTACAGTAGGTAGTGGATTATTTTGGTGAAATTATCAAGCCTCTTATTCCTCTAAAAACTCTGTTCTAGAACATTTAAAGCTAGACATAGATTCCCAAAGTGATCAATAACACTTCCTGGGAGTGCTGGAATAATCCAGGGGGGTGTTGCAATTGTGGATTGTTGAATAAAAATAAAGGGGAGGTAGAAGCACAAGAAAAGAAAAATTTTAAAACTGTACATTTCATCTGTTGTGTAACAGAGCTAAAGTCATAGTGATTACATTACTTTCCAAATAAACACATAAAATGCAAGTCATACCCAATCGGTGGTCAAGTCTGCTGACAGGTCTTAATAAGCAAATATTGGCAGGTGAGCATTGTTGGGAAGTTCAGCACACATCTGCAGGAATATGTGCATGTAATGACTTATTTATAATATACTATATGGTTACATGATGCAATATTGCATTATCAAAATTTCAATGCTGGAAAAAAGGCACAAATTTATAATAAATTATTAAATTTAAGATCATAATTTTTTAAAATTATCTATTTTTGGAAATGATGCAAATTTTTAAAAATCACTAAAGGGTTAAAGAAAGTAGATTTCTAGGGGGACACTGAGTAGTTCTTTTTTTGGTTGTCTATTTTAAGGGGGCAGTAAGCCAAGTAAGTTTGGGAATCTCTGAGCTAGATCATCAACATGTCTCAGCTCTGGCAGAGCTCAGAAAGGCCCAGTTATCTGTACCTTTACTGGCAATCCCAGATTACATGCAGTAAGTCCTTCACTCTTTTTGTTACTTGAGCAGAGTGGGGTGGCTTCTGATTTCCTAATTCATGTTTTAAAGACTTACTCTGAGCCCAAGGGCTTATTATTCTGCTCACTTGATGCTGTGGATACTGAGCACCACCCTTCCTTTCAGGCCATAGTTGCCACTGCTCTTTTGGTGAAGGTTTGTTGATTTGGTTTTGTGTTGCCCGTTAAGAGGGCAGTGCCCCCATGAAGTTGAGATCCTCTTACTCCATTACTAGACTCAGCCTTCCTAGAGACTTACCAAATACAAAGTGACTGCTGAATAATGAAAACATTACCCTCAAGCACTGTGTAATCCTCACCTTTGCCACATTGCTCCTACATGACTGTACTTCTGCAGTACACTATAATTTGGTGGTAAAATCACTGCAAAAGTAAAATTCATCAGATCTTTGGTCTGCCCAGAAATTTCCTGCCACCCCGGCCATAGTTCACTGTTCTGCCCACATGGGAGGAACTGGTTCTGTTTCAAGAGGGAATGATCATGCTGATGGCACTGCCAAACTTACTGCCCTTCAAAGTGCTACATATATTTTTAATGTCTCACCTTCTGGTGATGATGATATCCCCTTTTACTACGGTGACTGAAATGGAGAAGTAGAAGCAACAGTATAAGGCAAAACAGGTTTCTGGGGTCTGGGTGTCTGCAGAGGGCAAACCACTCCTCCTCCTAGAGTTTCTATCACCAGATATGTCTGTCTTTTCATAAGGCGAGCCACTTCAGTATTCAAGGAATTGTGCATTCCATTAGAAGGGTTGTCCCAGATGTTACCAACAAAGCCATATGTATATATACTTCTCTCTTTTACATCATGACTTTCCCCAGTTGGCATAAGAAATTAAATGGGAATTTTGTTGAAGCCATAGATGATAAACGAAGGCCAGCAGATGACACAGGAAAAAGTTTAGAAACTCATAAATGCATAAAATATGTGTATAGTATTATACCATATAGTATTATAATAGCAAGAAAAAAGGAAATCCATGAAGCCAGAAGACTTCTCTGGTATGAAGGGAGGTCAAAACTTTTTTTATGTGGATTTTCCAGATTATGGAGGCACTGTATCTCTGCCCCCCACGATGTGGAAAAGATAACTGTAAATATCAGATATTATGATGTTGTATTTTGGTAAATTAATCTTCAAGTTTTTAAATGTATTTTGAAATTACTTTGAATATATGTAATGCTGCTTTTTGGATTTTATTATGTGGGAAAATATTGATTTCATGGATTTATTTTGTAGACTGCAACTTTGCTGAAAATATGCTTTCTTAACTAGTATCTTTGCTGATTCCCCAGGACTTTCTAAAGTAAACCTTCATGTCATCAGCAGAGGGACAATTTTAATTTCTTTGTCTATCTTCACATCTTTACTCTTGTCTTTGAGCAAACTTTCATATGATTAATAGACTGTAGTTTTTCTGAAAACTTTTTCATATCCTTTGGCCATTTACCCATTTGAGAATGGTTTTTAGAATTATATATTTGCATCAATTTCTTACATAGCTTGGATAGCTAACCTACATTGAATATAGTTGAAGCAAAGTCTTTTTCATTAATCAATAGCTTCCTGTTTGATTCTTGCTGCACTTATTTTGTTTTTACAAGTTTTTGAATTTCTTGAAATGAAAAACAAAACTATTTCATCTTTTTTGATCTTCTATATCCCTTGTTTGGTTAAAAATTCACTTAGCATTGTGGATATTTGCATTTCTTTTCACTTTTTTCTGATAATTTCTGATCTTTAAACAGCCAAATTAATTTATTATAGTATGTGGTATATAGTATATGGTCTAAAACTATTTTGCCAAAAACTTTCCAGTTTTTCCATAGTTCTTGTCAATTCTATGAATAATTTGTTGTTGTGTTAGTCAATAGGACTAATGAGTATAACTTTCTGATTTATGCACATCTAATGTTACAATGATCTACTTTTCTATTTTTTAATCACTATCAAATAATTCTTACTAGATGTTTTGGAATGTAATTTGAATTCTATAGTGCTTTTCCCCGCCTCCCCCAAACTATGTGCATAACTTCCCTTATTTCATACCTTTTCCCCCCCTCTGATGTCTAGCTCTATAAAATAACCAGTTGTTAGTCTGATGGGTAAAGCACTACATTGCAAATCAGCAATTTTTGTCATTTTTTATGATGTTACTATACATAGTTCAACCATGAGCACTAATTATTCTTCTGATTTTTAAAATTCAGTCTTGAATTTTATACTTTATTGAAGTTACAGTTTCTAGTAATTTCTTTAATACTTTGCTGGTGTTTTCTAAATAAACTATCATAGTGTTGATTTTATTTCCTTCTTAGCAAATGCTTATGCCTTATTTTTTTTCCTCTTGTGTAACGGTCATCGCTATCATTTCCAGAAGAGGGACAGGGACCAAATTTATGATTTCATTGGTATAGGGATCTCTCAGTTGAAAGAACTCCCTAAGCAGGCTGTCAACTTATGATCTTAAGAGAGTTACCCAGTACACCTAGAGTTTAAATGACTTGTCTAGGGTCACACAGCCAATGTGTGTCAGGAGAACTCTCAGACTTACCACGCTTCCATCATTTCTAGTCTTAGGACAAAATAGTAATATGGAAACAGAACATCTTTGTCTTGTATCCTTGTCCATATATGAGAAAAGTTTCTAATCTTTCTCCACTGCAAATAAAGATAGCTGTTAGATTTACAGATTAGGACCATATTTCTTTGTGCTACATTTTCCTTCTCAATTGTTGAGAATAATTATTGGAGCATGGGTATTTACTTATACAAATTTTATGTTTTTATCAGTTATTTGTTTTTAATATCACCTTTATCTCCAAATATAATTCTCTTTATCCAACAAGTCATCCCTTAGAGCAAAGAGTAAAGGAGGGAAAAAAAATCATTTTAGCAAAACCCACGTCTTCCAACTCTGAAATTATACATGTAGCATTCCATACCTGGCATACTTTCCATCTTCAAAAAGAGGGAAATATATTTTCTGGTAGCTTCTTCTGTGTCATGCTTAGTCATCATATTTACAAAGTATTATTCAACTTAACTTTTTTCTTTCCATTACCACTGCTATAGTTGTGCATATTGGTTTCTTGGTTCTGCTTACTTTTATTCTGCATGAATTCATGAAAATTCTGTCACTTTTCTTCAAATTCCTATTCATTTTCTCATAGTGCAGTCTTAATGCATTGCACTCATGGACCCCAACTTACTTAGCTATTCTATAATCCACAGGATTCTACTTTGTTTCTAATTATTTGATACCACAAAAAGTGCTGCTAGTTTGGGGGTATATTTGATCTTTCATTCTCACTTTGACATATTTGAGACATATACTTTATGGTGAGACCTCTCAGTGGAAGTCTTGATGACATGTCATTACTTTCTTTTTTTTTTTAAGCATAATTCCAAATGTTTTACAGTACGTCAATAAACATTTATTAAGGAGTACATTTAAGAGACAGGCACTGTGCTAAACACTGGGCATACAAAAGAGGAAAAAGGCAGTTCCTGCTCTCAAGGAGCTCCCAATCTAATGGAGGAAATAACAAGCAAATATCTACAAAACAAGTTATACAAAGGATAAATAGGAATTCAGTGAGAGAGGGAAGGCACTACTATTCAGGGGTTAGAAAAGGCTTTCTGTAAAAGATCTGCTTTTGGTTGGGACGTGAAGGCAGAGATGAAGAAGGAGGAGTGTTTCAGGCACAGAGAATAGCTAACAAAAAAATGATGAGAACAGAGAAATCAAGTGTCTTGCTCTTGGAATGGGCAGATTAGCAAGGCACTGGACTTGAACAGTACCTTTCAGGGAGTAAGGTGCAAGAAGACTGGAAAGGAAGGAGGCTAGGTTATGAAGGGTTTTGAATACCAAACAGCATTTTGTATTTGGTCTTGGAGGTTGTGAGCCTGACGGACTGGAATTTTTGCCCTCTACAGTAATAGAGAAGGTAGGAGTGGTTTAGAGGGAAAGAGAATGAATTTGGTTTTGGACATGTCAAGTTTAAGATCTCTGAAAAGCAGTTGGAAATGTCAGATCAGAGGTCAGCAGAGAGTTTGGGGCTTGATAGGTAGATGTGAGAATGCTTAGCATAGAGATAGTTACTAATGGGAGCTGATGAGATATCTAAGTAGTATAGAGGAGAAAAGGAGAAAAAAGGAGAAAAAAAGAGGGCCTGGGACAGAATTCTGTGGAACACAGAATGACAAGAGCAATGAACTGCTCCATCAACAGTATAGTAATGAATGTCTTTCCAAGGCCCTATGACAGTGACTAGTTCCATCTTTTATCACTACCAATTAGCTGGTTGTGAACTAGTCTGATTAGCCTATTATTGAAGATTGCTTGATGTTCTTTTGAAAACTGTTCATAATCCTTTGACCATTTAGCCACTAGGTTAGGTAGTGGTTAGAGCAGTGGACTTGAGAGTTGGAAACATCTGGGTTTCAAACCTTGATTCAGCTATTTACTAGCTATGTGACCCTGGACAAGTCAACTCCTCAGTCTGTTTCCATGTATGTAAAATAAGTTGCTGTGAGGATCAAATACTGTATTTAAGCGTTTTTTCAGGGTCAATGCTCAAGCTAACTAGAGAGAGAGAGAGAGAGAGAGAGAGAGAGAGAGAGTGTGTGTGTGTGTGTGTGTGTATGTGTGTGTGATAAACTTCAAAGAGTCATTTTTGTTGTCCAGAAGTGTCCAACTCTGTGACCCTGTATGGGATTTTCTTGTCAAAGACACTGGAGTGGTTTGCCATTAACTTCCCCAGTTCCAAGAGCTATATGTTTTCAGCTGTTAATGGTCTGTATATCTTGGCTTTCAGACCTTTATCAGATACTTAATGCAAAGATGTTTTACATGAATAGTTTCTCTGCTAATGCTTAGACACACAAACTTTGTTCATGCAAAAGCTTTTCAATTTATATCATCAAAATTACCTTATTTTATCTTTGGGGATTGCTAACTTTTGTCTTAACTCTTTCAGCTATAACCGTGAAAGGTAATTATCTACAATTTTCTTAGGTCAGCTTTCATATTAAGGCTGTGCATTCATTTTGGCAGCATAGTAACTTTTATATTACAATTCCCTTACTATTTTGCCAATTTTTGTGATTTTCTCCATTCTTTGTGCAGGTCAAGAAGCTTGCTAGAAGGCCTTGTCTTCTTTTGTCTTCTGCAAGATGGCCCCAGGACTGGTGAACTCTATAAGGAAGTTAGTCCCTACCTAATTTTCTTGATAGTGAATAAAAGGCTGTATTTTCAAGTGTTATCACATCTTAGTGTAGATTTTAACATACTCCTATATTTTCTACATGAGAAACACTTTCTATTACAATATTCTAGGCCCACATGTAGCCAATTTAGGTATTTTTTGTGTTCCTGCATTAGATATTTGAAACTCCAATGTTCTCTCCCCAAACTTCTTTTGTGCTTATTATTTGGCATAAAGGTCTATTTTGTATAATCTCCTACAAGACATATTATTATTATTATTATTATTATTATTACTATTAGGAGATCACAATTTTAGACCCAGAAGAGACATGGAAAGCCACCTAGTTCAGCTCCCTTATTTTTCAAAGAAAAGAGAACTTAGGAAAATTAAGTGACTTAGTCACAGTCACTTTGACTAAGTCACAGGAATAAGTATCAGAGAGCCAGGGTTTGAATTTAGGTCATTGGGGTCACTGTTCAAGTCAATGAGACAAAAGCATTCTAAGGAATAGGGCAATTAATTCTTTCTTAGAAGTTAAGGGTGGGGAGATAAAGAAGGACCACACACAAAAAATGAAAAAAAAATTTATTTCCTCAGTGTTTTATCCACTGTCAATACTGTCCTTTTGTTGCAACACATTTGCAAAACAAAAACAAAAAAACCTCAGCTTTTATTTTCCATTTAGAACAACTACAATATTTACAAGCTGTTTCCAATAACACACACACAGACACACTCACAGACACACGTGAGTACATATATCCCTATTTCCAATCAATATCCGTATGCTGGTAGAGGCAATGTATGCTTTCAGAGCCCATTATCAGAAAAAGTAAATTTATTATTTCACCCTCACACCTTCCTCCCTACTAGCTACTTTATATGTTCCTCCTTCCAACTCCTCATGGAAAGCTCACATGTAAGGTTAATGTGTTCAATTTAAGGATGCAATTTTACTTACATGGTGAGTTTTAAAAAGCAAAAAGCAGGCATGATTTTTCCCCATTTCTATTTTTCAATTGTGGAATCAAGGTTTAAATTCTGAAGGCTTGTGAAATTTAAGTATACTAAGCCCTAGAGGTCAATTGGAGCAGCCATCCTTACGTCCACTTCTTTATTTTGAAAACAGAGCAAGTCCTAAACTGAGGGAACAACTAGCAGTTCATTCTCACCTCTGTGCTAAATGACCTTCATTTCTTCCAGTCTGGCTCTACCAAGTCAGAAGCCAATAAGTACAGAGCATAATGAAGATTACAAGAGAATAGATATAACCCTATATAATAGGTATAAAAGCCTTGAAACAAAGTTGTCATATAACACTGGTGTTATTAATCTGCTCTGGTTTCTCCCAAATTTTGAAAGTCTTAATACAAAGTCTTCTACAATTTAGGATATGAGGCATTCATTTAAAAAAAAATTATTCACCCTAGTTTAGGAAAGATATATGGTCCATTTAAAAGTTCTTTTAAATAATATTGGGGAAGCAGTTACATTATCTCAGACAAGTGACACAGTTGAAATGATTCACAGCTTAGCTTCAAGGCAAAGATAACAATGGCTATACATTATCTGCATAATTAGTTCCTTCCCATTTAGCACTTTTAGCTAAACATTTAACCAGTTTGAAATAAGAAAATTTAGAAGCATATCATTCAGACTTTTTTGGGGGGGAAGGGTTGGAAGGAACAAAAAAAATAAATTATTTCGCTTTTTGTTTCTCAGGAAATGGAGATCTGAAGTTTGGACTAAGGAAACAATTAAGACACTCTCTTCATTCAGCAACACCTGAATACATAGGGTATCTATCTTCCCCAACCCTCCAACAAACATCCATTTCCATGTAAGACTGAAAAGTGAAGTGACATGACCAATGCCCTTTTAAAGTAAGATACATATCTATGGAGATATATGATGCTATCATAGTTCTGAATAAAAATTTCTACATAATTAAGATTCAAGTAAAAGCCTTCAGAAATAGTAAAAATAGATTTTTAGATCCAGTATGACAATGAAATACATCAACGACAAAGCAGTAGTGCGACCTTGTCCAAACACGATAGTAATTCCAGTAATTTTTTAAATAATCATCTCACATGATGAAATTAAGAATATGTTGAGCACTTCTATTAGCATGAATATGCTTTTAAAAGACCTAAATTTGTCCACATTGATGAAAGGATAATTAAAATAAAACAACACAACATAAGAACAGTAACAACTGACAAGCAGAAACAATATCCATGGAAGAATAACGCAAATAACTCAAAGTAGTAAGTCATCAATCCATCTGGTAGACATTTGAAAGTTGGCTAATAGGATAAGACATCTTTTCAGGCACTAGATAAATCATACATAAAAATGCCTCAGGCTTTTAATTGATGATCCAATAAAGCAATCTGTCAAATTACATTCCAAGGTGGAGGCAAAATTGATGTTCAGTTGATAAAGTGCCATCTATTAAGGTTAAGAGATATGTGCCTCAATATTTAATGAGCCTTTAAAAATTCATTAAAGTTGGATGCTGGAGAAACAAACCACTAAACCAAAAACTCAAGAAGTAAAAGGAAAGTATGTCTGCTCAATAAGTTAGATTTCCTTGCAGAAATTACCATTTTCATTATTTGGCACATGATCTACAGATACAACAGTTTTCTTTACCTCAGTAAGGATAAGTAATGGCAGCACTCTTAAAAGTATGACGTATTTCCTTGTATAACTCTTTTTCTTTTCTAATATAGGAAATGCAGTGAAGGTAGGTTGTAACTTCATTAGTTTTGGTAAAAGGAAAGGTCAAATTCTCATAATGGAATGTCTCCCCACCATTTCCCTCTAAGTCTTTAAAATTCACCAGTATTAATTTATACTTGGAAAAAAATGATACATGAACTAAATCTGGAAAGTTTAACTTTCTTTAGTGAAAAATAACCATGTAAAGTCTTTATAAATTTTATATTCAGAAAAAGAAGGGATTATACTGCTTTAAGAACTTGAAAAGTAAAGCAGTAGACTGAGTCAGAGCTTTTCTACTGGGGCTGCTAGAAGAAAAACTTAACAAATCACAAACCATTCCATTATTCCACTTTTGACAGATAGGGAGGTGAGAAAACAGATGCCAAAGATACACTCCCAATTTCTATGAATTACAAAGGCTGATAATCAGAGCATATAAATTTCAGTACTTTCAAATTATGGGTCTCTAAAACTCTCTCATATATAAGAACTAAGTTGTGAGTTCTTTAAATGTAAAAGCCACAAAACAGCTTCAGTCTAGGATCTTATACATATTTTGATCATCAATGAAAAAGGTTAAGAGGGTACACCAAATAGAATATATTTTTGAGAATTAAAAACAAGAAAAATAACTTGACTTTTCCCCTTTTTACATTGGAAAAATAATAAATGCTTTCTAAATTATAATTACCTGATACAAAAGAATATATCATAGCTACTGGTGGTAGAATTACGTCAAGCTATGAGTCACTTGTATAAACTGGAGAGAATACCAATGAGGAAAACATTCAAGGTGTTCCAATTTGTAAAATTCTGAGATTAGGTTTTTCAAATGGAAAAAGAAAGGATTTTTATTCTGTATAACTTTGCTTTTCTTAAAGAGGTTTTTTTAGGAACAACAATTCTTGTTTCTTGATACCAATGGATTATATTCTAACAAAATCTAACTGCTACTGAAGAACATCTATTTTTCTCTTGAAATAAAAGCTCACTTATTGCACTTGAGACTTCTTTTGAAGTAAAGTTGTCATTATGATAAATTTAATATTTTTCTAGGAAAAAATATGCCAAGCTCCTGATTACACCACCCATGTACAATTCTTTTATGGCAACAAATCAGAATATTCTTACTAACATTGTAAAGACTGCTCTTTCATTTATCTTTAAATCTTATTTCTAATCCATCAACGAAGAGGATCACATACATTTCAAAAAGAAGAGAATGCATAAATCCTTTTAAAAGGGCAGACCTAATACTTTTAGTAAAAGGAATCAACACTAAACATTGATGATGTATCTTACTTATTAAAGCAAATTTATATATGCTACACTGTATGTATCAGGGAAATAATATGCTTTTAATTAAAAAATGTCAGGCTTCACAAAAGTCTGAAGGGAAAAAAAACCCAGCTTATACATTATTTCAATAGTTCAACCATTATTGAATGCACAATTATGAAAGAGGGAATTTTGACAGTTTACCAACTTAAGCAAAACCCAATACAATACACAATGCCATTTGGAACAGAAATAACTTTGAGTTAAAGCAGATGAGTCTTTTAGCAGAACAGCAATTAATGCCTTGTAGTAATTCATTAATTTCCATCCCAGAAATAGTTAACTTCGAGATTTTCTTTGTGAGGCATTTCAATGCCCAAGGGGAACAATCATACCTCCTCTCAAGACAATTTAAACCGTCAGATCATATGAAGGTAGAAAGATGGCTGCTTCCAAACGATAAGCCTATGTATGCAGTCTCCTTCACACACTAAAAGGGGAAAGACTCACAAAAGGGGAACTTTGCTGATGGAGTCAGAAAAGAATATTAAGAGCTGCAAATTAAATCTAAGATGCAGCTCCCGAACCCAACCTAATGTAAGCTTGAGTTAAGCATATCCCTGAATACACACATTAGAAAACCTAATAAAATCTAGGATATGTGAAAACACATGAATTAAGTCAACTTCACAGTTATAAATATTCAAAATTACAGTTATATAGAATATATAATCATAGGAAACAAAATTCAAGTAATAGAAAAAGAATGAAGAGAAAAGGAAAATAAAAGGCAAGGTGATTAAGGGTGATTTGATAATAAGGGCTGCACCATCTGTATTATTTTGTTTTAAAAAAGTTTTTTACTTGGATAAACTATTGAATCGAAGCCAAATGCCATCAAGATATCCTTATGAGGCCCTCAAATATGACAACCTCTTCACTCAGCTCTTTAAGATTTGTCCTCCCCTTGAAAAATTAAAACTTTTCTCTTGGAAACTAATACCAACCTAACTAGTAAGGAGCAAAATCTCTAGGATTGCCGTAGAAAAACAGGATCTATTCTGCTGCACTGGGTGCTCATCCTTGATGTGGACACAGTAATTGGCAGTAGTGTTCACATTACTGAATGCACCACGAAAGATGGCTTTGGGAAACAATGCCAACATATAGAGAGGTTCATCTCAAGGTTTAGTATTCCGTGTAAAGGAAACAACAAATGCACTGGTATGAAATCTAACCTGCTGAACCAACAAAGAAAAAGGATGAGCAACACAGCTCCTGCCTTCTGTGATTATGTAGAAAGGGAAGGGGCAAATTCCAGAGGCAATTTAAATAATGGTTTTTTTAATCTTATATATATTATATATATATATAAATAAATGTTCTGAGCAATCTCAGACTTCTTAGTGCATTGCTGTAAAAAAATTAGTGCAGTTTTCTCATTAAAGTTTTTAGTTCACAAGGAATAAGATAAATCTGTTCATAGTCTCCTACTATGCATTAAACTTCTATACTGCTTTAGGTTGAACTGAAAGTTCGTACACAAGTTGATTTTTAAAAATTAAGGTAAGTGGATTTCATATGTTCTGTGACCAAACATAGCAATTATTTTTGGCAAATAAATTAGAAAAATATGATGAGTTCATATTTTAGAAATGAAGAGTTTGTTGATTTAAAGCATATGCAATGCATAGAAAAAGTTTCTTTTTTTGTTTTTAAAGAGATGCTTCTTAATAAAATCTTTATCCTTCATGCAAAATGTTTCCTCAGCAGCGAACTTAAAAAAATATTTGAACTTTTTGGGGGGATGGAAACAGTGGCAGGAGTGAGGGGGAGGGGAGAAAGAGGCTCATTTAAGCCCATTCTATTTGTTAAGTCCTCCCAGGCCTGAAGTGACTCCTGGGAGATTCTTCTACTCCCTCCGTGCCTTTTCCAAAGTCTTGGGATTGAGGGAGGAAGAGATGAAATGAAGTCATGAAACATGGGTTTACACTTCAGCCCCAAGTTCTAGAACTCCAGTTTCGATCACAGCAACATATTTGTCATCAATCTGGACCAGGAGAATAGTCTTGTCTATGTGGGATCTACTACCTGGATCTCTGCTGCAAGGCACCCATCGGTGAATCACCTGGAGAAGCCACAATAAAATAAAGGTTAGTATCATTACCCTCTGACTTAAGTTTTCTCTTTTAGGATACTGTGACAACATATATAAAATGAAGGGTTGTCACTACATGATCTTTAAGGTTCTTTTCCAGCTCTATATCCGATGATTTTAAGTAATACTCCAGCTCAGGATTTTATACAACACAGAGCAAGAAGTGACATTAAAGACTTCAGACATGCTTTGAAAGGCCGATCATATTAGACTACTGAAAAAAAAAAGCTTCTAGCCTATACACTGGCATGGGAAACACAAACTGTCCAGTATGGACATTCTTAGAGAAATGCTATTTTAGTAGCAATGAAGAATTGGTGATTTTTTATGATTTTTGTTGCCCTGTAGCTGAAGATTTTAATTCTCTAAAAGCAGGCCAGAATAGAATCCCAGGCACAAAAGAAGACCTTTATACTAATGAATTGCCAGTTTTAATGGTAATTTTGACTACAGCAAGAAAATTTCAAACTTGAATCAAATAATTGAACTAATTTTTTATCATTTAATACAAGTTTTTTGTTTGTCTAACTTCTACAAAACTGGAAAAACCCCAACCATCTTCCCTGGTTTTAGTATGTCAGATATAGCCAACACCTGAATTTAATAGTTATCCATGCTAACCAAAGTGGCCAAAGACACATTAGGTAACAAAAAAATAATTTCTATTTGACTTCAGAATGTATTTTTATGTATTAATATGATGGTCTGAGATTCTGACAATTTACAACAATTTAAACAAAATAGTGATGCTTCTGTGAGAAGAAAAGCCTCAAGAGCAACCTAACATCTCCTCTTGCTTCCTAGCCTATACTATCACTCCTCTGATAGAAGTGAAACACAAGGGAATTCACATCCTCCCATGAAACTTACTACTCTTACTACTGCCTGGCAATTAAGCTTGTTGGAAACGAATTCCAAAAATGCTCCTAAGACAAGTGTCAAGGATTCTATGAACCATCAAAGTTCCCTTCAGCTATAACGTGCCAATCACCATAGCCTCGTAAAATATACAGTCAGGATGGGCCAAATATAAGTACAAAAAAAACCTCCCATTCAGTTAAATGCACTGTTGAATAATTTAGCAGCCAACATTAACAAAGTCTACCGTATGTTGTAAAGCCAAGCACCAGTAGATTCCCAAAAGAATGCTACTGTGAACAGCTTTTAAGATTCAGATTACACTGGGGCGGCTAGGTGGCGCAGTGAATAGAGCGCCGGCCCTGGAGTCAGGAGTACCTGAGTTCAAATCCGGCCTCAGACACTTAACACACACACAAAAACTGCCGTGTGACCTTGGGCAAGTCACTTAACCCCAACTGCCCTCCAAAAAGCAAAAAAAAAAAAAAAAAGATTCAGATTACACAGTAATAGCGAACACTCTGTTTATTCCATTACAAATCAAGATTGAGTACAATATTCACAATATTCT